>JAUDYJ010000015.1:12426845-12731845 GCA_030761175.1 Masticophis lateralis
TGTGCCCAGAGAGAGAAATATCTGCCTCTACCTAGGATCGAACTCACAGCCTTCTGATTGTGAGGCGAGAGCTCCTCCTGTAGGCCACCGCACCACTCTATGGTTCTATTATTCTATGTTACTATGATATTGTAGTTCTATGAACTAAGGTTCTGGGGCTCTCTGGGTCTATGAAAATAAAAATGAAATGAAACAAATTATTGCCAGATGAGGTGGTCAATTCCCTGCAGTCAATATCCGAGAACCGCTCTTCATTTTGGCTGCCCCATTTCATACCTCAATGGCTTTGTAGAAGATGCTATTCCCAATCTGGACCACTTCCAAATTTTGTTCCTGTTCGTTCCGGGCACATTTGATGTAGGTCATCCAACTGCGATGATCTTCTTGGCTGGCGTCAATGAAGTATCGGACTGTCCCGTCTTCATTGAAAACCTGAGTTAAGAAAACCCAATGATTAATCCTGGTTGGTTGGTTGGTTTTTTTCTAAAAGAAATCTTCAATATATAATACTTTATTGAGTAGCCATTAGATCAGTGTTTCTCTACCTTGGCAATTTAAGACAGATGGACTTCAACTCCCAGAATTCCCCAGCCAGCCTGAGGAATTATGGGGAATAATGCAGACTTTCTTTCTTACGTGATTCTTAAACTGCTTGTCCCAATGGCTTCTTATCTCAATTTCAAATAATATCCTTACCCCCTTATCAAAAAATTCCACCCCGTCTCATTTTATGCAAACAGCCCAGGTAACTGCATTGTTCCCAGAATATGTCCAGATTAGCCCCAGTTCATACTGATAGAAAGAGAATTAAGCTGTTGGACATGAGTAGGTGGTGTATCAGATTATGAAAAACACTGCAGAAAATAAGATGGAAATGTCTTTGTTTAAAGACCACAGAGGGACTTTAAAAATCTCTCGGGAGCCTCTAAGAGTCCATGCTTAGATATCCTGATTAGCCTGCTTTGGAACATAGGAAAATCTTGGCCATTGTTTCAAATGAGCATAGCAGTGATTGAATCTTCTTTGCTGTGTGAGCCACACAACAATAATTCGGGGTATCTTCTAGCTTATGAATCTCTCTCTCTCTCTCTCTCTCTCTCTCTCTCTCTCTGGAAATTGGAAAACTTGCAGAGAGCAAAACGAAAGAGAAGAAAGCTTGCAAAAAGGGAAGAAAACATGCAAGGAGAAATAAAGAAAAAGAAAACTCGCAGAGGAAAAAGAAAGAAGGTCATTGGCTAAGAGGAAAAGAAAACTTGGGAAGGAAGGAAGGAAAAGAAAGAAAGACAGAAAGAAGGAAGGAAGGAAGGAAGGAAGGAAGGAAGGAAAGAAAGAAGGAAAGAAAGAAAGAAAGAAAGAAAGAAAGAAAGAAAGAAAGAAAGAAAGAAAGAAAGAAAGAAAGACTCACAAAGAGGAAAAAGAAATAAGATAATTGGCTAAGAAGAAAAGAGAAGAAAACTTATGAAGAAAGGAAGGAAGGAAGGAAGAAGGAGGGAAGGAAGGAAGGAAGGTAGGTCACAAAGAGGAACAAGAGAAGAAAACTTGCAAAGAGGAAAAAGAAAGAAGATAATTGGCTAAGATGAAAAGAGAAGAAAACTCATGAAGGAAGGAAGGAAGGAAAATAGATCGCAAAGAGGAACAAGAGAAGAAAACTCGCAAAGAAAAATAAAGAAAGAGAAAAAAACAAGAAAATTTTCAAAGGGGAAAAAATGGTTTTAGGAGCACAAACGAGTTGCAAGCAGAGCTGCAGCGATTCTGATCGGCTGTCAGCTGCAGCATATCCTACGTGGGCTTTGCAAAAAAACAAGGCTGCCTCGGAAGAATTCGAGTGCGCGAAGAGGCAAGAAATGTCTCCAGTTTCACACTTTGCCAATCAAACGGGAAACATCCAGAAAAGAGGCTTTTACTCCCTCTTTCAAATCAAAAGCGCACACGAAAAGGCCTCCGTCGTGGGGAACTGCCACATTATGACGCATTCGTCAAGAAATAATTATTATTTTTTTAAATGGAACTCGCCAAGGCTGGTTACTTGCAAAAGTAGGAAAAGCTTTGGGGGGGGGGGGGGAGGAATAAAGGAGGGTGAGGAAAAAACAGCAACTGCAAAAAAAAAATACATACAAATTTAAATTCCTGTGTTTATAGGTGCTCATCTCCCTCCAAATAGATATAGAATGAATTGAAGTGCGAGGCGGGGGGGGGGGGGGGAGGAAAAAAAAACCTTGAGCCTAATAGGCAGTTTCCTTTATCCCAGGGTTGAATAGTTGTCATTTGCCTTCATTTATGGAGTTTTGAATAAAGAAAAAATTAGAAAGGCCCCATTATGTCTCTAATGGCAGCTTAAAACACACATTCAGCTCTGTTTTCTCAAGGTAGGTAACAAAAACCAGCCAATTTCATTCACAGAGCATGCGAAGCTGAGCTGGTTTTAACCTTGGTTTCTTTCTAACTGGCTTGGCTTTCTGAATTCAGTCTCTTTTTCCTAGCTTAAGGGTTCAGAAGCTAACGTTAATATTTATTGTCGTCACTGTTGTGGGTTTTACTTGTTTTCAAGCAGAAGGAGCCCCTGTAAATAGCCAAAGCTGCCCAAACTTACTCTGTGGTAATAAGAGAAAGGTAAAAGTTCCCCTTGCACATGTGTGCTAGTCGTTCCCGACTCTAGGGGGCGGTGCTCATCTCCGTTTCAAAGCCGAAGAGCCAGCGCTGTCCGAAGACGTCTCCGTGATCCTGTGGCCGGCATGACTCAATGCCAAAGGTGCATGGAACGCTGTTCCCTTCCCACCAAAGGGGGTCCCTATTTTCCTATCTGCATTTTTTTTACATGCTTTCGAACTGCTAGGTTTGCAGAAGCTGGGACAAGTCACGGGAGCTCACCCCGTTACGCGGCACTAGGGACTCGAACCGCCGACCTTTTGATTGACAGTGTCTTAGCCACTGAGCCACCGTGTCCCTCTCTGTGATAATAGGGATGGCCAATAAATTTTACAAACAAACAAATAAACAGGCTGGGTTCTGAAAACCTGCCCAGCATCAAAGTAACCAAGTAAAAACTAACCAGGATTAACATGTCGTGAGAATGGGGCGAGTGGACCTTAAATGTGAATGACAGGACATCCTTGACTTACTATCAACAACGGAGTCCGAACTGTCTTTGGCTAATCGTTCAAATGAGTTGTGTCCATTTTATGACATCTTTTGCCTTGGTTGTTAAGTGGGGAAGCTGTGCAGTCGGGGAAGTGAGTCACGCCGTGGTTAAAGTGAATCTGCCTTCCGCATTGACTCTGCTCATCAGAAGGTCAGCAAAAGGCGATCATCACATGACTTGACATGACAATGCAACAGGCATAAGTACATGCCAGTTGCCAAGCGCCCAAATCAGCGGTGAAATCCTCTGAAGTCTGCTACCGGTTCTGATAAGTCTGCTACCGAGCGCGCCTAAGGCGCACCTGTGGAGCGCTAAAAAAGGAATATTTTGAAGGCTTCCGAGTCTGCAAAGGTAAGTAGAATAGTGAGAGGGGGAGGAATCCGCTGTGCCACGCGATTTACACTAGCTAGAAAGCAGGAAATCCGACGATTCTAGCTAATATAAATCGCACGTCACAGCTGATCGTCACCCGGCTGATCATCGGAAATACCGGTTCACCAGAAGTGGTAGCATTTCATCCCTGACCCAAATGTTGATCACAGAGGGATGCTAGGAAGGTCGTGAGAAATTTCTCAGTCATCATTCACGTTTTTTTCAGTGCTGTTGTAACTTTGAATGGTCACTAAACAAATTGAGTCGAGGATTGACTATAGGGTATGTCTCTGTGAGCCCCCAACCCATGAGCCTTCTTCGCGCGGGGAGAGTCTGCCTTTACCTCCCACATGAGACTGTTGTTCTTGCACAGGTCCACATGTTCGGGGGAGATGATCCGGCCCGTAAAAGGTCCCATCTCCGTGCCAGCTTTGATCCAGGTTTTAGAGAAGATGCCCAGTCCCTCCCCAGGGATGGAGCTCTGGGCGATGATGACCTCCGAGGGCAGGACGAGGCTGGAGAGCTTCTGGACTTCTGCAAAACGAGAGAATCAGCAAGGACGGGGGGAGAGATTAACCACACCGGAATAACAGAAGGGACCTTGGGAGGTCTTCTAGTCCAACCCCTTCTCAAGCAGGAGTCCCTATCCCATTCCAGACCATAAAACACGCACAAAAGGGCAAGTCACATCACAAAATCGCTCCCTTCCTTCTGGTTTCTCCAACCAGAGTTTGCCGAATTAACCATCATTACCTAGATTTGATTTGATTTGATTTGTTAGATTTATATACCGCCCTTCTCCTTGCGGACTCAGGGCGGTGAGTCCATTGCCCATTGTACGAAGCTGGACTGGTTTCATCCCTGCATTAATAAAGGAATTTGTACCCTGACCTATAATCTAAACTAGGGGTATCAAACTCAAGGCCCATGGGCAGGATCCAATCCATGGGGTGCTTAGATCTGGCTCGGGGGGCCACCCTGGAAATAGCAAAGGACCAGCCTGCAGTTGTGGCCTGCAGGTGAAGTGCCATAGGGCTGCAGAAGGATGCCCCCAGTCCCGCCCGGCCCACCACAGGTGCCCCCTACACAAATGATGTCAAGCTGGCCACGCCCATCCTGGCCACGCCCCCCCAGCAATGCCCCCCCAGCCCTCCCCCCCCCAAGGTCAAACACAACCCTGATGCGGCCCTCAATATGAATTTGCCACCCCTGATCTAAAGCATCATCATCTCCCAATTGTGTGCCCCCCACCCCCACCCAGGAGGCTACGCTGAAGGCAAAAAAGCCACAACCTCATTTGGCATCCACCCATGAAAACCCCGATTGCTAAATTGCGCAGGGCAGCAGCAATGGACACAAATCCCCTGACAACACAATAAGAAAAAAGCGTTTGATTTAGATGGGTTAATTCTCCATCGAAGCTGGCTGGGCGCGGGGGGGAAGAAATACTGGAAATTATATTAGTTTAGGGGAGCAATGGGAATTGGCTAGGAATAAGCCACTTGGCAACAACATGGCACAAACTGGGAAATGCAATTGGTTGTTTCTTTAGATTTGGGGACTCCTAAAAACTTCCAAATGTATTTCGGATACAGACAACTTGCATAACGAGGAGAGTTGTGTTAATGAGCCACACAACATTGTCCGGTCTTTCTCAGCGGTCAAGAGAGATCGGTCCATGTGAATTTGCCCATGAAGCCTCCGTCGGTTGTTCTCATCCTCATCCTAATAACTTTTGCTTGGTTCCACGGTTTGTCTATAGCTTTTAAAATTTTGATTAGTTTATTTATCTATCTGTTTGCCATCTGTAAGCCACTCAGAGTCTCTTTATAGGTGAAAGGTGCAGCAAATAAATGTAATAAATAAAATAAAATAAAACTGGTGCATTTATGGACTAACATCAATCAGGTTCTCCTTGCACCTTCCTTGGTTTCCTTATGCACAATCCAAAGTTTTTATTTCCTGGGATCTACATTACACCTTTGATGTCAGGACATAGGTAAGAGGTAAGGTAAGAGAGTTACGTACAGTATTACGTACGATGTAGAAATGGACATGGAGCGAAGTTTTGTAGCCTGTATGTAACCAACACACCCATGTGAGATTAGATCCATCTTCCTTTAAACAGAGTTCAGACAGGGATTGGAGAAATATTTGCAAACTTCATTGTCCTTCGGGAAGATCAAGTCGTGTTAAAGTTGCTATTAACAAAACAGGCTGCCGAAGAACTGAAGCTGAGCACCGTCCGTTATGATACGGTTATTAAGCGAATCATGGTGTCATTAAGCAAGTTGGCCAGGTGTTTGTCTAGGATGGTCTGAGGGTTCTAGGTTGGGCTTCAAGATTCCTTCCAACCGTATGATTCTATGATACTCTATGAATCTATTATATGAATCTATATTATTATGAAACTGTAATATTATAGTTCTATGAATCTATCATTCTATCATTCTATCAGGTAATATAGGGAAATTTAGCATCACAGCCTCTGAGGAATCAGGTGGAGAAAGCTATTGAGGTAATCAGGTATGTTAGACGCTTGGAATTGAAAACTGATTTCATAGCTGTTTTATAATTAGAGTCGGTAACCCAGTCAGCCAGATGTTCAGGCTGGATTTGGCATTTTTGTCCAGCTACCGAGTCTTTCCTAATGACCTGGGAAAGGCAGATGTGGATGTCTGATGGGGTTGCAAATATCGTCACAGGATGTCAGCCGCCACTGATAAAGCTGCCTTCTGCAACTGACCAGTGGGGATTTTGTCAATGACGATGGTGTTTAGGAGGTGCTCCAGATGTTTTGGGATTGCACCCAAGGTGCCTATGACTAATGGTACTTCATTATCAAAGTTATTTGCCGTCCATGTCACAGTTCCCAGCAACTCTGAGTAACCTAATCGATCGATCAATCAATCAATCAATCGATCCAGTCAATCAAAAATTAGTTTGCAAGCCATCCCTCAGCCACTGTCTCTTGTATAACTAGGATCGCACACAGAAACACAAACATCCACGCACTCTCTTCCCCACAATTACAAAGTGCAAACAGACCCCGCCGCTATCAAAATTAATTTAATTTATTCATTCTCTCAAAGGCCCAAGTGTTTGCTTTTAAATGTTCGCCTCTGATTTTCAGGTATCGGGAACACCAGACATAAGGGGCTAGTCTATTTTACGCCACAGTTGGAAGCAAATTATTAGGGTATATCAAGACATTCTTCAACCACCCTGAAAAATACACCTATATATAGCATTAAAAAAAAGTATAAATGTCAAGGATATGCCGAATATCTTTCCATCATGGCAGACTCAGTGCTAAAATCATTATCCGCCCCACAGCATCCTCTTTGGCCAACGGCACATGGTTTGAGATGTGTCGCGATGCCCGTGTGGGAAATAAGGATGCAATGCACAATATAGGACACACTTGTTGTGAAGTTACAGCCAGGTCAAACACCCAGCCTGAAATGACACAGACTTAAGGTGGGTTTTCTGTAGTTGAGATCTGAAAAAGTGAGCTGTCAAATGGACGAAATTTGCACGAGGGATCTAATGTTTGAGACACATGGGGTGTCAGTCATCAGATGTCGAATGTGAGAGCCTGTTGCTCCTAAGGGCTCTTTCCTCCAAATGCATCTATCCAACTCAACAATAACAAGAAAAAAAAAGAACTTTTCTTTTCTTTTTTCTTTTGCACACACCGAAATTTTCTGTCTCCACCGCTGCCCCTTTTTACCTCTCTGTGGGCTTTCTATGAGAGATCTAAACCCCCCCCCCCCCCCCCGCACAGCATGCTGAAAAGCAAATGCACCCACGCTGTATTTGAAGCTAAGAAAAACCCCAAAACCAGACAACGGCCAACTCTGTGTGCCAACTTTACATGCCTTCTGCAAGATTGCAACCTGTGGCATCCTTAAGATTAATTTTTCCCCTCTATTCATTCTCTCTCTCTTTCCCTCTTTTCCTCTCTCACTCTCTCACTTTCTCTCTTTCTCTCTCCCTCTTTTCCTCTCTTTCTCTCTCTCTTTCTCTCTCTCCTTCTGTCTCTTTTCCCCTCTCTCTTTCTCTTTCTCTTTCTCTCTCCCTCTCTTTCTCTCTCTTTTTCCCTCTTTCTTCTCTTTCTTTCTCTCTCTCTCCCTCTTTTTCTCTCTTTCTCTCTCTCTCTCTTTCTCTCTAGGACACCTGGGGCTTTACACCAGTTCATTTTGGCACTTCTCTTCCTAGGAAAAGTGGTACAAGAAACTGGACTTTAAAAATAACACAATTGCAACAAGGCTACCTTGTTAAGATGGAGAGAGAGAGAGAGAGAGAGAGAGAGAGAGAGAGAGAGAGAGAGAGAGAGAGAGAGAGAGAGAATCTTTAAAAAGCGAAGAGTGTGAGGTTAAATGGTGCCACGGCATTGCATAAAGCAATTTGTCACGCTGTTTAAAGTGATCCGCATTCATTCAAGACCCTTAGAAGGAAAATGGCTAATTCTAAATTCATTAGCCTTTAGAGAATGCTGTCGGCCAACACTGGGGAGAACTGAATGGCCTAAGAAACTTGTTTTAAAAGGCGCAGGAATTTCTGGCGACAAAATGGGAAAGATTAGCGGGCTGACATCTTTTCAAAGGAGACAGAATGGAGTTTTCACGGTAGATTAAGAAAGGAACAGTAATCTTTTTGGGGTGGGGTGAAGTGGGGGTGTGGGGGACAAAGACCAGGGAATCCCAAATGCCAGGAGGGAAAGGGAATTTGCTTGTCCAGGAGTTTGATGAATGAAGAGTAAGGACTTGAGACAGGTTAAAGAAAAGAAAAATGGTCCCAACAACTTTTAAAAGTTCTCAGTTTAAGTGGGAACAAACCCGCCCCCACCCCCACTCCTTTAAGGTCAGGCTCAAGTTAACTAAATGAATTTAAAACCTTTTTTTAATCAGTCAACTGCTATTACACGCCTAATAAGCCTTTAAATGCCTAGGGCTTTTGCAAAAAAAAAAAATGAAGCCAGGGAGAGACATCGAAGGGAAAACTTGAGTGGGAAAAGCGATAAAAAGAAGGATTATGATGAGGATCGTGATTTATTTATTTATTTTTGAAACCTTGGGAGAAAAGCACCTCGCAATCTGAGCTTAATCAGGTTCGAAGTGGCGGAAAAGAAAGATCTTGAAGTGGGGATATTAAAAAAAGAGAGAGGGGGGAAAAGTTTTGGTCCAGAGTTAAAATATAATCAGAACAGGGGGAAACTGCAGCTATTAAAGAGAAGGTAAAGAATTAAGATGAGATTTGTGATTTTTTTTTTTAATAAAAATAATAATAATACTTTTGCTGGGAGGATTTGATAGATCAGAAGTTTCTGCTCCGGATTTGATTGGGGAGGGGAAGGAGAGACACAAAAAAGGCAGGATTCACACAAGAATGGCTTCAAAGGGAGCGTTCCTGGGTCAAGTGGTTGTGTGAATTAGACTTTTATGTAAAGTAAACCATGATGTTGTGCAGTCTGTATTTTGGATGGTTTTTCGGGAAACCATGGGGGGCGGGGAGCGGATTCAGGATTTCAAGACTGTGTGAACTTAGCTTCATAGCCCCAACACAGGTCTGGTGTGGCTCGGGGAAGGCGGTGTGGCGATTTCAATGTGAGGTTTTAATTTTAATTCTTTTAAGTCGTCTCATTTTAAACTTTGTATGATTTGTGGCAAATCCTGGACCTCTAAAACGCCCAAGAAGGCATCCATTGGCACACACATACTAAGAACAGGACACACACACACACACACACACACACACACACACACACACACACACACGTGTAGAGAAACCAGTGGATACACACAACTCCAGAAGGAGCTCTAGTTTCAGACCCGGGTCTGTAGTACAAATCAGAGTTCGGAGGACATTGGGGCCACGAAAAATCTCCTTTAAAAAGGACAGTGTGTCCCAGCTCGTCTTCCTGGGTCGAAGGAACCCCTCGCCGGGGGTCTTTCTCACCACGCCAGGCTCCGAGGATCCAAACCAGGGAAGCGCACACGTGTCCGACCACGCTCCTTACCCCTCTCCGAGGCGTTTCCTCTCGGAAGCCGGAGGAGGAGAGAGATGCGGGTTTCCAGAATCCCGCAGCTCTCCTTTACACGTGTCGGCCACCTCTCCCCAAAACCCCGTTCCTGGGAAGAATCAGAGCATTCACACGTGCAAAGTCTCGTTCTCTTCCCCCTCCTCAAAAAAAAAAGCCCCACCACGGTTGGAAAAGAGAGAGAAAACTCACCTCCGGAGAAGGATTGGGCAAGGACCTCCGCCGTGAAGGCCGTTTTGGGGTTCGCGTGGCCGCCGCTAACGCCACCCCCGGCCGCCGCCGCCACCCCGACCCCCGCTCCGCTCTTCTCCTCCAGCAGCTGCTCTCCCAGCACATTCCTCCAGCGGCCGTAGAGAAAGCTGTGCAGGATATCCGACGTGATGACTTCGGCCAGGGAGAGGCTGGGGGGCTTCAGAGTCCCTTTCAGGACCAGCGCCTCGGCCGGCAGCACGGAGCCCATCATGAGGAAGGGAAGGAAGGAAGGAAGGAAGGAAGGAAGGAAGGAAGGAAGGAAGGAAGGAAGGAAGGAAGGAAGGAAGGAAGGAAGGAAGAGCCTCGAGGGTCGGAGGCAGCCCCACTACCTCGTTGGGCGCGGAGAGCTGGAGGGAGGCGCGGGCCCCCCAGAGCCGATTCCCAGCTCCGGGCCAAATCGCAAAGTCTGGGACGCAACTCCGGGGCTGGTATATATATGGGCTTGGGGCGACCTTTCTAATTGCTTATTAATGACTGCCTACCCCTCCTCCCTGACGTTGCGAGAGAGAGAGAGAGAGAGACACCCAGGTTTTTTCCAGAATGAAGTCCAGAGAGAGAGAGAGGAGAGAAGTGCCCCCCTCCCCTTGGTGGAAGGGGTGGGGGCTCGGCTAGGGGAGAGAGAGAGAGGCGGGAGGAGGCGAGGCCTGAGCCCACCCACCAAACGAGGGAGACTGGGCTGCCCCCCCCAAAGACACCTGCTCTCTTCCAAGGTTCTTCGCAGACCAGGGGGGAAATAAAGGGGAGGGGGCGGCCAACCAACCCACGAGACGGAAGAGAAGCTCGGGGAAGAAGGCAGCTTCACCCGGAGGAACTGTTTCCAACGCCCACCTGCTCACCTCCGCGGGGCAGCCAAAACGCCTTTGGGTTCTTGTTCCTAATTCTCTCTTTATTGGGGGGGGGGGGGGGAGAGGTCGGATTTTTTTTTTTTAGCATTCAAAAGAACCGGGGTTCCCCTTTTTTTGTCCTCCTGGGGTTTCCCCCCCCCCTCGCCCGAGTTTTAGCGGGTGCAAAAGTCGAGGCGAGGCGGCTCCCGCGGAGCTGTCGGGCGAGCAAAAGAGCGCGCCGTGAAATTGACGAGAAAGGAGGACGGGAATTGACCAGACTTTGGGGGAAATCGATTCAATATTATTATTATTATTATTATTTTTAACCAGATGGGAAGGAGATCAAGTCTCTGGCTTAGTCCCAGCCATCCAGTTTCAAATCGGTGGCTTCTACCTCCGCGCAACCCCCGCGCAGCCGAAGCTTTCCCCCGTCCGATCCAGACGCACACACCCCGGGACGCGCAGTGGAATCCAACAGTCCCGATTTCGGGATTCTCTCCCAAAAGTTTTGTCCTGAGCGGGAGGAAGATTTAAGGCGAGCTTTCTTAGTGGGAGGGAGGAACGGACGGATGGGGGGGTGGGGGGGGGTGTCTGATTTATTTTTTGTAATATTCATTTGGATCCGTCCCCCACCCCCCACCCTTCCCTCTGCGCCACTTCCTTTGCCAAGAAAGAACGGGCCGTGCGTTTTTAGAACAGGGCGTCTCTTCCTTCGGGAGAGGAGGGGCGGGATCCCTAAACTCCGACCTTGTGCGAAAACAAAAAATGGGGTGCGCAACTCAAGGAAACCAGCTCCGGACAAGGCAGGGGCGGTCTGCGGGCGCGCGCAAAAGATGAGGGGCGCGCCCGGGGGGAAAAAAAAGAGAGAAAGAGAAAGAGAGAGAGAGAGAGAGAGAGAGAGAGAGAGAGAGAGAGAGAGAGAGAGAGGAGAGTTTCTCCTGGAAGCGCTATAAAAACGACCGAGCGCGCCCCTCTTCCAAAGGATTGGGGGCTCACAAACGCGCCTTTCAAGTCGGAAATCTTGGATCGAAGAGCCCCCCCTCCCCAAATTTACAGGGCTGGAAATTATAAAGGCAATTCAGGAGAGGGAGAGAGAACTGAAACGCCCTGGAATAATAATAATAATAATAATAATAATAATAATAATAATAATAATAATAATAATAATAATAATAATAATAATAATAATAATAATATCATCAAATTAAATCGCCTTTGGCCCTTTGTGTCTCCTCTGTAACGAGAAGCAAAGGTTAGAAGCGGAAGAGGAGAATAAGTTAAGATTTTATCAACGGATGGAGTCGGGTTTTTTGCCCCCACCCTTCTTTCTCGACACGCACCCCCTGTTCAGTTCGGGGGGCCCCACAATTGCAGAAACAGTTCTTGATTTTGGGGAGGGTGAAAGTCCTTTAATTCCGGGCAAAATAAGAGCCAAAAAAGGAGCTTTCAATCGTTCACGACTCCCCGAAAGTCGTTTAATCTCAATACAAATCGCGAGGCTGCTTCAGCGCAGAACTGCGGCGGTTTATTCGTTTTTTTTCTTTAAAAGCTTAAAATACCTGTTGTCGCCCACCGCCAACCTTTCTGAGGAGGTGGGGGGCGCCTTACCTGCAAGACCTGTGTTTTGCCCTTTCCATTTGGCATCGAGAGTGCTTTTATATTCGGGGGGGGGGGGGACCATCGGGAAAGGTGGATTTAAAATCCCGAAGAGCGGCTTTTACGGATCAGCTTCCCGCCGGGCGTTAAGACAGCCCGGTGAAAGAATAAAAGGAGAATTTGGTTTTCAAAAGAACCCCCCTCCCCCCCAAAAAATGAACAGTAGGTGGATTCCGAAATGAGCCCCCTTAACTTAGAAAAGGCGCGTTCTGGAGGAAAACTTAACTTGGTAACTGCGTTACCATCTCAGGTTTAAACTGGAGACGGGGTCGGTCCAATTTGTCTGAACACAAACACAGGAAAAACTTGTCCCATCCTTGGGGGGAGCCGGGGGGAGGTGGGGAGAGAGAACTAGCTCCAAAATTTAAAGTTCTCTGCGAAGCAAAGCCAGTCTGTCTCGGACTAACTGGGTTAACGCGTCGCATCAAAACTTAACAGAGTCCTGTTTTTTTTCGGTAGCTCTGGATCCGATCTTTAACGGGGAATGGCGAGAAAGGGATGTTACGAGAACAATGCAAACCAAATTCAGAATTGGAAGTTAATCATGCCCAACAAAAGAATGACACGCGAATACACACACACACACACACAAAACGCGAATCGGATTAAACAAACCCTAACATGAAAAGTTAATTTTTGGAGGTTGCGAACCGATGACGGATAAAACGGGGCGCGCACACGAATTGAGGAGTCCCAATGCCGGATCGAGAGGTTGCTTCATCAGCGCTACCCCAATTCCCTTTTGAATGCACCCCCCCCCCCCTTCGTAAACGGGATGCGGTCCTCTTCCCGTTTATCCCGGATTTGACAACGCCACCTCCGTGGAGGTGGCCGGACTCAAATTAAGCGAAGCGGAGAGAGGGGCCCGAAAAAACAGATTCTCGAAGGAAAAAATAATAATAATTTTCAAGCCATTTTTTTCCCGGTTTATTGGGCGAGAGGAGCTGTGAAAGCCGCAAAAGACCCGTTTGCGTCTCGAGGTCCCGCGGCTTGCGGGATGGATTCACACGTTTTCGGGGAACCCGCGAACGCGTTTCGCTTCGGTGAAAATAAACCGGGGTTTTTTATGGGAACCTGACCCGACACGCTTACGAATAGGTTACAAGAAGCGAGCCGGGACTCCAGCAACCCGGAGCCACGGGCGGACAGCGGGCATTCTTTCACACGTGCTAGGACACCAAAGCAAACAGAATAACAAGAGTTGGAAGTGACCTTGTGGGTCCAACCTCCTCTGCCCGAGTAGGAGACCCTACACCAGATGGCAGTCCAGCTAGCTAGCTTCGCCCAGTTTTATACGCCTTGGAGTCTTTTTCCTTATCCATCTTTGGGGGGGGGGGGCTAAGAGCTTCCCAGCCAATCAAGATTCCCACGTTTTATCGAGTTCACACGTTACGTTAATATCAATCTACCCCCCCAGACGTCGGTAAAAGCTTGCGAAGTTACTACGACTATTACTGCTATTACTAAGTTATTATTACTAGTTATTCCTGTTTTGATCAGAAAGTGTATTTTACGCGCAGGGCAAAATCTGAGCTTCTCTCTCTTTTTTTCCCCTAAGGAACTCGCTTCAAACTGATATTAGATTTATATTTCATAAATTCTTGTTTTTCGGGAGGATAGGGTGGCTAGGTAAGGCTTTTCTTAACCATGGGGTGGAGGGGACCATTTCTGTGGGTGTTGATTTCCGGGGAAATCGGGGGGTTACATTTAGAGCCAAAACCAATATTCGCATTTGCGCTTTCTGGAGTCGAGCGTGCGTAAAGATCGGGTACCGGACTCGGAGAAAATTATCACGGGCCAGGACTGGGTCCGTTTCAAGGAAAACGTTCCCGCGTGGGAAAGGGAAAGAAAGGTGGCGGGGATGAACGCTGAGCGCTAGGGCGCAATCCATTTACTCGCAAGTAAACCGATTCCAGAGGTGGCTCCGGATTCCGAAGACTGCCAAAGTTAAAGAGTAGATCGAAGAAAAATAGCAGGAAATCCGCCCTTTGGTTCCCACTATTCGGTATTCAGGGGGATAGACTGCCTTGAGAAGTGGAGGTTCTATTTGAGCAGCAGGTGAAATGTTGCCCGGGAGATTTGGGCCTCCTCCTCCCCTTCTCCAGCCTTTTGCGAACAGAAGCAGGTTATTATTTCTTCCATTCCCAAATCTATCCAAGGGTTGTTTTGAGATTCCCGGGTTTCCATCTCAAGGACTTTCAGCATTTTGAAACAAAGTTTTCTGGGAGGAGGAAGAGGAAGAGGAAGAGGAAGAGGAAGAGGAAGAAGAGGAGGAGGAGGAGGAGGAGGAGGATTTGAATACCCTAAAAAAGAAAAATGGGGAAAAACAGGGGGCAGGCCATTGTCCCGAAGATAATCCAGAATCAACCGATTGAAGAGACACTCAAAGATCATCTACCCTGTTTTCAACGTGCCAGGGAACTAATTAAACCACCTTTTCTGAAAACCTCCAGAATTTCAGCAGAACAACTAAGAGAAGGACCTATGGTTTTCTTCAGAGATAATAAACCTGAGGACAATTAACCAGTGGAACTGCCTGCCTCCAGAAGTTGTGGGTGCTCCATCACTGGAGATTTTAAAGAACGGATTGGATAGCCATTTGTCCGGAATATTACAAGTTTCTCCTGCTTGAGAAGAGGGTTGGAGTAGAAAACCTCTGAGGTCCCTTCCACCTCTGTTATTCTGTATTCTATTCCATTCTGGATTCACACCATCTACCAAACAGTTTGGGGTTCTGACAACAGGAATCTGAATTCCTGTCTTTAGCCTCCTCCCCTTCTGGGATTTTTCTGGCACTGTCCCATCCAGCGTGTGGGGGGAAGCCCACCCACCTATGAGGCCATTTCTCCCAGTAAACCATCATAGTTAAACCAATCAAAGTTGAGATTGTCTCTGGAAACTCTTCCATCAAGGAAGAACAGAGGCAAAGTAGAGGGAGCCAGGATTAAGCGGGAATTTAAAACTCTCCCCCATTCTGGAACTAGGGAATAAATCAGCTCTTCCTAGCTGACATCTTGATTCATTCAGTTTGTACCCCGAAAATCTTGCACCCCCCCAAAAAAACCCCTGTGCCTCTCCAAGCAATCTGGAGAGGGGGGATGCAACATTCAGCAAATTTAAGAGGGACATATCACCACTTACTTTTTTGCCTGATCCAATCCTCGACTTAGAACGGTTCAGTTAGTGACCAAAAGTTACGGCAGTGAAAAAAAGTGATTTAGGGACCATTTCTTACACAACCGTTGCAGCATTCCCATAGTCATGTGATCAAAATTCAGATTCTTGGTAACTGATTCATATTTATGACGAATTGCCGTGAAAATACTGGAACGCAGAAAATGGATGAATTCAAATGCCCAGACATTGGGGGTCGCAGAGAGGATATCCTGGAGAGGGTGACCCTCTCTTTTCTCTTTACCCAAGGGCTATGCAGTCCCTTTTAATGGTGCGGAATGGAACCTCCATATCTGTGAGCAGAAGGCTGAGGAGGAACTGAAGAAATTTGGCAAAGATGGTCTGGTGGGAGACGCCAACCAGGAGTCCTTGGTCTCCCAAAAAGTTCCAGCCCCAAGCAAAGGGGCCACGCTGGCCTGCAGCCCCCTGACCCATGAAATGGAAGGGGTGGATGTCAGAAGAGGAAAGCAAATCTATCTATCATCTATCTATCTATCTATCTATCTATCTATCTATCTATCTATCTATCTATCTATCTATCTATCTATCTCTATCTCCATAATTTAGGAGGACTATGGCCCACTCCAAAATTTAAGGATGCACTTTCTATAAACCAGAATTTAGTTTCCCAGACTCCCTTCTCCTTCCTTCTCTTTCCTTCGACTCCTTTTCCCATCTTCTTCTCCTGCTCCTCTCCTCCACCTCTTCTCTCCATCTTCTTCCTCCTCCTCCTCCCCCTCTTCCTCCTCTTCTTTTTTCCCTTCTTCTTCCCTTCCTGAGATAGGATAGTGTCTGTCTCCATTTCCCTCTCTCTCTTGCTGCTACTACTGCTCCTCCTCCTCCTCTTCTTCTCCTCTTCTCCTCCTCCTCCTCTCTTCTTTTCTTCTTCTCCTCTTCTTCTCCTCCTCCTCCTCTTCTTTTCTTCTTCTCCTCCTCCTCTTCTTCTCCTGCTTCTCCTCCTCCTCTTCTCCTTCTCCTCCTCCTCCTCTTCTCCTCCTCCTCCTCGCCTTCCTCCACCCTCTCGTCCTCTCTCTCCTCCAACAGTCCAGAACTTTCCAGTCCCCGTGTCCCTTGATCTTCACAACCGCCCTAGAAGGTAGGCTAGTTCTGGAAATCCAGGACCATGAGTGGTCTGAGGCAGACCCTTCATCCCCTGTCCTCCTGGGCTGACTTAGGGCTCCTGAGATCACAGTAGCAAGAAGCAAAATGGAAGAGATAGCTCTCTGCTCTCCCCTGGTGGCCTTTTGGAGTTTAGCAGCTCAGATGCAGTCACTGTAGTTAACTCTAATGTGTTAAATTCGGGATTTGGAGTTTGAAAACTGCCAGTTGTTGTTTTTCTCTCTCTCTCACCAAATTGAAACGATTGCTCAGGAAAAAGTGAGAAAAGCAAGTTTCTTATCTCTGTTTTAAAATCCCCAGGTCCAACTTTGCCAAAGAAACATATTTCACTGATGCTCGTGTGCCATGCGGGATGGGGCCCATCACCCACTCAGAAAGGGAGTGCGCCAAGGCTCCCCTGCAGATACCCACTGCAGCCAACAGAGGGCCTCAGTGTCAATCAGCCTGGATTGGCTTTTGTTTGCAAACTAATTCTAGGGTGTTTTTTTTCCTGCTGGAGAGGCCCCCGGAATGAAGGCTAAACTGCCCCCCAGACCCTAATCCTGTATAGAGGCCCAACCGAAACCCGGAAAAGAATTCACAGCAGGGGTGAAATCCAGCAGGTTCTGACAGGTTCTGGAGATCCGATAGTGGAAATTTTGAGCAGTTCGGAGAAGCAGCAAATACCATCCCTGGCTGTCCCCAGAGCGGGGTGAGAATGGAGGTTTTGCAATATCCTTCCCCTGGAGTGGGAAGGGAATGGGGATTTTGCAGTATCCTTCCCCTGCCACGCCCATCAAGCCACACCCACAGAATCAGTAGTAAAAAAAAAAATGGATTTCACCCCTGGTTCACACAGTGGATCTAGAATGAGTTCACACAGTCACAGGGATTCCTTCGAGGACCCAGACTGAAAGCAACCAGCTTCTCTGTCTCTGATTAAGCCAGAATCTGAGTACTTCGTGGGTCAAAGGTGACTCTAAGGGCCTTCTCTCAATCCAACCCTACCTTAAAGGGTTGTTGTGGGTTTCAAAGGGAGTGCCCCATTACAGCCAATTTGACCTCAGTCCACCCGTCAGCAAGTATTTCCCTTCGCTTCTTCCTAAGGGCTGTCTGAATGCCAAATAGGGTCTCCTTCTTGAGCAGGGGTCAGACTAGATGACCTCAGAAGCCCCTTCCCGCTCTTATTCCGAAGCTCAGTAAGATTTCCTCCCAACAACAACAGCCCTGCGAGATAGGCAGATACCAAATCTCTTTTTATTTTGCTCTCTTCCACCCGAACAAAGTTGGTTTCCCTTTATAAACTTGAAATTCCTCCACCTCCTCAAATATATATATATATATATATATTGTAAATTTCACACTCCAATTTCTGTGTCTCTTTCCAACCTCCTGTTGGAAAAAAATAAATAAAAAAGAATTGGGATTTCGGAGTGTTTCCTTCACCCCGGTTTTTCTTCCACCAAAGTTTTGTTTTTTTTAAAATTTCCATAGGACAGGGGGGAAAAAAACCCAGTTTAATATTCATAGCCTTTAATAGACCAGCCGTTCTCTTCAGGCCCCATTGTTACCCCACTCTTGCCCTGTCTATATTCCCATAGTTCCTTCAGAAAGACGTTAATATTCATTGATGTTAATAGAGAGACCCCAAGTATATTGCCGCATTGTTCCAAGGTGTTCTTGTAACCACGGAGTCAATAGCCAAAGCGCCTTTTCTCTCTCCCTCCTCGTCCCCCCGCCACCCCCTCTTCCCCCCCCCTCTCCTCTAGACCAGAGGACATCTTTATCCCGGCTATAGATTTGGCCCGGTCCCCTATTCAGAGGCAGAGACACACACCCCCTCCCTCCCCAAAACCATGTCAAGGAGGGAAACGGTGGAACAGATCAATCATGTACGGTGGTGACATCCATGGGGCTGTGGGCTGTTTTGAAAAACACGGGGAGGTGGGAGGGGGGATGATGGGTGATGGAAAGGCGAGGGCGTGGGGAGGCTGGAGGGAGAGCGGGGATCTGTTGGGGGGCTGAGGGGCGACAGGAGAAAAGGGAGGCCCCAGAGAGCCACAGGGAGGGAGGGAAAAAGTAAAGGGGAAAAAAAGAGATTAACGCAACAGCTGCTTTTTTGGGGAGGAGAGGGAGGGGGCGATCCCAGGAGGGGAAAGGAGAAGGGGTCCTTGGCGAAGCTCATTCAGCACCCTTGAATAGGGATTGCGGGATGGGTGGGTGGGGTGAGGGGGGGGTTGATTTATGTCTCTGCCGACTGAACATTTATTTCTCTGGGAGGATAAAGAGGGCAGGCTGTGCTCTCTCTCTCTCTCTCTTTTTGGTCTTTAGAGGCGATCAAATGAAGCTCGGTCTGCAAAGCGCTGATGGGCGTTTAATGGTCTGGCCTAAAATGAAAATAAAATATTTCTCTTCGCCCGGCTCTCGCCCCCTCACCCCGCCACTCCGCCCGTAGAAACACAGCCACGCACACCCGGGCAGAGACCATCCTCGGTCCTCTCTTGCCCGGGGTCTCTCAGCCAAGGGAAGTGGGAGTGGGAGAGCTGGTTGGTTTGGCAGCTGCAGGAGGTTTCGGAAAGGGAATGCTGGGGAAATGTGCTCCTTCCTTCCTTCCTTCCTTCCTTCCTTCCTTCTCCTCCCTTCCTTCCCTCCTTCCGCCTCTTTCTTCCCTCTCTTCTTTCCTTCCTCCCTCCCCCCTTCCTTCCATCCATCTTCCGCTCTCCCTTTTCCGTCCTTCCTTCCCTCCTTCTGCCTCTTTCCTCCCTCTCTTCTTTCCTTCTGTTGAATCTCCTACACTTCTTTCCTCCCTCCCCTCTTCCTTCCTTCCTTCCATCCATCTTCCTTCCTTCCCTCCCTCCTTCCGCCTCTTTCCTCCCTCTCTTCTTTCCTCCCTCCCTCCCACCCTCCCCCTTCCTTCCCTCCTTCCCTCCTTCTGCCTCTTTCCTCCCTCTCTTCTTTCCTCCTTTCCTCCTTCCCTCCTTCCCTCTCCTTCCTTCCTCTGGGAAAGAAAGAAAGAAAGAAAAACAGCAAAAGAACTGAGGAGTGGAACGGTTTACCAGCATGCTCGGTTCCTCCGTTCATCCATTTGGCACAGGGCTCAGCCCACGAAAACCCTAAAGGAACCGTGTTAGTACCACAAGCTAACCAACAAAATAACTAACCCGCCTTAAAACCAACCCAAGCGGGCTCGTTTCGGCGGCTAAGGGCTGACTTGCCTTGAAGCCCGCTGGTGACACTTCACAGAAGCGCGTGAGGAAGAAGAAAGAAAAGAAAGATTGTATGAAAGAGAGGTGGGGGGGGGGACACAGAAGCCTAGATCAACCCAATGAACCCCGGTTTAAAAAGTTAGCCAACTCGCGTCGCCCGCTGGTTGTAAGAATACAGCTTAACTAGAACATGGCCGGACCACAGCTGGCTACTCCTGGGTGCGCGGGTCTGTGCGTGTGAAAGAGAGGAGGAGGGAAGGAAAGGAGAAGAAGGATGGAGCCAAGCGTGTCGCAGCCCCCGCGAGAAAGGGGATCCACACGCACGTGGGCAAGTCTGGGGACCAAATTTCCCCGATGGAGGGTGGGCGCAGGGGGGGGGGTCTTTCCGAGAGCGGGAGCCAAAGGGAAGGAAACGAGAGAGGGACACACACACACACACACACAAACCGGACTTACTCGCGAGTCTGACCGTGTCATTTAACAGGAACAGAGTTGGAAGGGACCTTCGAGGTCATCTAGTCCTACCCCCTACTCACGCAGGAGGCCCGTACTAGGGATTTGAACCGCCGAACTGCTCGCCAACCCGTATTAAAGTAAATTCCCACGTGTGGAAGTGCGCTTGCCGCCCTCCCCCCCCCAACCAACTCGCCGGTGTTATTTCTGCATTTTCACAACCTCCCTGTGAGGTAGGCCCGCGAGGTGGAGAACAGGATGCGCAATTGCCTTAAGAGGGGTGGAATGCATGGCCTTTTAGGAGCCTACACACCACCTCAGATGCGTTGAGTTGGGTTGGGTTGTGCCGGGGGCAACTGCCCCCCCAACTTTTGGAAGAGGGCCCCCCAGTATTTAGAGGGAGCGTCTCCCCAACTTTTCCCCCTTTCTGTGTCAATACAGGTAGTCCTCGATTTACAGCCACAATTTCTGTTGCTAAGCGAAACATTTGTTAAGTCGAGGACTGCCTGCATTTGGGGCCAGGGTGGGTGGGTGGGTGGGGAAAGCCCCCAGCTCCTCTCAGACGAGGTTTTAACCCCTGCCCCCTAAAGCCCATCGCCTGGGACCCTTCCCCAGCGCGGGGCTCAGAAGCAGCTCATTGTAAATCAGAGCGCGAGAGAAATTGCGCTTTAACTATCGATTAAAAGCCTCTTAACTCTTTTTTAAACTTTCTCGCTTCAATTTCTCGCCTCGCTTTCAGCCTCCCGGCGGCTCCCGCTCCCCCCACCCCACCCCCCGCCCCATTTCGCCTTGCCCCGAGGGGGGGCGGTGGGGATGGGGGGGGTTGGCTTTAAACATCTGCTGGGATGAAATCTAGGCTTTAGGGCATCTCTCTCTTGATCCGCACTCCAAAGCGCCCCCCCCATCTCCGCCTCCCCCCCCCCCCATCCCGGTTGGGAAGTCATTAAAAAGATATTAGTTAGGCTGTGAAGAAGGAGCACCGGGCCCTGTATTGATCGGGGGGGGGGAGGAGGAAGGGGGAAGAGAGAGGAGGGGAGGAAGGCATTTTGGCAAATTCTTTTGCGCCTCTCTTGCCTCACTGGATTTCTATTAATCGTTTTTGTCGTCCTCTAAAGAATTCCTTCCTTCCTTCTTTCCTTCCTTCCCCTCTCTTGCTCCTCCCTTCCTTCCCTTCTTCCTTAATTTCCTCCTTTTTCTTCCCCTTCCTTCCTTCATTTCTTCCTCCCTTCCTTCCTTCTCCCATTCCTTCCTTCCCCTCTCTTGCTCCTTCCTTCCTTTTCTTCCTCCTTAATTTCCTTTTTCTTCCCCTTCCTTCCTTCCCTTCCCTCATTTCTTCCTCTCTCCCTCCCTTCTCCCATTCCTTCCCCTCTTTCCTTCCTTCCTTCCCTTCCTCCTTAATTTCTTTTTTCTTCCCCTTCCTTCCTTCCCTTCTCTCATTTCTTCCTCACTCCCTACCTTCCTTCTCCTCTCTTGCTCCTTTCTTCCTTTCCTTCCTTCCTTCCCTCCTTAATTTCCTCCTTTTTCTTCCTCTTCCTTCCTTCCTTCCCTTCTCTCATTTCTTCCTCCCTCCCTTCCTTCTCCCATTCCTTGCTTGCTTGCTTCCTTCTTCTTCTCCTTCTTCTGCCTCTTTCCTTCCCTCTTCCCTCTCTTCCTTCCTCTCCTTCCTTCCCTCCTTCCTCCTTCCCTTTCCCCTTCTCCTCCCTCCCTCCTCCTTTCCTTCCTTCACCTCTTAGTTCTAGGTCAGATCTCTCTTGGATAAGTTTCCATTCGTTACTTTGGGATCCAAATCAAAACTGGCCTGGGACCTGATGGAGCTATCAATTTATTGATTGATTGATAAGTTAATCGGGGGAGGAAATAGGTAGTGAAATTTACAGATTTTCCTGGCATTTTAGGTCCCTTGCTTATTAGCATTTTCAAAAGCTTTTAAGTGGGGATTTTTTCCATCCGGGACCAGCTCAACGGACTTGGTCCTAGGATACAGGTAGTCCTCGACATACGACCACCATGGAGCCCCAATTTTCTGTCGCTAAGCGAGACAGTTGTTAAGTGAGTTGCCCCATTTTACGACCTTTCTCGCCACCGATTGTTCAGGGAATCACTGCAGCTGTTAAGTTAGTCACACGGTTGCTAAGTGAATCTGGCTTCTCCGTTGACTTTGCTTGTCAGGTCACGAAAAGGGGATCACGTGACTCAGGGAACACTTGCGACCGTCATAAATACGAGTCAATCGCCAAGTATGTGGATTTTGATTGCGTGACCTGCTTGTGGATGCTGCAACACTCGCAAGTCACCTTCTTTTCAGTGCCATTGTAACTTTGGTCACTGAATGAATGGTCATAAGTCCAGGACTCCCTATATTGCTATAAAAGTCTAAGTTTTCCATCCTTTCCCAGCAGCCTCCTTCTTCAAAAATTGGATAAAGGTATAAAGAATAAGCATATTTTTCCCAGAGGAGGGAGGGGGAAGAAAATTGTTCTTTCCACTTCTTTTTTTGACATTTTTTTTTTAAAATTACTTGTGGAGGGTTTGAAGCGGCCGAGCGTCGGATGGACGGCAAAAAAATCCACACCGTGCCATTTGTGCGGCAACGGCACTCCCTTCCAAAGCTGGCAAGCCGGAGGTTTTGCAAACACGGCCTCTGCCTGTTGCCAACTTTCCAGCAAAGCCTTCAATTGGTGCAAAGCTGGAGAAAAGCTCTTTTTGTTCCCGAAGTCGCGACTTCTCCGTGGGACGGCTATTCCCGTGTAAACACCATCCACGCAGGCGAACGGGGTCTGATTATGCCTTCTGGAAAGGGCTCGGGCCCATTGTCCGCCATTGTTTGGCTCGGCGGGCATCCTCCCGTGGCCGCCCGGGCGAGATGCTTTAAGCTTCCATTCCCGCCGCCCGATGATATTTGCAAAATGGTGCGAGAGAAGAAAAAAAAATGTGCCGCCCGCCGGCCGCAAACCTCTCGGCTTGGGTTTGGTTCCACCAGACGCCGATTGTCTGCAGACGCAAACTGGCGGTTGGCCAAGGCGATGGAATTGGCCGAGAATCAAGAACCACTCAGAAAGGAACTTCGAGGGCCCTAAAAAAAAAAACCCACCCCTGGTCTAGGGGACGTGAGCTACGGCACTGCAGACTGACATTTAAAAGGAGAATTGGTTCTTGACAAGAACACACAAGTTGCCGTTGTGTTGAATTGGACCATTGGTAAATCCTTGGGTTAGCTATTCCCTACTGAAGCGCTCCTTGTGCTGATCTGTTTGTCTATTTGTACCCTCAAGTTAGCCCAAAGACTATATCACTATGATGCGAACCAATGGCATGATCTCTGTAGGCACATGAGCCTAAAGTTCAGCTCCGTCGTGCATGCGTGCATACCTCCCACCGGCCAGCTAGTCTTCGGATCTCTGCTGTGTATGCGCGGGAGGGGGGGATGCATGCAGGGGGGCCATGTGCACATGCGGGGGTGGGACACATGCACACAGGGGGAGTGGAGCACAGGTGGAGGGGTGCACATGTATGA
Organism: Masticophis lateralis; assembly: GCA_030761175.1. Lineage (NCBI taxonomy): Eukaryota > Metazoa > Chordata > Lepidosauria > Squamata > Colubridae > Masticophis > Masticophis lateralis. The sequence goes on from JAUDYJ010000015.1 coordinate 12,450,577, forward strand.
ATGGGGGCAGGGCACATGCAGGGTCGGTGCATGTGCATGCGGGGGGGGCGGGGCACATGGGGAGGTGTGCACATTGCACTTTGGGGGTTCGGGCACGCACAAACGTATTCGGATGCGCCCCCTTGCGCTCGGTCTGGAAAAGGTTAGCCATTTCTGCTATATCATATACTCAGTGAGCCAGGGTGAGCTTTGCTCCCTGTTTATATACAGTAGCTTGTCCTGCCAGTAATGGTATATACAGGGAAAGCTACTGTATAAACAGAGAGTAAACCACACTCACTAGCACTGATGAGGCTACCTAGATGGGTAATGAAAAGCCTGCAAACCAGGAAGCTCAGAGCTACTGTATATTAACAGGGAGCAAGACACACCCACCGGCACTGAGGATGTTACCTAGCTGGATAAGAAAACATTTGCAAGAAAACAATCAAACTCAGAGCCACTGTATGTAAACAGAACGAGTCACACTGACTAGCACTGAGAATGTTATCTAGCTGGGTAATGAAAGGTTTGTGAAAAATGCAACCAGGCTCTGAGAGCACCAGGATCTCCACAGCTGTAAATAAATAAATATAAACATTGGAATGTCTATGGAGATTCTCAGTCGTCCTGGTCAGGCCTGTCTCGAAGGTGCTTTTTTCAAAAAGCAGTTGGACTTCCTTTGTTTTCCTTGAAAACATTTCACTGCTCGCCAGAACTGAGAAGCCAAACATCTTCAGGGAAAACCAAGAAAACCCAGTTGCCTCTTTGAAAAAAGCACCTTGGGGGTAAACATCGGAATATTTGCAACAGACGGCTATAATCATTATAGAAAATCCCAATAATTAATTTGGATTTAATTCCAAGAATGGCTGTGCTTGGAAATTTAGACCCATGTTTAAAGGGGCGAAACATTCCCAGGCTTTGGCCACCTGGAGATGTGTGGGGCGTAGAATTACAGGATGGGAAGGGACCTTGGAGGTCTTCTACTCCAACCCCTTGCTCAAATAAAAGACCTTCTGCGATCTTTTGTTGAAAACCTCCAGTGATGGAGCCTTTACAACTTCAGGAGGTAAGCTTTTTACTCAGCCTAATTTTTAAAACCAGCTACCACTAAGATCTTAGGGGGAGTCCTCAATTTACAACAACATGTTTGAAGTTACACTGAAAAAAGTAACTTGGAATCAGTCCTCACACTTAAAACGGGCACAACATGTCCATGGTCACATGGCCAAAATCCATTTAATCCCCGTGGCCGAAAAAGGCTTTGTAAATTTGGGCGCAACTCCCTTAACAACCGTCTTGCACAGGGAAGGAAATTCCAGCCCCAATTGTGTTGGTCACCCAAAGACTATTCGGACTACATTTAAATTTCCCCAGGATGCAAAAAAGATGAATTGTGCAAACTGAGATGAGAATTTTCTACTTCCAAAAATTGACGTTCGCTCGTCCTGGCAATTGCACCGATGTGTTTCAACGCACTCACATACCAGATTGCAAGAGAAGGAAACATTTGCGAATGGAATTGCAATCCCCGCTCCCCCCATTTGATAAATTATAAATGCAGAGAAGGGAAATAAGATTCCAATAAATCAGTGTATTGTCAAATAAAAAGCCTTTAGAGTTAAATAAGGCCTGGACCACCAGCGACTAAATTCCCTGGAGCTGATGCTTTGCTAACAGAAATTACAGTAAATATGAGGAAGAGGAAGGGAAAAGACAAATTGATTTTTAAGAGTCAAGAGACCCCTGTCTTAGAGCCTTGGGGGGAAGCAATTACTGCAGTGAGAAGTTGCAATGAAATCTTGGAGAGGCAAGGTTAGTAAGGATTCCCCCCCCCCCCGCCCCCAAAAAATATCTCTAGTCGTTTTCTTTTTTTAATTCTAGCAGAATAAAATGAATCTTTCTTAGCATATTGTCAAACCAAGCAGGGCCTTGGGTTGAAAGATAACAGGGAAAAAGCATCGATAGGTTAGCGTGAGAGTGGATTTTCAAACCGATGTACAAAACCCAAACCTCATTTTGAAACTGGGCATTTTTCCAAAATGTGTAATGCACTTCAATTATCATAAAAAATAATGGGCATTAAGGACACCTCTATAGAAAACGGCATCCATTCCTGACATTTATAGGCGTAAATGCCTTCATTAATTGCCACTGAATTGAGTCCACCTGATGGAGATTGTACACAGCAGTCTTCGGCTCCTTGAGCAGCTTTTAATGATTAAGAGGGGGAAATATATATATATATATATATATATATATATATATATATATATGTATGTATGTATGTATGTATGTATGTATGTATGTATGTATGTATATGTATATGTATATATATGTATATATATGTATATATATGTATATGTATATATGTGTATATATATATATATATTGGAGAAAAGTGTTTTGCACCTTGGAGAAAGTGTTTGCAAAACCTGGGGACGTTTGATAAAGTTGCCAGAAAAAAAATAATAAAATTGCACGTGTTATCAAAAGTCTGAATGGAGACCATACGAATTTCAAACCGCCAAGTCAGAAAACTAAGGAATTCAATGCGATAGTTGCAGCAAAGATGAATGAAAGAAGAGGCAGATGAACACTGCTAGAGGAAGAAATAATGTTTTAAGGTCTCGTGGGAAAAGGTTGCAAAGGAAATATTAGACCTACCTTTTTAAACAGGGCAAACCAACTTTGTGTGAAGATGGTTACGGAGAAGGCTGGGATTCTCTGACTCGGGGTTGACTAGGGAATTCGGGGAGTTGAAGTCCACACGTTTTCAAGGTTGAGTAACACACTGGTCTGAGCCCTAAAAGAGACAAAGTGGAAATCTAACCAGTTTGGCAAGAAACGTAATAGTTAATAACTAATATATTGGCCAACTTTCTTCTGCTGGACATCTTCTAGACTAGTAACTTGCAATTCCTAGAATCTTCCAGCTAGCATGTGGTCTTTGCTAAGCATTCTGGGAATTGTAGGATATCTTCTCAAGGGGTGGCACTCACCTCCCAGAATTCCTCAAGCCAACATTTGACGGTTGCTGAGGGTTCAGGGAGTTGAAGTCCACTCAAATTGTGCCTCAGTGTAGAGTAGAGTAGAGTAGAGTAGAGTAGAGTAGAGTAGAGTAGAGTAGAGTAGAGTAGAGTAGAATAGAATAGAATAGAATAGAATAGAATAGAATAGAATAGAATAGAATAGAATAGAATAGAATACAATACAATAGAATACAATACAATAGAATAGAATAGAATATAGAGTAGAGTAGAGTAGAGTAGAGTAGAGTAGAAGAATAGAATAGAATAGAATAGAATAGAATAGAATAGAATAGAATAGAATAGAATAGAATAGAATAGAATAGAATAGAATAGAATAGAATAGAATAGAATAGAATATTCTTTATTGGCCAAGTGTGACTGGATACACAAGGAATTTGTCTCCAATTCATAAGCCCTCAGTGTACATACAGACAAGAAAATGACAGGTCATAGATCATAAATCAGTTATAATCATTAATCATAAAATAAAAAAAAAACAAGTGAGAAATCCCAAGATACCAATAGGAGAAGGTAGTAGGAAAGATAAGTTGTGAAAACATGAGAAAACGAGATGATAATAACAATAAACAGCTTACTACATGGGTAAATTTCTTAGATAGTGCTGTGAGAATTAAATGTGCTGTCACGCAGAGTGGGGAGAGAAACTATCTTTATAGCTAGTTGTTTTGGTGTGCAATGCCCTGTTCCAGTGTCCAGATGGGAGCAGTTGAAACAGTTTATGTCCGGGATGTGAGGGGGATGGGTGGGTCTGTAGATATTTTCTCAGCCCTCTTTCTGACCTGCCCAATAGACAGGCGTTTTATGGAAAGCGGGTGAGTTGTGACTATTTTTTCTGCAGTCCTAACTATCCGTTGAAGTCTGCACCTGTCCTGTTTGGTTGCCGTATCAAACCAGACAGTTATTGAGGTGCAAATGATAGACTCAAAAACTGTAGAACTGGATCTTTGGGCCATTTGAGCTTTCTGAGTTGACGCAGGAAGAACGTTCTTTGTTGTGCCTTTTTAATGACGGTTTGAATGTCAGGTGTGTCCATTTCAAGTCCTGGGAGATAATAGAACCCAGAAACTTGAAGGTCTCTGCAAGATCTCCTTCTGGATTGAACTTTGATGATTCAATTGGAACAAACCGTTTTGAATTCTGCGAGTTGTTTAATTAGGTTGAGGACAGTTAACCAAGTCTATTGGGCAAAGGCACTGTATTGTGGTTTACCCAGTTAACTTTAGATTAACAAGCCGTAGTTTCTTGCAATGTAGGGGCCAGGTCAAATCCTCCCATATAAATATAGCCACTTTAATCCTTTCCCAGAGGGAGAAGACAAAGTTTCTTTTGCCCTTCAAAGGAGTTCTGCTCTCTGCGTGATAATAATCACCTGACTCCCCCTTCCAGATGTTGGTGAACTAAGCCATCTCCCAAATATGCCAGTCCTTCAAGGTAGACCACATTAGGAAATTAAGTCATGCAGACCTCCTAGTCCTCAAGGCCAAGCCTCCTTCCCTCTACAAGATGTTGGAGGACAGGCACACAATGACAGAGGTTGTTGCGTTTCGCCCCGTTTTACGACTTTCTTGCTACCGTTGTTAAGTGAATCTGAGATGTTGTGATTTGATGGTGTTTGAGGTCTCGTCACAGGATGTCAGCTCTTCTGAGCAACGCCGCCTTTTGAAACTGGCCGATGGTGAATTTGTCGATGCTATTGGTGTTCAGATGACCAAATAATATTAGTATTATAGTTCATCACACAGCCAGATGTTTAGACTTGATTTGGCAATCTTTGTCCACCTATGGAGTCCTTCCCAAGGACTCTTCAACTTCCCAAGTTGATGCTTGATGGTGTTCAAAGGCCTCATCGCAGGATGTCAGCTGTTCCGAGCAAAGCTGCCTTTTGCAATTGAATGAAGGGGAATGTGTTAATGCCAATGCTGTTCAAATGTTCAAATAATTCAAATTATTGTGGTCCATTGGCACAGTCAGCCAGATGTTCAGACTGGAATTGGCATTTTTGTCCACCTGTAGAGACCTTCCCAAGACCTGGGAGAGGCAAGAGGTAGCCGTTTGATACGGTTACAAACATCATTGCCGGATGTAAGCTGTTGCTGATAGAGCTGCCTTTTGCAATTGACTGACGGTGAATTTGTCAATGCCGATGTTGTTCAAGAGCTGCTCCAGCTGTTTCGGGGTTGCATCCAAGGCGCTTATGATTATTAGATCTACCTTTGCTTTCTCTTGCCCCAGTCATTCTATTTGTATTTGTAGAGCTTTCTAATTTGGTATCTTCTCCAGTTCTTACTCTTCTCTTCTGATATTTCTTGCGTCTCTGATCAGACTTCGCCAAATAAGGTATTCAGAGAAAAACAGCTCAGGTCGTCCATAATCGCCATGAAGCCACGGAGCCAACGTTAAAGGAGGCAGACACAATTTTCCCAAAGTAACCATCGGCTGGCTTTGCGGTGCCAAGTTCAAAAGCGCCTCTAATGCAGGGAGTGGCCCGATGTGGTCATGGGTGGCCGTTGAGGGGTGGGGGTTGGGGCAGACGAAGAAGAGATGAAAATCCATTACTAGATTTGGTATCATTTCAAGCCCTTAAGTGTTCTTCCTCAACACTAGACTGCTGACAAAAATAAATAAATAAATAAATAAATAAATAAATAAATAAATAAATAAATAGCCCGGCTTTGCAAGGCGCCATTCCTAATGGTTAGATTGGTCTTGAAGGCCTCGGCGCTGGGTGGCCCCACACTAGATATTTGAAAAAAAAAAGGGGAGGGGGCCCATGAAAATGAAGTTTGCATAAGAGCCGGGTTCCATAATTCATATCAAGGATATTCCATCAGGGACCCACTCATCAGTACTTACAGATAACATTTAAGAAAATGCATCTCCTTAGCTTTTTTTCCCGAGCACTTACGGTTCAGGGTGGAAGGGCACGGATGCATCGGCTTCAATTAAGAGACACCTTGGAGTTCATTAAGCAACAGGCCAAATGTTCTTTTGGCACAGAGCTTGGGAAATGAATTAGGAGAAGGCCTCTCGTCTCCATCAGACGTTCATCTGGAGCTTCACCCATCTCCGCATCCCTCCCTCCCTTTCTCTGCCCAAATGGCATTTTACCCTTCCATTTTCCTCCCCCTCCGTTCCGTTCCTGTCTCGATTCTCTGGAGGTGTCTTTTAAAAGATGCCATCTTCCCTCTGCCCCCTCTCTTGGTTTTCCTTCCTCTCCTTCCGGCTTTCAACTACAGCCCCCTCCCCACACTAAGCATTGGCACTTTTACAGATGGGGTCTACTAGAAGGAGAAAATAATAATAATAATAATAATAATAATAATAATAATAATAATAATAATAATAATAATAATAATAGAAATTGTAACAGCAGAGGAGGTAAATTTAAAGACGGCTGATCTCATTTGGTTTGCCAAATAAAAAGGGAAGTCCAGGTGGCTGGTAAAGCTCGTGAAATTGGGCAAGGACTATGATTAAAGAGAGAAAAATGAAGGATAGAGACTGCCGAGTGTGATTTTTGGAGTCTAAGCTTGGAGAGTAGGGAAATAATAGTATTAATGGAAGGAAAGATGGGTGATGGGCGATGGAAGGATCTCCCAAGGTAACCATGTTTTAGGCAGTGTGCAAGCAGGAAAGGATGGGTGGAAAGGGGCACTTTAAATTGGTCGCAATCAAACCAGAGGCGGAGATACTGGATGGATACCTCTCGGAGCCTCTGCAAGGAAACCAAAAATGTTCTCCGATCCTCAGCCACAAAAGCATGGCTCTCCCTTTTAATAGTTCTTCCCCAAAAGAACTTCCTAGGGTTGAGAAGAAGGCTGAAAAATCGGGAAGACTACAGCCTGGGAGAGAAGATGATGATGCAACCACATCGAACAAAGGAAGAGACGTTTGAGGAAAATCTAATCTTACTTCCATTGCCCAGCCTGAGCAACGAGGAGCCCCGTGTCTGAAGCTAATTTTCTTTTCATTAGGAAAACATTCATCCTGGATGATCAGGGTACCTTACAGGTGATATCAGCTAATGTGGGGATTTTGAGTGGCGGCTTCTGAATTCTGACTGGGGGGGGGGGATATAACCCAAGTGTAAGGGACATCCTGTTCTCATCTTTATGTGTGTATGTGTTTTTTTTTCATGTGATGTAGCCACCCATGCCTCTTCGGCTGCCGGAGGACTAAACCGCTAAGAAAAAAACTTTTAAAACTTCAATGGAAAGCAGAGAGAAAACTAAAGAGGGGAAAACCGAGACCCGTTTTAAATGTGATTTTTTTGTGTGTGTAAGAGGACACCGACACAGCACCCAGAAATGCAATCGTGTGGAATTTTTTTTTATTATAGAGAGAGTGTAAAATGCAACTGTCAGTCAAATAAAAAGAACATTTTCGTTTTAAAACATCATGCTGAACATTATCCAATTGTTTTTTCTTTTTTTTTTCCTGTATACAGTTAGACATTTCAAGCATTATAAAGAAATGGGAGGGAGGGCGAGGAAGCTCCTAAAACAGCAACTTCGGTACAATTCAAAACGGAATGTCCCATAGATCAATTAAAAATGTCAAGAAAAAAATAGCTTTACTTCCGTTTTTTTTTTCTCTTTAAAAATACACTGTTATCTGTACAAGAAAACAATAAAGTCAACACTGGAAACCATATTATCCCTTTTATTAAATCAAAAAATTATTCAGAACATACCTATGGTTAATACTAGATTTCATTTTTTATTTCCTCTAGGTAAAATTTGACAAATATTAAGGTAAGAAAATACTTAAAAACAAAGGAAAAAAAATAAAAAGCCAAAAAGCAAACACACACCCTGGAATTAAAAAATAGTTACTACTATTTTATAGGATTTAATGTTCCACAGTGCTTGTTAAAGATACTAATAGCAGTTTCATCTTAATATTAAAAATAACAGTATTTATTTCTGAAATAGACAAAAAGTATTTTGCTCTTTTTTTTGTTTTTGTTTTTTTGTTTTTAAAGAGATGCTTGGAGGTCTTAGATTTACAAATGCAACCAACCAGGGAAACATAGAAAGGAAAATAGTATCACTAAAAAATTAACACATTGCTTTTATATTAACCCTTTAGATCTCTAGAAATTATACAGACCCTACAAAATGCCTCCCCCCCGCGATAAACGAACTCGACAGCAAACAGCAACTGTCCCAATAAAGAATTCACATAATTAATTACAATACATAGCATAATTCAGTTTCTTCTTTTTTTAAAAAAATGCAATAAAATCAAAAAAAAAAAGACAGCCAAGGTACAAGAAAAATTAGAAGTAAAATATTTAATGAATTTACATATTTAAGAATATTTAAATACTGTTTTTTTTAAAAAATTCATTTTCTTTTCTTTTAGAATTTGTTACATACCACCTAAGACTTCCAAGCGTTTTTTGTTTGTTTGTTTGTTTGTTTGTCTGTTTTTTTTTTCTGTTTCAACAGAAAAAGATTTTAAAATCAAAGTACAAGGAGAAGAGATGGGAGGGCGGGGGGGAAAAGAGAAAAAAGAAAAACCCCAAACACACGCGCACACAAAAACCCATTGGTTGAAACGTCACAGTTTTGGGGAAACGTTGTGATGCCAGCTGTTTGTTGGCTTCCCTCCAAATCGTGTTCCCGGAGTTTCACTTCGCTTCGTGCTCTTTTAATTTTTTTTCCCTGTCATTTTTTTTTTTCCTTACAATTTTTGGAAATGAATCCTCCCCGAAAAAACAAAACAAAAAAACAAAACAAAAAGGAGAAATTAAGGAAAAAGGAAGGAAATGATGACGTAGCATGTCCGTAAAGTTTAGTACACATTACTAATTGTTCCTGATTCTTAGAAAAAAGTTCAGTATAGATTATCCTAACCACTAGTGTTTCACGAAAGAAAGAAAGAAAGAGAGAGAGAGAGAGAGAGAGAGAGAGAGAGAGAGAGAGAGAAAGATCTTCAAACGGTTGCAAATCTAGAAACCTCTGTTACAAAAAAGGTTTGTTTCCACAATGATTCCAAGGAAAAGGAAAAAAAAGGAAGAAGAATCAAACAGTTGTTCTACTGCTCCTGAAAAAATAAAGAACAAAAAAAATATATATAAAAGTGAGTGGAAACAGAATTAAAAATGCTCAACGGGTTTTTCAAGACTATTTTGACCCTGCAGGTGGGAAAGACAACCAGACCCATCATCCCCATCCCACGCACACTTCTCGCCTACTCCCCTTTCATCCATGTCTGGTTTTTGCAATTTTTTTGCAAAACAAAACCCCCAAAACAAACTTTCTGTGTTTTATGATCTTTCCTGCTGCAGTTGTTAGGTTAGGAACATGGTCATTAAATAAATCTGGCTCCCCTCATTGACTTTGCTTGTCAGAAGGTTGGAAAAGGAGATCTCGCGATCCTCGGGAGTGGGTGGGGGAGGGGGGGACACTGCGACCGTCATAAATACGAGTCAGTTGCCAAGCGTCTGAATTTTGATCACATGGACCGCAGGGAGGCTGCAACCGTCGTTAAGTGTAAAAAACAGTTTTAAAAAGCTACTTATGACCAGTGTTCACACTTACGACGGTCCCTCAGGGTCGCGTGATCCCCTTGTGTGGCCTTCTGATGGGCCAAGTCCATGGAGAAGCCGGCTTCGCGTGACTAACTTAACAACCGCAGTGTTTCACTTAACAACAGTGGTAAGAAAGGGGCAAACCTCGCTTAACAACTGCCTTGCTTGGGGACAGAAACTTTGGGCTCGTTTGTGGCCGTATGTCGAGGACCGGCCGTGCTCTTTGTTTAAGAGGATTCTTGACCATTCATTGGTTTCTGCGGTTGGCTGGCATAACGTCAAATCCCAGGCAGCCTCGAGGCTTTTCCAGTGTCCTATAAACTTGCTTATTTCTGTCTTGGTTGAGTGTAACATGTTGATTTTATTTGCAATTTCTTCGATTTTTTAAATATATATATATATATATATATATATTATTTGTAAATTAGCTGCCCATCTTACTGCAAAGGAACTTATAAATTAAGCCACTTTTCGTGTATCAAGCTTGGCTATGAATTGTCAAGGATTGGCGGCTTTCCTGGCCTGCTCTTTTCGTTCACGGGGAGGGTGGGGGTGGGGCGCGTCCAGAGAATCGATCCGCTGCCCGGTGGGCTTAAAGGCGGAAACTAGGTGTGAGAGAAACACCCACCTGGCTGTGAGCTTGTCCTAACGTCTGCCCGTAGTAGGCTGCCTGTTGTCGGTAATACTCTGCCCAGGCCATTGTGTAGTCTGGCTGGTTGCTGGCTTGGGAAACAGCTGTGGCAGCGTGACCTGGAAGGGGAGGAGGAGGAAGAAGAGAAGAGGGGTAAAGGAGATGCTGACGAGGAAGCTGGGGAATAGCCCACCTATCCCGTTCCCCAATAACTCGCGCCCCCGGGGATTCCTGCTTCGAGCTAAGCTTCGGGCCAGGGCTCATGCTAATAGAGCAGGTTGAATGAATTCCACTTTACCGTAAGGCTAACTTAATAGAATCTTGCAAGCCTGAAGGTACAAATCACCCACTGTCTCTTTTACAGCCTGAGAAAGTAGAGAGGGTTCCTTTCTGAGTTTCGTTCCCTGCTTGTTATGCAGCTCAGGGCTGTGCCGTCTCTTATCTGACTGTCCTCTAAAGCTATGTTAACAGAACCTTGCAAGTCTGAACGTACAAATCTCCCACTGTCCCTTTTACAGCCCGAGAAACTAGGGAGGGTCTCTTCTGAGCCTCTTTCTCCACCCATTATGCCGCTCTGGGCTATGCTGTCTCTTATCTGACTGTTCTCTAAAGCTACATTAACAGAACCTTGCAAGTTTGAAGGTACAAATCTCCCACTGTCCCTTTTACATCCCGAGAAACTAGGGAGGGTCTCTTCTGAGCCTCTTTCTCCACCCATTATGCAGCTCTGGGCTATGTTGTCTCTTATCTGACTGTTCTCTAAAGCTACATTAACAGAACCTTGCAAGTCTGAAAGTACTTACTCTGCTTCTTGTAATAGTCTTCCCATGCCTTGCTGTAATCCGGTTGGCTATTCTGCTGCTGGCTTTGCTGACCTACCCAAAGGGAAGCAAAGAACGAAAAAGAAGTAGTTACAGAGCAGCCGGACAGAGGGCAGGATGCACCCGCTGGGTCTGAACCAGGAGTGGGCTGCTGGGGGTTCACAGGGGTTCGGGAGAACCTCTAGATAAGATTCTGTGCAGTTCAGAGAACCCCCAAATCCCACTCCTGGCTGGCTCCTCCCTCCCCTCCTCTCCCAGGAGTCGCAATGCGGCTCGTTTTGGATGCAGGTAAATGTAGGGTATGCACAGAGGCTCGGGGAGGATGAAAAACGGGCCTACTGGAAGTTCAGGAAGGCCAGAAACAGGCCTCCAGAGCCTGGGGAGGCAGTTTTTGCCTTCCCGGAGGCTCAAGGAAAGCCTCCGGAGCCTGGGGAGGGCAAAAATGCCCACCCACCTGCCGTAGTGCAAGAGGTTGACTAGGCCACACCCACCATGGCCACGCCCACCCAGTAACTGCGGTCTGAACCCCTTGACATATTTATGGATCGACTTTTCAGAAGAAGATCTGAGATCCTATGGCCAACAACGGGAGAAAAAGGACATGTAACACAAAGGTAAAATGTGTTTTTGCCAGGGCTGGCTATTCCCTGTTTTATCTGGAAGTTTCTGGTCGGTTTCTAACACTCCAACGTGTAGTAACAACCTATGTCAGAGCACATAAGAGTGCAGAGAAGAGCACTGACTAAGTCTTAGTCTCTGACTAAGGTTGACGTGACAGCTGTCTATATAAAAATTTATGGCAACGCTACTTTATTGTAAAGTTCCATTAACAGAATCTTGCTTGGGGGCAAAGCCGCCATCACATCCCCTTGCAAGCAAAACGCTGCAGATGAAAATTGTCTGCTGTGAGGTATCTTGACTTGAGGGTCTCCGGGCTGCCCCAAGGACACCCCCCCCCCACAAAAAATATATATTTCTAGGATGGGGAGGGACTTACTTGGGACCTGCTGTCCTGGTTGCTGCCACGTCTGGTAAGTGCTTCCCCAGCCTTGGGTCATGAACGCCTGAGGACCGCTGTGAATGACAAGACGATGTTACTCCTTACTAGCACTGATGATGTAACCTAGGTGGGTAATGAAACGTCTCCAAGAAAACATCCAAGCTCAAAGAGCACCAAGGACGCCACAGTCCTCCACAGGAGCCACGGTGGCGCAGTGGTTAGAGTGCAGTACTGCAGGCCACTTCTGCTGACTACCGGCTGCCTGCAATTTGGCAGTTCAAATCCCACCAGGTTCAAGGTTGACTCAGCCTTCCATCCTTCCTTCCGAGGTCAGTAAAGTGAGGACTCAGATTGTTGGGGGCAAGAGGCTGACTCTGTAAAACCGCTCAGAGAGGGCTGTAAAGCTCTGTAAAGCGGTATATAAGTCTAAGGGCTATGGCTATTGCTCCTCCTCCTCCTGCCCTCCTCCTCCTCTCCATAAACCCCACTCCCTTCTAGCACTGATGATGTTACCTAGTTGTGTCTCAAAACATCTGGAAGAAAACCACCAAGCTCAGTGAGCACCAAGGATGCCCTCATTTCAACACCGAGCGACAAATATTCGCCGTTATTCGGTACTGGAGGAATGGAGGACTAGCAGAATCTCTTTTCATCCCTCACGCTGGACCTTGTAGGCAATTGTAACCACAACTCTGACTTGAGCCTTCCTCGGTCTGGGAACGAACCACTACCTAACAATGCAGAAGCCGAATGCTCGTGGTGGCAAGGCCTGTCTCTTTTGTCTCTCGGATGCTGCGACCTCCGTCCCCTGTTTGCATCCCCCCCCCAAAAAAAAAAACCCTAAACCTATGAGCACTGGCTCTGCTGATTTTGACCTTGAGAAGCAAAAGGCCGGATCTCAAAAAGCAAAGAATTGCTTTTGTCTGCATCTCTAAAGCATCCAGAACGATGCAACCTTACGGACCTGCAGTTGAGGTTGCAAGCACCGGTGATGTTGAGAGAAACAAAGAAAACGAAAGAAAACAAAGGGAGGGGGGGAAATCTTACTTTTGATGAGTCGTCGCAGGTGGCTGGCTGAAAGGAGCCTGGCTAAATCCTCCGGGCCCACCTAGGTTAGTGCCCTGAAAAAAAGACATAATTAGAGGGAGGGTGTCACTCAGATCGGAGTCTCCATGTTTGAATGACAAGGAAAGTGAAAGTGTTTGGGGCAACTAAATGATACTCAGGGTGAAAGGAAGAGACGGTCAGCTATGGACCCAGGCTCTCTTGCGGTCAGGGCTGCTGAAAATCCAGAATCTTTTCCCACCGTTGGGAAAAGACACAAACATGGTCGGACTGGTCTTCAAATGGACACCAGCTGGGTATTTCTTGGACTTTCTTCTTGAAATGTTTTCCAGTGGTACCATGGTTTAGTGGTGAAGGTGCTGGGTTAGAAAGCAGGTGACTTGAGTTCTAGTATTGCCTGTGGCATGAAAGCCGGCTGGGTGATTTTGGGCCAATCACCAGGAGACGATGAGTTCTAGTCCCACCTCAGGCATGAAAGCCGGCTGGGTGATTGTGGTCCAATCACCAGGAGACAATGAGTTCTAGTCCCACTTTAGCTCTGAAAGTCAGCTGAGTGATTTGGGTCAATCTGTCCAGCTGACAGGGTGGTCGTTTGTGGGCCAAAGAGGAGGATTAGGTAGATAAGCCCCCTTGAGTTATTTATAGAAATAGTAAAGGTGGGAAGAATGAATGAATGAATGAATGGTTTGCTTTTTTTAGCTGATGGTTCTGACAAGCACAGGCTTCTCCATAGTTCTTCTCCAAGTGCCTTTGCACTTATGGATATGAGATAAATATTCTCATTTGCACAGGAAACCAAAGGAATTTGCGGGCGCTTCCAACTAGACCTTCCAACATCCCGCAACCTGTACCACATTGGGGGGAGTGGGGGGGAAATGGTTTCAGGACGGGGAGGGGCTGTATCACCCAAGCTGGCCCGAAACCATGAAAGGAGACAGGACTTACTCCCACTTTCTCATCGATCAAGTGTCTGGCGAGCTCGATCTGCTGGGGCACGCCCCGGATGGTGAATATCCGAACATTCGGGTCCGTGTTGGGAGGAGGGTTTCGCTGGAGTTCCACGTGAGCCCCCGATTGCTGGTTTATGCTCTTGATGTTCTCCCCTCCTGCAACAGGAGAAAGGTGAGGGTGAGAGCTCGGGCCTAGAAGGTTGTATGGCCTGATGCCTTCCCCCGAATTCATGTCCTAGCCCCAGATCTGCCACTACAAGAGGTTCTAGATCTCCAAGATGCACATCTGACTTGGTGTGGCTGCTTTCAGCAGCTTCTTCTGATAGACACCATCATGGTTTACTTGCGGTGGACTGCAGTCCAGAGTCCCAGGAGGGAGGGGCCCTTTCCCAGAGAGCAAGAGACAGCTAAGCTTGGTGTTTGGGGCATGCATGGAAAGGGCCAAGAGGGAGACACACAAACACCCAGCAACTCACAGAGTATTTAGAATTACAAGGCTCAAAGTCTTTCCTTGAAGACTTCCAGCGATGGAGCTTCCTCCACCTCCTCCACTCTGCAAACCCCACTCCCTCCTAGCACTGATGCTATTACACAGTCGGGTACTGAGATGTCTGCAAGAAAAACCACCAAGCTCAGAGTGCACCAAGGACCCAGCCAACCAAGAGCTACAAATACTGTCTTCTAAAGTTTAGCCTCTCGCTAAAACGGATTACTTCACAATGCTACTAAACCCTTGGCCACATAGTGCTCAATGTAGAACATTCCACTTGCAAGAACAGTCTTCGGTCATTTAGAATAGAAGAGAAATAGAGAAGAGTTGGAAGGGACCTTGGAGGTCTTCTAGTCCAACCCCCTGCTTAGACAGGAAAACCTACACCACTTCAGACAAATGGTTATCTAACCTCTCCTTAAAAACTTCCAGTGTTGGAGCATTCACAACTTCTGGAGGCAAGTGGTTCCACTGATGAATTGTTCTCACTGTCAGGAAATTTCTCCTTAGTTCTAAGTTGCTTCTCTCCTTGATTAGTTTCCATATGTTGCTTCTTGTCCTGCCCTCAGAGGCTTTGGAGAAGAGCTTGACTCCCTCTTCTTTGGGGCAGCCCCTGAGATATTGGAAGACTGCTATCGTGCCTCCCCTAGTTTATTTATTTACCTATTTAACAGCCCTGTCCCAACAAGTGCATTTTATCTTATTTTATTATTTCCTTTTTAAATTTCCTTTTTTTATTTATGCCACCCATCTCGCTTGGAAGCAAGACGCCAACGAAACAAGATCACACCGGAAGCCTAAAACCTCCTGCCAAACTGCCGTATTCCAATAAACGCAAGGCCCAAGCATTGGATTTGCCGGTCAACGCTGCCTTGTAAGAAGAATTTTTGTCCCCGGTTCCCCGTAGGGTTTTCCAGAATTAGCCAGGGCTGGTGGAAAAGCTTTTGGCTGCCAAGAACCGGGCCTGACAAGGGAAGGCTTGTAGAAGGGTGGAGCACAACGAATGAAAATTTCGCTCCCAATGGGAACAAGACATCCAAAGGAGAGCTACCCGGAGGCTGGGTTTCTGGTCTCGCTGTCTTAATGAAATTTGCTTAACAAAAGATTCCACCACGGGCTCACAATGGCTCGATTCTTAGGCTGCAAACTTCACACAAGGCGGGAGGTGGGATGACCGACCCTCTTTCTGACCGGGGGGTTGAGACCGGCCAGAAACCAAAGATGAAGGGGAGAAGGACCAATTAGTTCAGCATCTGAGAACATTCGCTCTAGGCAGGCAAACACGCCCCCTCTCCCCCATCCACCCACCTCCACTGCCGCTTTGCAACAGGTTGGGAGACAGCGTTTCAAAAAAGCTTCAACCCAGCCTGGTCTGGGTTGCAGAAAACCTGCAGAAAACCTTGCTAAGTCCGAAGCCTGCAATGAGGGTTTGTTTTCGAAAAAAACAACAACCTGGGAATGATGGTCGAAAGTGCCAGGCTAGAAACCAGGCGACGGTGGAGTTCTAGTGCAGCCTTAGGAGTGAAAAACGAGGGGTGACTTTGGACCAATCACTAGGAGATGGTGAATTCTAGTCCTGTCTTGGGTATGAAAGCCGATTGGATGACTTTGGGCCAATCACTAGGAGACAGCGAGTTCTAGTACCGCCTTAGTTATGAAAGCCGGCTGGGTGATCTTGGGCCAATTACCAGGAGACGGTAATTGGCCTCTTTGAGTTCAACATTTCTGTTGTTAAGTGAGACAGCTGCTAGGTGAATTTTGCCCCATTTTACGACCTTACTTGCCGTGGATGTTAAGTGAATCACTTGCAGTAATTTAGTAACACGGTTGATAAGGGAATCCGGCTCCCCCGTTGTCTTTGCTCGTCAGGAGGTCACAAAAAAGTGATCACGTGACCCAGGGACACTGCAGCCGTCATAAATATGAGTCAGTCGCCAAGTGGCTAAGTTTGATCCTGTGACTTTGGTCGTAAGTGTGAAATAGAAATTCTTTATGGGTCAAGTGTGATTGGATGGGCGTAAGTCACTTCTTTTTCAGTGCTGTTGCAACTTTGAGCGGACACTAAATGGGTACCGTTGTTAAATCGAGGATTACCTGTATCCCTGTCCTTCCTTTCCTGGCCAGTGCCTGCTTGAGGACTTCATGGCACAGCGACAGAATTCAATTAATGTTGCTAATTTCTGGGCAAGAATCCATTGAACGTGGTCGTGTTTTAATCTTGTTATTTTACATTTACGTACAGTATTCCTTATTTTAACCGTGAGACGAATGAACCTCTTCCTGAGGCTTTTGACTGCAGGAGGGGCAGATCTGAGTCGGATCTAAGGGAGGAATTTCGGGGGACGGCTTCCAAGTTTCATACGGCAGTCGGCTCACGTCAGGAGGGAGGACGAAATGATCAATCCCAACCTCTCCGAGCGGACGGCGTCTTCTCCATCCCTCGGCCAAAGACTGGAGGGCCGAAGAGAAAGAGAACAAGCCAAGATAGGGAGCGTTCGGCGTTCGCCCCCTTTTCACAAAGGCCGGTCACCTGCTTAACACATGGGGCTTGTCTGCAGACGGCTACTGAGAAAAGGGGCTGCTTTTCTTCAAGCGGGGGAAGGGGGGGAACGGAGGAGGAGGCGGGGGGGGGGACGGACCCACAGCTGGACACAGA
Source organism: Masticophis lateralis (assembly GCA_030761175.1). Lineage (NCBI taxonomy): Eukaryota > Metazoa > Chordata > Lepidosauria > Squamata > Colubridae > Masticophis > Masticophis lateralis. The sequence goes on from JAUDYJ010000015.1 coordinate 12,467,763, forward strand.
ATCGTAAAGCAATTAATCAAACCAGGCTAAAAAGCCAATGGTGACAGGGAGGAGGCTTTCAAGATGACTGGGTTTATCATGGAAATACAGTCGTAGTCCCCGTCCCGTCCCACCCCCACCGGGGCTCCGAAGAGGCTGCTGCGAGCTGTCGGACATGGATGCAGAGGAAGCCCTTGACCGGTGAAGGGGCTGTTCTCAAGCCTCTCGCCGCTCCCCTCCCTCCCTTTCCCCCCATGAAAATGTCTGTGGAGGACAACTCCGACTCTGATAGTTGTTTTCCAAGGGGATTGGCTCGCTGCTTTCAAGAACAGGAAGGAAGGAAGGAAGGAAGGGCTGAAAGATGCTGAAATCAGGGAGGGAGGGAGGGAGAAAGGAAGGGAGGAAGGAAGGAAGGAAAGAAATAGGGAAGGTGAGGAAGAAATAAGGAAGGAAGGATGGAAGGGAAGGGAAGGAGGGAGGGAGAAAGGAAGGAAGGAAAGAAATAGGGAAGGTGGGAAAGAAATAAGGAAGGAAGGAAGGAAGGAAGGAAAGAGGGAGGGAGGGAGGGAGAAAGGAAGGGAGGAAAGAAAGAAATAGGGAAGGTGGAAAAGAAATAAGGAAGGAAGGATGGAAGGGAGGGAGGGAGGGAGGAAGGAAATAAAGGAGGGAAGGAAGGAAGAAGAGGGAGGGAGGGAGGGAGGGAGGGAGGGAGGTGGGAAGGACTAGCAATAACACTTATATACCGCTTTACAGTGCTTTTACAGCCCTCTCTAAGCGGTTTACAGACTCAGCCTCTGGCCCCCCCAACAATCTGAGTCCTCATTTTACCCACCTCGGAAGGATGGAAGGCTGAGTCCACCTCGAGCCCGTCGGGATCGAACCTCTGGCACTGGGCAGAGTCAGCCTGCAATCCTGCATTCCAACTACTGCACCACCGCAGCTCTTGGCGATGATGGTTAAAGCTACAAGGACTGGATATTTCTTTTTCCTTGCAAACTGACCAAGAGGCTGACATTCCCCTCCCCCACCCCCACCCCGCGACTCACCTTTGCCGATCACCAGGCCACATTTGTCAGCTGGCACCGTGTAAGTGATTTCCTGCATGCCACCGGGCGTGGCCAGGCTCCAGTCTCCCCGTCCGCGCCCTCTTCCCCGGGTGACAGTGAGGGTCCCGAAACCGTCGCGCTCCTGGAAGCGAAGACGACACCACCTCTGACCACACGCAAAATGCCTGGTGGGTTGGAACAACCCACCCACCCACCCCTCCGCCGCCCTCAAACCGACTTAAGGCTGGAATTCCAGAAAAGCGCCTTTCCCAATTCTGCATTGGATAATAAGCAAAACCCAGCCTGCCTGTTCTCAGATAATGGGCTCTCTTCCCAAGTTTCTAGTCCTCATGGAATTTTGAGTTGAAAACAATGAAGTATGGGTAGTCCTTGACTTCAGCTGTTCACTTAGTGACTATTCAAAGTTACAACGGCACTGCAAAAAACAAAACCCTGACTTACAACCGGTCCTTGTAGTTATGACTGTTGCAGGATTCCCACGGTCACGGGATCAAAGCTTGGGCGCTGGGGGCAACTGGCATGTATTTTATGACGCTTGCCTTGCCTTGGGTCATGTGATCGCCTTTTGCAACCTTCCCAGCTGGCTTATGACAAGCAAAGTTAGTGGGGGAGAGCCAGGTTCTTAACGACCGTGGGGGGAAAAATTGTAAAACGGATACAGCTCAACTTAGAAACTGCTTTGCTTAGCAATAGCCCTTAGACTTATATACCGCTTCACAGTGCTTTTTACAGTTTGCAGAGTCGGCCTCTTGCCCCCAACCATCTGGGTCCTCATTGGACCGACCTGGGAAAGACAGACGACTGAGTGAACCTGGAGCCTGGTGAGAATCGAACTCCAGACGGCGGGCAGAGTTATCCTGCCATACTGCATTCTAACCACGGCACAACCGGGGCTTAGCAACAGAAATTCTAGTCCTGATCGTAGTCGTAAGTCAAGGACTCCCTGTAATTCAGTTACCCGGCCTGTCTTCTCCAGCCGGAGTCCTCTGCTCACCAGTTCAAATTCAATTCAATTCCTTGGGCCAAACATTGCCGTCGTTCGGCATCGCATCCATCCCTCCCCCCCCCCCAGTTAGAAGAGCAATTCAACCCTACTCAAAAGCAGCCGGAGGCGACTGCTGGCTCTTTGCTGGGCAGCCAAATGGTTTAGGGTAGTGATGGCCATCAAGTGGGAGGGACTGGGGGGAATTGCGCGCATGCATGCCAACACCCATAATTCTATGCGCCCTGCCCCCCCGCGCATGACCCTCCCCACTTCCCCCTCCCCGCTCCTGGCACATGATGGCCCGGAGCCTTCAAGAGCCTTTCTAGGAGCCTGGGGAGAGCGAAAATGGCCTCCCTCCTTCCCTCGGAGGTCGGAAATGGCTCATTTGGTCCCACCGGAAGTAGGCAAACGGACTGTTTCCGACCTCTGGGGTGGGGGTGGGGGGGGGCTTTTCACCTTCCCCAGGCTGGGGAGAGCAAATAAATGGGACTTCCGGTCCCACTAGAAGTTGGCAACTGGGGTGTTTCCAGCCTCCGGAGGGCCTCCGAAGGGGTGTGGAAGGCCATTTTCGTCCTCCCCAAGCTCCTAGAAAGGCTCTGGAGCCTGGGGGAGAGAGAAAAACGGGCCTTTCCCATCACCCCCTGAGGCCCTCCGGAGGCAGGAAATAGCCTGTTTCTCCACCTACTTCCGGTGGGCCCAGAAAATCTGGTGGCCAGTGCGTGCATGCTTGCCAGAGCTGAGTTCGTGTGCCCACCGATTTGGCTACGTGTGCCATAGGTTCGCCATCCGAGGTCTAGGGTCTGCCACGTGAGAAGAGGGTTGGACTAGAAGACCTCCAAGGGTCTCTTTCGACTCGTTAATTCCGACATGTTAATTCATGTCTCCTTGAGCTTGCCGGCGCTCAGCCTAACTCACCTGTGCCGTGAGGATGAGCTCGGTGATAATGTGACCTGCGTGCTGGCATCGGTCGGGGAGGCCCATGACCTGTGCGATTCTTTCTGGGCTAATACCATCATCTGGGGAACAAAGCGAGGAAAAAGCCCGGTGAAACAACGACAGAAGGAAGGCAGAGAGACAGAATCCTGCAAAAAGATTATCTGCGGCAGGGATCTCCAAACGTGGCCGCTTTTAAGGCTTGTGAAGTACATCCCCCAGGAACACCATTCCAGAATTCCTCAACCACCCAGCCATGAAACACGGTCATCGGCCAGGCTTTTCAGCGCTATTGTAACCTCCAGCAGCTACTAAGCTAACTGTTGTAATTTGAGGACTACCTGTCCATCAGGCAGATATGGCTTTTAGCAGCATCCTCCATGTTCTTATAAACTCAAAAAATAAATTCAACGATGTGGAAAATCTCACTAATTTTATTGCTTGCAAGGTTTTGCCTTTGTGTGAATAACCCCACCACCACCACACACACACACTTCGGTTAAATTGCCAGCTTTCCAAATTTCAGCCAAATTTATTTTAAGCAGGCTGCACATGGTTACACAACAAAAGATATCCTCTGAAAAGCACACAGAGAAAAAGGAGTTTGCTTAACAATGGCCACAAAAAAAAGTGGTACAAATTGGGTGAGGTCACGTGATCATCCCCCCCTTTACGGCCGTCATGACTTACGACCGAAATTGCGGACTCAATTAGGGTCGTAGGTTGAGGATGACCAATAGGCTTATATATAATATATAATATAGTATAGATATATTAGTCTGAGTTGCAGGGGGATTTGAGCTGGTGAGCTGCATTGCTGTTGTTTGGCTTCGCGTTCATGGTCGTACCACATCTTCATGGTGGGTGTCAGTCTGCTTCATGTATGGATTGAAGGGGTTTAAAGTGGCTAATGATGCAGCTGCGGTCTGGCTTCTGGTCTGTGGTCATGCCTCATCATCGGTGTGGGTCTGAGTCTGCTTTCCGCATGGATGTGTGGTGGTGACACACACACATATATATATTAAAATGCAAGCCTAAAGTACTAAGCCATGATTAAATCATATAATGCACAAATAGCCTGGCTCAGGAATTCTGGGAGTTGAAGTCCACAAATCATGAAGGGGCCATAGTTCCCCATTCCTGGTCTAGAAAAGTAGTCCCCAATCTCTTGGGCACCAGGGACCAGGCGGGTAGGAGGCGGGTAGGGGGGCACAGGTTGAGGACCGTCTGGTTTACAGCACCTCACCGAAAACTCTGGGTCAGACCACCAAAAGAAACAAACCTGGTTTAAACTGAATCCTAACCCCGGCATCGTTCTGAATCTTCTTGATCATTTCGCCGTTTCTTCCTATTACAATCCCCACAGCGAATCTGGGCACAGACACCTGTGGAAAGGAAGGGCATTCGAGTGAAGACGGGGTCTTGGACATGAACCATGACTCAAACTGAACCGAGTCCAAGTATCAAGGTGAGAGTTTCAGTGCTGGATGAATGTCACGTTTTCATCCCTCGTTGCAATTTACATCCAGAGAGGTGAAGATTTTAGAACTGGGTTTAGGAACGGCCACTTGTCTGGAATGGAATAGGGGGCTGGATTAGAAGACACGCCCGCCCCCCCCCCCAGGTCCCTTTCAACTCTGTTATTCGGAGACACAGGTGAGAACAATTAATTCATGGAAACGCTTGCCTCCAGAAGTTGTGGGTGCTGCATCACTGGAGGTTTTTAAGAAGAGAACCAGACAGCCATTTGTCCATAATGGCCTAGGGCTGTGATGGCGTGCGTGTGCCAGCCAGCTGATTTTCAAGCCTTCTGAGACTCCTAGAGAGGCTCTGGAGGCTAGGGACAGCAAAATACGTCACTTCCTGTCCCACCGGGAGTTGGGAAATGGGCCGTTTCAGGCCCCCGGTGGGTCTCCAAGTAGGTGGGGAAGGCTGTTTTCGCCCTCCCCAGATGCATAGAGAGGATCTGGAGCTAGGTGAAAAAGAAAAATGGGTCTAAAGGCCGCTTCAGCAGGGAGTTGGAGTAGAAGACCTCCAAGGTCCCTTCAGACTGTGTTATTCTATGTTCTAAAATGTGTTTAATATAGCCAAAAGGGGGAAAAAAACATTCTCATTTTCCTGGCATTATGTTCTGCCGAGCGAGGAAGATGCAGCAAGTTCGCACAACCGCATACCTCTATGCTTCCTCCCATTCTGGATGTAAAATCGTTGCGTACACCCCGGAAGTCGGCTTGGTCTTTTTCTCGGATAATCTCCAATACCATCTCTCGGGCTTGCTAGAGGATTCCGAAGGGAGAAAAGAGATCCATGTTAATGAATGGAAAGGGGGTGGGGGTGGGGAGAACCTGTATTTGGGTTTCCCAGGACGAGGACCTAGAAACCAGAATAAGGCTCTTCAGCGCTACAACTCACGGCCTCCCACTTCCTAGCCTGGCGCCTTAACCAAACTGGGTCCTGAATTGCTAGGATTTGAATCAAACCTTGCAAAAATATGGAGTTTGTGGCAGGGGTGAAATGCTCCCGCTTTGGACCAGATCACCTGATCCGGTAGCGATGGCAGCGGGTGGTTTGGAGAACCAATAGCAAAAATCCCTGTGTGCCCCCATCCCCACCATGCCCAGCTGAGCCACGGGATCATCAGCAGAGGCTGTTTTTTTTTTTACCTCTTCGCCCAAAAAAATGCTTTTAAAAGTTTGTTTTTAAAAAAAAGCCTCTGATGATCCCGCGGCTTAGCTGGGATCGTCAGAGGCTTTTAAAAGCATTTTGTTCTGCAACCTGTTCGGCCCAAGCCACACCCACAGAACCAGTAGTAAAACAAAATGAATGCTACTACTAACACACAGCGTCTCTTTCTCTGGGCTGTTATTCCACATTCTCCTCCCAACCAACTTTTTTTTCTTTTTTAATCAGCTGAATCCTCTCCGATACACACCTGTACTTTAAAAGCATCTCCCGTAATCCGAAGAGGTTTATCTGCTCCGGTTGGTAAAGGGCCATCTTGGATCATGATCATTTTCACGCCAGTTCGTTCCTATATATGCGTCGCACAGATAAGGGAGAGGGGGGAGGAGAGAGAGAGAGAGAGAGAGAGAGAGAGAAAACTACAAAAATAAATGAAATGCCAAAAAACCCCCAACCTCACCTGCAAATCCTGCTTGAAAGCTGTGAAAAATAAGACAAAGGAAAGGGAGGACTGCAAGGCAAGAAAGTGAGAAGAGTGCCAGAGATTCGGTGTATTTTAATAAATAGGTTAGTCCTTGAGTCCATTTAGCGACCGTTCGAAGTTACAACGGCACTGAAAAAGGGAAATATGAAGCGTTTTTTTTCACACTTATGACCACTGAAGCATCTTCAAGGGTTGCGTGATTTATATTCAGACCCTGAGACAACCGACTCACATTTATGACGGTTGTGATCCCCCCTTTTGCGTCCTTTTGACGAGCCAAGTCCATGGGGCAGCCGGATAACCGCTTAACCATCGGGTGACTAATTTAACGACCGCGGTGATTCAATTAAGAAACGTGACAAGAACAGTTGCAAAATGGGTCAGAACTCCCTTAATATAATTTCTCACTTGGCAAACATAAATTATGGGCTCAATGGTGGTTGTTAAGTCGAGAACTAACTGTACTGGAAAGGAGGCAGATGGGGCTAGATCAGCCAGGGCAAACCTTCTCAGAAATGTCAGAAAATGACCAATCTGCCCAAGCAATAAATAAATAAATAAATAAATAAATAAAGATGTGTGCTGCTATGTATTATATACAGCATTCATTTAATGATTGTCCAGTTGCCACGGCACTGAAAAAAGGGGCTGATGACCGTTTTTCACACTTATGACCGCCGTAGCAATCCCGCGGTCAAAATTCAGACATTTGGCAACTGGCTCCTATTTATGACGGTTGCTGTGACGGTTGTAAAATGGGAGCCAAAATTCACTTGACGTCCGTCTTGCTGAGGCCGTAACTCGAGGACTCCCTGTCCATGTAACCCTTCACACAGCAGGTGGATGGAGAGAGAACGGGAGGTAGGAGGCAACACCGTACGCACCTGCAATTGTTTTATCGTTTCACCGCCTTTCCCAATCACCAGTCCCACTTTGGAGGCCGGAATGAGGATTTCTTGCACTGTGTTGTTGCCGTCCACGTCGTTGTGAAAGCCGGGTCCGTTCCTACAACGATCTACGATGTGGCCCAGGAGTCGTTTCGCTTGTCTTCGGGAGTCGGGGGATGAGGGGGGAGAGCGGGGAACGATGGACACAAAGAGAGACGAAGGGAAGGGAAGGAAAAAAGGAAGGAAGGGAGGAAAGAGATAGAAAGAAAAAAAATGTCAAGGAAACCGGCTGGCAAATGGCACCCACTTCCCATCTTCTCTGGCTTTAAAAGGGAAGACAGGGTGTTTCTTTCGGTGGGGAGAAAAGAAAAGAAAAGAAACAGAAATGGAAGTTCAGGAAGTCCTCGACTTTTAAGTCCTTTTAGCCACCGTTCAGTTACAATGGCACTGAAAAAAGTGAGTTTTTTCACACTTAGGACCGTTGCAGGGTCCCGTGGTCACGTGATCAAAATTCAGACACTTGCCAACTGGGCGGAAAACCCCTTGCTAAATTTTTTGAAGCCCACCTGAGGAGAACCCACTCCAAACCAGGAAAAGCAGCCAGGGCAGAACCTCAAGGCCCTTTAAGATGGCACCAAGTTATTTTATTTTATTAATTTGATTTATATGCCTCCCTTCTCCGGAGACTCAGGGCAACTTACAATGTGTTAAGCCATAGCCTTCATACTTTTTGTATATTTTATACAAAGTCAGCTTATTGCCCCCACAAACTGGGTCCTCATTTTACCTACCTTAGAAAGGATAGAAGGCTGAGTCAACCTTGAGCCTGGGGAGATTCGAACTTACAGTAATTGCAGACCGCTGGTGTTAATCACAATGCCTTTAAGTCTGCTGAGCTATCCAGGCTCCTTATTTATGGTGTGCCTTGGGGTGTACAGATTTTCCCACCCTAAGGTGGCGAACTTCAAAAGGAAAAAAAAAAAATGGAACCAGAGCAATGTCAATTGAAAGAAAAAGAAAAATAGAAAAAGAAAGAAAGAAAGAAAGAAAGAAAGAAAGAAAGAAAGAAAGAAAGAAAGAAAGAAAGAAAAGAAAAGACCCTACTTTTCTAAATGTCCAGGGTTTACTTCCTTTAACATTTGTCAATCACCCCAATATAATTCTTTGAAATTAAAAAAAAGAAGAAGAAGAAGATTCCCATGGATGGATTTGGAAAAAACCCACCTACCCAAAAGCTGGGGGAGTGACAGAGCAGGTCCATATTGTTAAGTGGGCTCCTGTAAGCCTGAGGCCTGTGGTGGTTCCAGCGGGAAGAGCTCCTTGGGAGAGGTAAACTCAGCTCCTGAGAAGTGGGAGGTTCCTAAAGTTTCTATAGGGCGTGAGAGAGAGAGAGCAGAAATCCCCCACCCGGCCCCTCCCTCGCTGGGCTGCCAAGCGGAAGGGTGCAGGGAAGGACAGGAGGAAGGGAAGCCACAACTCTTGCAACCGGTCATGGTTCGTCCCCCTCCCCAAACGAATGGTTGGAGTGGGGGGGAATTAATTGGCATGCATCGGTCAAACGCAAAAAAAAAAAAAAAAAAAGAAGAAAGGTTGGGATGAAGGAGAAATGGCCGGATCGCTGCTGCTGGCTTTCTCCAGACTCCCTTTCAAGGAAAGGAGGAGTTGAGGGCCCTCAAGAATTGAAGCCCACTCCATTTTAATCTCAATCAGGTTGGGAAGGGTTCGTTGGCCACCATCGCTTCTGGGGCTTCCTACAAGGCCCTCTTATCATTGTCTCTCCAACAGGGCTCGTGATTTCTTTTTTTTTCCCACAAAAGGGATGGAGAACTCATGAAATGATTGGGAGGGGAAGGACTTAAATGCTCCCTTCGGAGACCTCATTCCTTCCAGGCACCGCTGGAAGATCATCTCATTTGGGGTAAGCCTGGAACCAGGCTCTATCTTCATGAGAACGAAGTCCTTCAAAATCGTGACCTTCTCCCTGACCCATATCCCACCAAGATCTAGTGCAGTCACGGCTAACCTTTTGGCCATCGTGTGGCAAAAGCGGGGGAAGGGCCGGGGGGGGGGTGTCGCTTGCATGTGTGCCCACACCCATAAATCAATGCCCCCCCTGCATGCGCACGCACCCCCCCACACTCCTCCGCATTTGGCACGCAGCAGCAAAAAGTTTATCGGTAGGCCTGTTTTTTTGCCCTCCCCAGGCACCAGAGGCTTTCTTGGAGCCTGAGGAGGGAAAAAATGGCCGGACCGTTTCCCGACTTCTGGTGGGCCCAGAAGGCCCGAAAATTAGCTAGCTGGCGCACACATGCGCACTGGAGCTGAGCTAGGGCAACATTTGCGTGCCCACAGATATGGTTCTGCGTGCCATAGGTAAGCCATCACGGATCTAGTGCAAAGGATTGAGAGCTAATGGAAGAGGTGGAAAGAAGGGATTTGGGCCGATTTTTAAAAAAGGGGAGCTAAAACGGGACTTTCTCTCAAAAGCCACCCTTCCTGTCGGAGCCCCGGGAGAGCTTCTTCAAACAACTAAACCAGGGCTGGTAAAAATTGATTTTTTAGAAGAAGGGAGGAATTTATTCTCCAGGCGTTCTACGTGGCACAAATATTCCCTGCGATAAAAAAAAAAAACAAAAAACCAGTCGATTATCCTTGTGGCCTACTTTTGCAAATCTGATGGCTTGGAGGGGATTAATTTTTTTTCCCCCAGTTCTTAGCATCAAAACACTCTCGGCACGAACTCAGCGAACTCAGGAAAAGGGAACCGCACTAAGAGAAAATTCTCGACGGATAAAACCGCTCTGGCTGTTAAGAACACGTTCGGAAGGCCGTCAAGCAGGCTGTGGCTTGTTTCAAGGCGGCGCGGAGAAAAGTAAAAACAGATTCAGGGGAGAACCAAAAAAAGAAGAAAGGAGAGAGGACAGAGGTGAGGAGGTGGGAGGGGGTGTGTGAAAAGAAATCACAGGTACAGGCTTTAAACGCTTACTCGATGCTCTCTGGGGATCCGGTCAGCATACAAGGTCGTTCGGCCATCCCACCGCTGTCTGCCAAGACAATAAAGGGGGGGGGAAAAATACGTCAACGGATCCTGTCCATCTTGCTGCCAGCTTTCTATGGCCTCTAGGCAAGGCGGATGGTAATCCGTAGAGTCATAGGGCTGGAAGGGACCTCGGAGGTCTTCTAGTCCAACCCCCTGCGTAGAACAGAACAGCAGAGTGGGAAAAGGACTTTGGAGGTCTCCTTAGTCCAACCCCTGCTAAAGCAGAAGACTCTATAACACTGATGGCTAATCTTTTTGCCATCGTGTGCCAAAAGCAGGGGGAGCGCTGGGAGGGGCGGGTTGTGCCCATGCATGCCCACACCCATAATTCAATGCGCCCTCCCCCCACGCATGCATGCGTGAAACCCCCTCCCCCGTGCTCCCCCTGCTTTTGGCACACGATAGCCCGTTTTTCACTCTCCCCAGGCTCCAGAGGCATTCTTGGAGCCTGGGGAGGGCAAAAACAGCCTTCCACACCCTCCCGGAGGTCCTCTGGAAGCCGGAAATGGCCCATTTGCTGACTTCCGGTGAGGCCGGAAGGCCCAAAAATCAAAAACGCGTGCCATAGGATCACCATCACGGCTCTATAAACCATGTCAGACAAGTGGCTATCCAATGTCTTCTTAAAAACCTCCAGGGATGGAGCACCCACGGCATCTGGTGGCAAGTCGTTCCACTGATTAAATTGTTCTCAGTGTCAGGACATTTCTCCTTAGTTCTAGGCTTGATTTCTCTTTAGCAAGCTTTCAAGCTAAAGGACCCCTCTTTTGTAACTGCAGATTCAAATTATGTGGCCAAATTCAACGTTCAGGGCCTCCCCAATTAATATCCACTGCTTGCAAACACACCTGTGAGGTTAGAACCTGCGTGAACTGGTCAGTTAGAGGTCCACAAAAAGAACGGAAAGATATTCTTAGCCAGAAGGTGCTCAGGTAAAGAACGTCACGCTAAGCCACGGAACATGGTTTATCAACCCCAACCCATGGCTCCGCACACTACAAACTCAACCAGGACCCATGCCGTCATGCGGGTGGTTTTCTCTAAATAGGGAAATGGATTGGAGCAAAAAAAAAAAAAATCAAATTACAGTGTACTCCGCTTCCCCAAAACTCCTTACCTGATGCTATCTGAATTTTGCACCCTGATTCTGCCTGAATCCGGGAGATTTGCTCACCGCCCCTGCCGATAACTGCAAAATAATAATAATAATAATAATAATAATAATAATAATAATAATAATAATAATAATAATAATAATAATAATAAATAGAACCAACATCAGGAGATGTCTCCTCTTAGAACAGAAGGCATAGAATGGAGGGCTGGAAGGGACCTCAAGACAGGAGATCTTATACGGTCCCAGTCAAAAGTCTATTTTTGAAAGCCTCCAGGGATGGAGCACAACTTCTGGAGGCACTTTGTTTCACTGATTAATTGTTCTAACTGTCAGGAAGTTTCTCCTTAGTTCTAGGTGGCTTCTCTCCTGGATTAGATTCCACCCATTATTTCTTGTTCTGCCTTCAGGTGTTTCGGAGAATAGCTTGAAACTCTCCTCCCTGTGATAGTATGGGAACACTCTGTTCTGACTCAGGCTTCCCAAGAGCATGAAGTGGACTCCTTGTCCCAAAAAAACCCCTTTTATTAAAGAAACAGTGGATTCCTCTCATTCACCTTCAGCAAAATCTTCCAAGGGAGAATTTACAGTCACAGACCTTATCTGGTTTGGGGAGCTGCCAGGCTGATATCTTCAAAACTTGGAAAAGAGTCTTGGAGAGCCACGAACCAATTAAGTGAACTAACTGTCTCCTGCAAACTCCCCTCCCCTTTCGCTCCTCTTTTATTCCCTCTGGGAGGGGCCATTCACCGTCCACCTGTGGCTTTACTCCCAAGTCGACCCTTGTTCTTTAGCTGTTCCTTTCATCTGGCAACTCTGTGCATTCGCACACTGGGAACAGGCTCCAGCTGTTCATCCGCCTCACTGATGTCTGACTCTGAAGGCAGCTGATAACTGTCAGACGGCCCTGGCCCCCTCTCTGCCTCCGACACAGAGCCCTCATCAGAGCCTTCCCCAGACTCCACGACTGGCCCATCTTCCTCACTGTCTGAATTTGCCGCAAGATCTGCTGGGGGGGCCACAACACACTACTATGTCACCCCGTCTTTCTCTTCATTCGATTAGACATCGAATTAGACTCAGTTCCCTCGACCATTTATTGTACGTGTCTCTAGAGAGTCTGAATTTTGATCAGGTGGCCATGGGGGGTGTGCTGAGAGTGTGAAAAAGGATCAGAGGTCAGTTTTTTCAGCGCCGTTGTTAACTCCGAACGGTCGCTAAATGAACTCTTCCAAGTCGAAGTCTACCTGTAGCAGATTTCTGCAGCAGACAGAAGTCGCTATCTTATCCTTAAAAGAGATTTGAGAAGTTTTTCGTCCCACAGTTGCAACGACCTCAGCGGTGTGTTAATGGCTCCAACTGAAGGAAGCCGGGTCTCTACTGGAAATGCAAACTGACCATCTGCAGGAGGAGTGCTGAAGGCCACCCCCACCCCCCCCCCCCCCCCCAGTAAATACTTACTGAATCCAACCATTTTATCAGGCACTTTGAAATCTTCGGTTATTACTGCCCTGAAGAGAAGAGGAAAGAAAATTCATCAGTGTTTCTGCCTCTGGAATGTCACCGTTTAGAAAAGAAGAAGAAAAAAAAAAATCAGATTTAGATGCCAGGAATTATGACGGGGATCAGCTCAGCCTCTGGGAAACTGTGCAAGTACACCCTGATGCAAACGGAAGGAACAGGTTTGGCGATCATTGCCATCGTTCTTGGCCCCCCGGGGATCAGGCTGGTTAGGGCTTCTGACACCTCGACATAACTAGAGAACTTGCCTAGGTTATGGCGCAGAAGTAATGAAAATAGGTAATTTAAAACTCCCGCTTATGAAGCTATTTTCAGTTGAAACTTCCAGCGTGATTCCCGACACAGGTTTAAAATTTGGCCCAGTTAACTTTTACCTAAATATCATGATAGAAGAAGTGAAGGTGGAGTCAAGAGAGGAATCAGCCTGGAGTCCTTACGTTGCCACAAAAGGTCCTCGTTCAGCCCCTCTTGAATTCTGTTGACTGTTACCTAGCGCCAATTTTTAGCACCCACTAATGGACCTAGCTGGGCCTCATCTAGCCCACCTCCTCTTAAAAGAATAACAAGAGTTAGAAGGGGCCTTGGAGGTCTTCTAGTCCAACCCCCAACTCAAGCAGGAGACTTTATACCATTCCCTAACCCTAACCCTAACCTCCTGTTTAAATGAACCTTTAAAAACCTGGCCATGGGTCAGAGTGGGCAATGTACCACCTGAGTGATGTTTTAGTCTTTCAATTCATTCTTTTTCCTGGACATTTTTTTTCCCCGGTGACACAATTCATTGCTCAGAAATAAATAAATGAATAGACAATTAAATAAAATTTAAAAATAGATAGGGTGATTTTAGGCATGGTGCCTTAATCAATAGACCAGACAGGCTCCATTCATTCCTATAAATATTTGTTGTTGTTGTTGTTTTAATTTAATTTAAAAATTTAAATTTTTTGTTGGAAACTGGCAAAAATGCCATAAATCACATAAAAATCAGCCAACTGCCAAGTGTCCAACATGGTTTCAATGTGTATTGTTGTCAGAACTATAGAAATTATAAATACCCTTAGTTTCATAGAATCAAAGGGCTGGAAGAGACCTTAGACAGGAGATCTGACACCATCCCAGTCAAATGGTTGTCTAATCTCTTCTTGAAAACCTCCAGTTGCTGTCAGAACTCCAGAATAAATACCCTTTGGAGGGATGTCTGTCATAACGCTGAACGGTCACTAAACGAGGACTGTCTATATCCTTTTAATCTTCGTCCTGATCCCATCTATCTGTCGAATATTGCCTTACACTTCCTCAAATCCTCACCCAAGCCTCTTTCTGTTTTCCACTTCACCACTCACCGGCATCACGTAAATATTTATTAACCGCCAGCGTCTTCTGTGTGCATACACCACAAATGTCCCCTTCACCTCCTACAGATCGCTCTCCCCCTCCCCCCAAAAAAATAAAATACAATATTCTGAAGCACAAGGCTTAGAAAAAGGAGATGGAAACCGCCCCGCCGTTCCACCGCGTTCCCAACCTCTGACTCTGTAAAGGCTCTGGTACAGATGGCAGATCAATAAACAATTACGCGCGATCGATAAATAATAAAACATAACCCACGGCTTACCTTTGATGTACTAGGGCTCCTAACTGGTTACCTACTGTGGCAGAGAAGAGAGAGAGAGAGAGAAAAAATCAAAGCATTAGCATGGATAAACTAACTTCATCTGGCCCCATTTTTATCGGGGAGAAGAGAAAAGCAGAGCGGGGAGAAGAAAAAAAAAACAACCCAAAAACGCAGCAATTTGGGTTCAGTGACTGAAATGAATGCCTGTCGCGGGACGGAAAAGCCAGAGGAGATGTTTTGATCCAACCCAGCCGGGCAGGAAAGCATCCAGCTGAACACAGGATGGGAAATTGATCTACCTCCCTTCCATGCTGTGAAGCATGGGAGAAAGACCCCAGCCCACCCTCTCTACCCCACCCCACAAATCCCTAGAAGCGTTCTTCCCTGGGCCATTGGGATTTCCCCACCAAAAAAAAAAAAAGGAAAGCCGATATTAAAAGGATCAAGAGGATGGGTAGGCGTTAAAAAAACAACCACCGCGAAGAGAGATTTGGAGAAGTTTTTAAGTCAAATTAAAAAAATAAATAAAAAGTATTTGGAGAGAAAGAGAGAGAGACATACAAACATACTTCTGGGGTTGTCTCTTATCTGCGATCCATGAAGCCAGTTTACACGGAGACCTGTGAAAGAGAGAGGGCGGTCAAAGGACGTTCCGTCATCAAGATGAAGATATGGTCAGGTTTCTATTCAAGGTGTCCACCCTAAGATGTCCTCAGCTTCTCTGGAAGCTTCTCCTAAAGCTTGCAGTTAAAGAACTTTCCATTATGTTATGACCCGCTGTCGGACAGTGAGGAGGTTGGGGAGGAACATGGGCCAGTCCTGGGGGCTGGGGAAAACTCGGACGAGGGCTCTGCGTCTGAGGCAGAGAGGGAGTTAAGACAGCTGTGAGGCAGAGGAATAGCGGGAGCCCATTTCCAGTGTGCACATGCGCAGAGCTGCCAGAAGACAAGAACAATTAAGAAAACAGGGTCGACTCGGGAGTAAGGCCACACACCTTGGAGATGATTGGCCCCTCTCAGAGGACATAAAAAAGGAGTGAATGGGATGTGGGCTTTTGCAGGAAGCAATTAGCTCATCTCGTTTCAAGATTGGGAAGTTCTGTTCGCGACTCTTAATAGACTCTGTGCCAAGTTTGGCCTTGCCCTGCCTTTGGAAATTGATGCTCTAGCAGCGTTCCAAGGGAGATAAGGTGGAGGTTGATAAACGTTCCTCTGAAAGACTGTTTGCCTAAGCCTTGTTGACTGTGAATGAACGGAATTCACAGTCGTGTTAATAAAAGAGGTTTTACCGGGATTAAGACTTTTGCTTTGTGCTTTCTAAGGAAGTTTAGCTCAGAAGACATTAACATGTTGAAGTTATGGTCAAATTTCTACTCAAGACGTCCACATAATATGTCCTAGAAGCTTCTACTGAAACTTGTGGTCAAAGACCTTTCCGTCATCACGTTGGAATTTATGGTCAGGTTTCTACTCAAGGTAGTCCATCCTCAGCTTATCTGGAAGCTTCTACAGGTAGTCCTCCACTTTACAACAATTTGTTTAGTGACAAATTGTGTCATTAAACTTTGTGGTTCTTTTGAGTGTTTAAGGTTGTCGATCCCTGTGCTTGTCATTCCTGACTCTAGGGGGCAGTGCTCATCTCAGTTTCAAAGCCGAAGAGCCAGTGCTGTCCCAAGATGTCTCCGTGATCATGTGGCTGGCATGACTCAATGCCAAAGGTGCACGGAATGCTGTTCCCTTCCCACCAAAGATGGTCCCTGTTTTTTCTACTTGCATTTTTTACCTGCTTTAAAACTGCTAGGTTGGCAGAAGCTGGGACAAATAATGGGAGCTCACTCCATTACACGGCACTAGGAATTCGAACTGCTGAACTGCCGACTTTTCAATCGACAAGCTCAGCGTCTTAGCCACTGAGCCACCGTGTCCCTTTTAAACAAATCATAACTAGCCTTATATTTACAAGGGGAAATCTACAAGGGGGAAACCTAGCTTCTTTCAAAAGCTTCCTTTTTCAGCTAAATGGGTCAATCTGAAAGATTTTGTTGGGAATTAGTCTCTGTTTTATTTTGTTGGAACGAAGGGATGGAGTGGTGTTTAATCAATTCTTCTAAAAAGTGACTTAAAAGCTGAGCTCGAAGGGAACTTGCTAGGAGGCAGCTTGGTAGATGAAAGGCGCTTAAGGAAATCACAGCCAGGGGGGAAAAAAAAGAATTTTCCCTCCCCCTTCTCTGCACCGAGCAACCCAATTACTCCGGGTTTTCAACTGCTTGTTTTAAGAAAGTAGAGAGCACCCTTTGCAGGAAATAATTTAAAAGGGAGCGTGGAGAAAACGAGAATGAATTCTGCATTTCAAGCTCCATTTCATGCCCATTTCCCAGGTCAGCTCAGTCATTTTCAGTGGCGAGAGGCAATAGATTAAGTCTATTTTAAGCCAAGAAATATCGGACAGCTTCTTAGGAGTGACACCCCTCCCTCTTAGAAAAGTGCAGCGACTTGTGACAATCAATGCCCCCCCAGGACACCTCTATCTCATAATGCTCTATCAATCAGTTGTCTATTTTCTGAAATGGGATAGGTGCAGCTTTCACGGGCCTTTCTCGCTGCTGAGGTGGCTATTTCCGGCCTGTTGGAGAAGTAAAATTTAGAAAATGCATGAGGGTTCGAGAGAGTGAGGTGAGTGGAAGCAGGAAAGGAAAGCTTTTTAGACAACTCAAGACAAGTTAAGGATTTGTCTTTAAGATCCTATCTTCCCTTATTTTCCTTCCTTCCTTCCTTCTTCTTTCCTTCCTTCCTTCTTTTCTCTTTCTAACCTCTCTCTTTCCTTCCCTCCACCCTCCATTTCCTTCCTTCCTCTTTCCTACCTTTCTTTTTTCCTTCCTTCCTCTTTCCTTCCTTTCTTTCTCTTTCTAACTCTTTCTTTCCTTCCTTCTCTTTCTTTCTTTGCTTCCTCCGTTTTCGTCCTCCCTCCCTCCCTCTTTCCTTCCTTCCTTTCTAACTTCTTTCCTTCCTTCCTCCCTCTTTCCTTCATTTCTTTCTAACTTCTTTCCTTCCTCCCTCCGTTTCCTTCCCCTCTTTTCTCCCTCTCTCCCTCCCTCTTTCTCACCCCCTCCCCCACCCTCTCTCTTTCTATATTTGTGCTGCCCATCTCCCCTACGTGACTCTGGGAGGTTTACAGATTATAAAGCAAGTAAAAGAAAATAGTTAAAACGATTAAAAGGACACAACGGTAAAATATTATTGTGCATTTCCCGTATTCTCTTAAATCCTTATCAAATCTCTCTCCATCAGGTCCAGGACAATTTTACAGGCTCGCCTTTATGGCCATTTTTTTTTTATTGCAGTTGAACGTCAAGAGTTGTAGAGCTTTAATGCATTAATTAATGAATTAGACAACAACTCTGGAAGATGATTCCTTATAGAGTGAAGCGAATATCTGAAAATCAGCTTCTCCCTACCTCCCCCGTCAGCTGTTTTTTCTGTTAAGCATTATTAAGTTTTATATTCACACAAAGTATATGAAGTTGGCTCTATATATGGTAATAGTTGCTAGGATATTTTATGCTTCTTAGTGGAAATGACACACAATTTGTGTCTTAGAAGGGGAGCAGAGGAAGCTATCTCAAACATTGCTTTGTATTTAAACGACGTTTTGAGTCTGCTGGCTGATCGTTCCTTTGCAAGTTAGGCTTTGTTTTCATGACCTCGGATATCCATTAATTGCATTGTTACTTTAATTGTTGATTTTTAAGCCGTAGGGTAGCCGGAGTTGCTGCTGAGATAGGCAGCCGCATAAATGGTTTAAATGAATAAATAACTTTAATTTAATCTGGGAGACTTTAATGGATTGTAATTATGCACTTGGACTTGTACGAGATCCAAAGTTCCATGTAATGGAAGGCTTTTGAAAGATTAGATCCTGCCTGGTTCACTCGAGTAACTACGGACTTTCTCAAATAAGAAATTCCTGTTGCAGAAATAGTCCCCGATTTACAATATTTCATTTAGTGACCATTCAAAGTTGCAACAGCCCTGAAAGAAAAGGACTTATGACCAGTTTTCACGCTTATGACCGTTGCAGCATCTCCATGGTCATACGATGAAAATTCAGGCACTTGGCAACTGGTTCACAGTTACGACGGTCGTAGGCTCACGTGATCCTCCTTTTGCGACCTTCTGACAAGTCAATGGGGGGGAGACCCACTTAACAACCCAGGTGTTAAGAGATTCACTTAACAACCCAGTTACTGACTTAACGAATAATATTTAATAATTTTTAATTGTTTTTAACTTTTGTATACCATGTTTTATTTTGGCTGTTCACCACCCTGAGTCCACAAGAAGGGCGGTTTATAAATTGAAATAATAATAATAATAATAATAATAATAACAACTGAAATGGTTCACCTTAACAACTATGGCAAGAAAGGCGTAAAATGGGACAAAGCTCACTTAACAAATGGCTTCACTTAACAACAGAAACGTTGGGCTCAATTGCGGTCGTAAATCGAGGACTGCCTGTCGTCCAAAGCTGCTCGGAATCAGAGCGACTCCAAAAGTACAAACTCTTGTGAGTAGAGAAAAGGCAGAACAATTTTCTTAAGGAGAAATCACAACGCCGGAGAAGACAACGTAGAGATAGGACCAATTTGGGGCAGAGACCAAAAATGAGGCGAGTCTCAGTTCTATAGGAAGTCCTTGACCAGAAGTCCAAAACCAGAATTTTAAAGGTGGTAGTTAAAGGAGTTACGCCCTATTTTACAACCTGCATAGCCGTTAAGCGAATCCCTATTCCCTCTGCCGGTCAGAAGGCGGCAAAAGAGTGAAGCGTTTGACCTAGGGATGTGGCAACTGTCATGAATACATGCCAGTTGTCGAGCGTCCAAATTTTGATCACGTGATGCTGGGATGGTCATAATTGGGAGAACCCCCCCCCGCTCCTCAGCCACTTTTGCGGTACTGCCGTAACTGTGGACAGTCACTAAGCAAACGGTTATAAATTGAGGACTTCCCCCTCCCGCCCCCCTTGCAAGAGAAACAAGTCAAGCTTCCTTGGAACTTATCAACATCCCCAAAATTGCCCTTGGACAAGCCCTCCCCCGTCTTATCGAAGGAAAGACTAAACAACTGGCTCAAAGCATTATTACTGCTGATAAAATTAATCTTCTAACCACGTCCGACAGCTCTGCATGATTCTGTTTCTTGCAGGGCTCAGCGTGCTGGTCGCTGGCTGAGGACAAACCTCAATTCATGGCTGAAAGTCCAGGTTACAGTAGTGGCCAACATTGTGGAAACCTTTTGAGGAAAGTGTATTTTTAAGGATTGATGGCTAATAACACCACTTTTTGGGGTGAGTTTCAAGAGAATCCTATTCCTGCTGGAATGGCCTGGGAATAGCCGAGACCTTCACCCAATGGAAAATCTATGGAGCCGACTAAAGAAACTGGTTAGGCAGAAGCGACCCAGCAATAAAACCCCGTTAATAGAAGCCATCATTCAATCTTGGTTTCACATGATAACAGCTGCAGAACTAAAAGACTTGGTTCACTTCATGGGAAGAGGTTGTCAGGCCGTCATTCATGCTAAAGGTTACCCAACGAAGGATTAACTGACATGGTGATCATTTTTGTATATCTCATTTTTTCTTCTTTATACTGTAACTGCTATTGTAATGGCAAATCCTTCCTAAAAGTTATTGCATTATATTCCTGATTAAATTAACTTTCCACTGATATACAATTTTATGGTTCTACTCCAAAACAAAGTGGTGTTATTAACTAGTTTTAGAAAATACACTTCTCCCAAAAGGTTTCCATCATTTTGGCCACGACTGTACTTGAAGGACCGTTTCACCCCACTGGGACTGGCCCTGCCCCACTTGTGCCAGCAGAGGAGACATGCTGAGGATCCCGTCAGGCCGATTACTCTGGTGGCGTCCAGGAGTTAGGGCTTTCTCTGCTGTGGCTCCTGCCCTCTGGAACATCTCGTGGATAGATGGATGGAAGATAGATGGATGAAAGATACGAGATGGATGGATGATAGGTAGGTAGGTAGGTAGGTGGATAGATGGATGGAAGATAGAGATGGATGGATGGATGATAGCTAGGTAGGTAGGGAGAGAGAGATGGTAAGTAGGTAGGTAGGTGGATAGATGGAAGATAGATAGATAGATAAATAGACAGATAGATAGATAGATAGATAGATAGATAGATAGATAGATAGATAGATAGATAGATAGATAGATAGATGGATGGATGGATGATAGGTAGCTAGGTACAGATAGGTAGGTAGGTACCATGTTTCCCCGAAAATAAGACCCTGTCTTATATTTTTTTGAACCCTGAAATAAGTGCTTGGCCTTATGTGCACAAAAGCCCAATTGGGCTTATTATCAGGAGATGTCTTATTTTGGGGGAAACAGGGTAAGTAGGTAGGTATGTAGGTAGATCGATAAATAGATATAGATAATTCTCCTCCCCACTGCCAGCCATTGCTGAACCAAACCAAACTTACTTTAACGTGAAAGGGATTTCAAAAGTTTTGAAAAAAAATAATACTTACTCCCGTCTTCCAAAGCCCGCTTTACTCCGTAACCGTACACCGAGGGGTCCACGAGGGGTGCAGAATTATTCACGTGAGAAATTTCTCCAATTTTAGCAGCCATTTGCTGTAGGCAGAGAAATTAAAAAAAACAAGCAAAAAACAGGCATTAGCTAGGTTGGCTAGCCAATCCTGCTTCACATTTATGACGGGTTGCAGTGTCCCAGTGTCTCCCTTTTGCGACCTTCATTCAAGCGAAGTCTATAGTGGAAATCCAGTTTCGAAGCTCGCTTAACCAAGGTTCTCCCTTAGCAACAGAAATTTAGGACTCCGTTGTGGACGGAGATTAAGTTGAGGACTATCTGCAGTTCCTGCCAAGCTGAGGAGGAGCAGCGCGAGGAACGCAATGTGCCTCCAGAAACTTAGATGGGTTCAACTTCTAAAACCACCGAGACGCTACGGCAATTCTTCCAATATTTCAGAAGAAAAGCAGAGAAAAAGCCAATACCTTTTGCAAAAAGGGGCACTTTGAGAGTTCGTTTATTTCTGCTTTTGCAGCTGTTTATTCGGGAAGGAGGATAACTAAGCAGACGGGTGGGGTTTTTTTTAGCCCCTAGGACTAAATCTGGGGCCTTATCTCCGCTCTGCATTCAGTTTTGGCCGCCATGATGTAAAAAAAGACGTGGAGACTCTAGAAAGAGTGCAGAGAAGAAAGAGCAACAAAGATGATTAGGGGAGGCTAAAACATATGAAGAACGGTTGCAGGAACTGGGTCTGTCTAGTTCGATGAAGAGGACTAGGGGAGACATGATGGCAGTGTTCCATTATCCAAGGGGTTGCCCCAAAGAAGAGGGAGTCAAGCTCTTCTCCAAAGCCCCTGAGGGCAGGACAAGATGCAATGGGTGGAAACTAATCAAGGAGAGAAGCAACTTAGAACTAAGGAGGAATTTCCTAACAGTGAGGATAATTAATCAGTAGAACAACTGAAGTTGTGACTGCTCCAACACTGGAAGTTTTTAAGAAGATGTTGGACAACCATTTGTCTGAAGTGGTGTAGGGTTTCCTGCCTAGGCAGGGGGTTGGACTAGAAGACCTCCACGGTCCCTTCCAACTCAAGGTCCCTTCCATTCTTCTATTCTCCAAAGCCCCTGAGGGCAGGACAAGAAGCAATGGGTAGAAACTAATCAAGGAAAAATCCAATTTAGAACTAAGGAGAAATTTCCTGACATTTAGAACCATTAACCATAATCCATTATTCTGTTCTATTCTGTTGGGGTCATTGGCCACACTGCCTGCTGGCCAAGCGGCCTTCCTTCCTTTTGCAGAAGATTTAAGGGGTATCAGAGTCTTTTACTTCTGTCCAGAAGGCCTTTGGACCCAGGAGAAAGGCTGCACGTAACATTTCCCCCCACCCCCTTCCTCTCTGCGGGTGACCCCTGACCAACTTCTAGTGATTACACACACAGGGATGGACTCGGCCCCTCTCTAAAAAGCTACAACCTTCACCAGCTTGAACAAGAGTCAACTTTAACCAAAGTGACTCCAGAGTATCATACAATTGAAGGGCTGGAAGGGACCTCGGAGGCCCAAGGCAGGAGATCTGATGCCATCCCAGTCAAATGGTTGTGTAATCTCTTCTTGAAAAGCCTCCAGGTGCCAAGCGCCTAGATTTTGGTCACGTGACCCGGGGGGGGAGCTGCAATGGTCATGAGTGTGGAAAACGGTCGTTAAGTCCCTTTTTTTGAAATGTTGTTGTAATGAAATGAATGGTTATAAGTCGAGGAGCATCTGTTTTGGATTGTTTTTTTTTAATACCCAGAAACCAAAAGAAAAAGAAAAAGAAAAAAATGCAGATTATTGTTCAGGCTTTCTGAAACATGCAGCTGCTTGGCAAAACCTTTGTGATACAGCTTATGCAACGCAACGCCCTTAGAGAAAGATAAAATGGGGGGGGGGGGACCAGAAATGAGGAGCAATGTCCAAGGTACTTCTGCGCAGTTTATTATTTATTTTATTTATTAATTAGATTTGTTACGGACTCAGGGCGGTGAACAGCCGAAATAAAAATTCAATACATACAAGGTTAAAAATTAAAACACATATACGTTAGGCTGAGAATTAAAAATCAAATAGATATTAAAATGCAGCAGAGTTGAGCAGGCAGAGAGAAAATGTGTACAAAACAAGAAAGTGGCAACTCCAGAACAATCCTCCCAACAGCCCCCATTAAAGGAAAAGGTAAAGATTCCCCTTGCACATATGTGCTAGTCGTTCCCAATTCTAGGGGGCAGTGCTCATCTCTGTTTCAAAGCCGAAGAGCCAGCGCTGTCCGAAGACGTCTCCGTGGTCATGTGGCCGGCATGACTCAACACCAAAGGCGTACAGAACGCTGTTCCCTTCCCACCAAAGAGGGTCCCTATTTTTCTACTTGCATTTTTTTTTACGTGCTTTCGAACTGCTAGGTTGGCAGAAGCTGGGACAAGGAACGGGAGCTCACCCCGTTACGCGGTGCTAGGGACTCGAACCGTTGAACTGCCGACCTTTTGATCGGCAAACTCAGCGTCTTAGCCGCTGAGCCACCGCATCCGGTTACTTTTTAATTTAATTTAATGTCCCATGAAAGGATGTGCCTTAAGGAAGCATTTCAAAGAGAGAGAGAGAGAGAGAACGAGGCCCCGTCTTTCAAAACCACAAGGCCACCTAACTATGGCGGTGGCATAGTTGCGAAAAAGGGCAAGGATAAAAAAAAAAGAAGAAGAAGAGGGTAAGTTTTGGCTAGTGGTTAAAGCGCCAGGCTAGAAAGCGGGAGACGGTGAGTTCTAGTCCTGCCTAACCAAGGAGAGAAGAAACCTAGAATTGAGGAGGAATTAAAATGACGTGGAACGGCATGCTCCATCGCTAGAGTTTTTAAACAAGAGATTGGACAGCCACGTTAACTGAAAAGGTATGGGTGCTCCGGTTTGAGCAAGAGGGTTCGACTAGAAGACCTCTAAGTTCCCTTCCAGCCCTAGGATTCTATGTTCTAAAAAAAAAAACACCCCCCAGTGCAATAACAATAAAAACAACAACAGCTAAATAACAACAGCAGGTCAGTTAGTCACGCCGAGTACGAGAGTTAAACGAAAGCTCTTCGTTTAATTTGGTAGCGTTCTGTTTGACTCTGAGGTCGCACTGAATAAATCCCTTTTTTTTTTTTTTGGTGGTTGTTGTTATTTGAACAAAGGTTGGCTTTCAGCCCACTCTTGGCCAGGTCAAGTCAAAACCTGACATTGATGATGTGGCAGTTTCTTAACAAATTACGGCTCGGAAAGAGCAGCTGAAGGGGTGTGAATGCCACAGCTAGACTTTAAGGGACTTTAAGCGGGAATGATGACTACAAACAAGTTTTTGAAAGTTTTTCGTTTCCAGCCTCTAAGTAAGGGGAAAATTGGAAGTTAGGAGGTTTATCTACACAGTATAGGTAGTCCTTGACTTAGGACCACAACACAAACAGGGGACAACGAGAAGCAAGCAGTCACTCATCCAACTGGCAGCTTTTGGTTCCTTAATCAGGGCCTTAAATCCGTAGGGGTGAATAAAAAGATGATGCTGTCATCCGTGCTTCACCAATTTTATACCGCAAAAACACTTTTTCTAAACCTGTTTTCTTGCAAGGCCTTGGGTTTGCGGCTTAGGAGGTGAAAAATCCGATCAAGATTTTGGGGAAATTACACCACGGCTGGTTTTGAGCTGACGACCATGCGTTTAGTGATTGTTCAAAGCTACAACAGCACTTGAAAAGTGACTTTTCAAGTGCCGTTTTTCACACATACGACTTACACTTAATAAAAGAGATTGGGCGGCCGCTCGTCAGAAATGACCTAGGGTTTCCTGATAAGTCAATAGGGAAACCAGGTTCACTTAACGCGCGGTGATTCATTTGGCAAGAAAAGTCATAAAACGGGGCAAAACTCATTTAACCTTCTTTAGCAACAGAAATTTTGGGCTCGAACTAAATGTATAAGCAACGAGTTATCTTCCAACAGACTTTTGTAGACCAAACCGTTATCCTTCAGCGATATTTTTTCCATAACATTAAATCTATATTAGCGTTAATATTTTATTGTTTTAATGTTTGAACTTGTTGCTTTTTATTGATCATAAACCACCCAGAGTCGCCTCTGGGTGGGATGAGCAATGTGTAAGTTTAATAAATAAATAAATAGTACATGAATAAACATCAAGTTATATTCCGGAGGAAAAGGGATAGGAGAAAAATCAAGATCTATAAGAGGCAGGAAAAGATGTTATAGGATGTATGTTGAGTACATGTTGCATGAAATTATCTGCACAGTCAGAAAAGCTCCTGAAGTGAATGCACACACTGGGGAACAACGAATACGCTGGGATGCAGCGGTCAGTTAAATTCTGCCTTACCAGCAAATCATGACACGGGCTGTTCAGTTATGCAACTCCTTTTTGATGAATAAGCCCTATGCCGCTCTTTACCATGGTTACTTAGCATGTGGCCTGACTGGGCACCCCGGTCTGGACGGGCATGCTAAACTCAAGAGATAGAATTGTCTATGTGCAATGGCAACACTTGGCAGGATTCAAGACGTGCATGGTTTATTCAAATAGCCAGCATTGTCAGATCCCAGAGAAAAAAATAAACGGCAGAAGTATCGCAGAAGTATATAATACAGGTAATTCTCCACTTACAACAGTTCGTTTAGTGACTCTTTGAAGTTACAACATGTTGTTAGGCTTTTGTGCCTAAGGAAGAACTAGAACTCACTGTCGCCTGGTGATTGGGCCCAGAATTACCCAGTTGGCTTGCATGCCTAAAAGGGAACTAGAACTCGCCATCTCTTGGTTTCTAAGCCAGCACCTGAACCACTGCGCTAAACTGACTCTCCACAGTTCACCGTCTTGTTAGAGTAAGTGGGCTACACAACAGTAGGATCCCGTAGCATAAGACAATGTCACAGGGGCTAGGAAGGTCACCACACAGAGACGTTTGGGTTCAACCTTGAAGGAACTCAGCGGTGATAACGTGTGGATATTAAATAGCTAATGCACAACACAATGGGAAATCAACTGATCCTTAGTGTACTTGTGGAGGGGGGGAGGAAATCACACAATAACAATGGGCAAAGGGTGTCTAGCTTAGAAGCATGACGTGTATTGTGATGTCCAGACATCCGAGTTATCTCTGTTTTCAAGAGCTCCCTAGAGAGATGGCTAAGGAGCAACCACACTGCCTCACAAGATGATAAAAATTGTCCCGTGCTGTTAAGTTTGAAATACAGGTAGTCCTTGATTTATGACCACAACGGAGCCACAAGAATGTACTTTGCTAAGTGAGGTTTGTCCCATTTTATCACAAATTTTTTTGGCCACATTCGTTAAGGGAATCCGGCTCCCCCATCGACTTTGCTGGCAAGAAGGTCTGACACCCTCTTGCAACGGCGCTGGAAAAGGTGACTCAGGACCGTTTTTCAGACTTACGACCGTTGCAGTGTCCCCTGGACACGTGATTTACATTCGGATGCTTGACACATGACCCACATTTATGACGGTCGCAGTGTCCCAGGGTTACGACCCTTTTGCGACCTTCTGCCCAGTAAAGTCAATGGGGAATTCAGGTCCACTGAACAACCATAACAATTGCGGTATTTCACTTAACAACTGTGGCAGGAAAGGTCGTAAAACGGGGCAAAACTCACTTATCCAATGTCTCAGTTAGCGACATAAATTTTTGGGGGGCTCAATTGTGGCCTTAACTCGAGGACTATCTGTAAATATACGATGGAACTAAAGAGACAAAATGGAATGCTTAGCAGGCAATTTACAACTTCGCGCTGGTGCAAGGTTGTAAGTCGAGGACTACCTACAGAGAGCAATGTATGAAGGTGATTGGAAGGAAAGATGATTTGTAAGACTAGAAAGTTAGAAAGGTGGAACTTAGATTCAGATATTTTCATCCCTCCCCCTCCTTTTTAAGTTGCACTTTAATTTCCTCAACTTACTATTTGTTATTCCTTTTTTGGGCTTTGCCAAGAACCGTTCTTCCCCGACAAAAAATAATACATTAGCGCGACAGATACAGGTGTGCGTACACGTTAAAAAAAAAAAACACCATAAAGCAAGAAAGATCTGAAGAATTCAAACTTTCTAAAAGATGGAGCGAAGCTCTTTGATAAGAGTCAGGCAGACAGACAGCATATACATCTAAGAAATAAGTAAGACACTAAGCAAGAAGGATGCGAGAAGATGCATCTGGACCAAGGTGATGGCAAAAACAATTTGCAAATCTGTCCAATAAGGTTTCCAGCGGTGTGCAGATGTTGTAGAGCTGCACAAAAGAGCAGAATCCCACTGGACCGTCGCAGGGCAGAGAAAAAAAGCATTCCCGCCGAACTAATAAAGTCCAGGGGACAGAGACACGGTGTCAAACCTGTACAGGTATAATCCTCGACTTACAACGCTTCATTTGGTGTCATTTCAAGGTTACAACGGCACTGAAAAAAGGGTCTTAGGACTTACGTTTTCCACACTTATGACCATTGGAGCATCCCCCCCCCCCCCATGGTTAAGTGATCAAAATTCGGACGCTTGGCAATGGGTTTGTATTTAGGACGGTCGCAGTGTCCCTGGAGTTGGGGGTGTCACATGTTCCTCTTTGGCGACCGTTTTACAAAGCAAAGTCAGTGGGGAAGCCAGACTCACTTAATAACCGTGCGACTAAAAGTGAACCACTTAACCACCGTGGCAAGGAAGGTTGTAAAATGAGGCCAAAGTCACTTAAGAAATGTTTCACTAAACGCAACGGAAATTTTGGGCTCAATGGCGGGTCGTAAGTCGAGAACCACCTGTATTTGTACAGGAGGGGTCCTTGGTTCTGTTTTCCTGCATTGGTAATAGCATCAATGCTAGAAGGCAGCTCCCTTCTGGCATTGATGATGTTACCTGGTTGGGTCATGAGAAGTCTGCAAGGGCTACTGTATATAAACAGGGAGAAACCCCACACTCACTAGCACTGATGACGTTGCCTAGTTGGGTTATGAAACGTCGGCGAGAAAACCACCAAGCTCAGAGACCACCAAGGACCCCAGAGCTGTCTTCCTGTTCCTCCTCCTCCACTTCACGAACCCCATCCCCTTCTAACGCTGATGACGTTACCTAGTTGGGTCATGAAATGTCAGCAAGAAAACCACCAAGCTCGGAGATCACCAAGGACCCAGAGCTACAAATATTTGTATGGGAGGCTATCAGTCAATCCAGGACAGCTGGCTTGAACGAACAGAAGAATAGAATAGAAATTCTTTTCTTTTTTGGTGGGGCCATGTGTGATCGGACACACAAGGAATTTGTCTCCGGTGCTGAAAGCTCACTATCTGCATATAAACAGCAGGCCATAAAATCATAGTTACATCTAATAAAACCAATAAAGGGAATCAGAGCCAGGCACGGAAGAGGCAAGGCTGGCTGGCACCTACTGCCAAGAACTTCGAACAGAGTTGGAAAGGACCTCGTAGGTCATCTAGTCCAACCCCCTTCCAAGCAGGAGACCCTACACCATTTCTGACCGATGGCTGTCCGGTTTCTTCTTGAAAAGCCTCGAAGGATGAAGCTCCCACAACGTCCGAAGGCAACTTCTGTTCCATTGGGTTGATTCCTCTCACCGTCGAGAAAAATTCCTCCTTATTTCCAGGTCGAATCTCTCCTTGAAACACACACCCCACCCCTCTTATATCGAAACCCCCAGGGCCAAAGGCAGGGTCTCCCCCCACCTCCCTCTGTTAAAAGAAGACCCCCCCTCCCTGTAAGAGGGTCCAAGGACCCCTGAGTTAGCAGGGCCTAACCCAAACCTGAGGGGCTGCTCAGGAGAGGGGCAGAGCGGAGGGGGCAGCAGCTCCTGCTCTCTGCTCTCCCTTTCCTAAGAGACAGTCGAGCCTCCACATCCAGGAGCAAGCTACCAGGCAGCCAGCATTAACAGCGGCCTAGCCAAGCCGAGGAAAGGCTGCTGCTAGGGGGGCTCCAGGGAGGGTCTCGTGGGGAGGCCACCAACCCCTAAACACCCCCCACAGGGGGAGGGGCAAAGCCAAAAAATGCTGGGGGGGCTGTCAAAACGCAGAGCCCCCCCGCGCTTTAATAGCGAGGAGGGAAGGCCCCCCTCCTTTCCCGGCATGCCTCGGGCGGCCCCCCTCATATAAGCCCCCCCCTCCCCAATCTCCGGCCTCCTGAGGGGCGGCCCGGCCCACCTCTCCTGTCAAGCCAAGGCCGGGCCTGCCTGCGGCCTCCTCCGGCTGCCCGCTCTGCCCCGGCGGCCCTTCGAGAGAGCACCCGCCGCCGGCTCTCCCCGTCCTGGACTCGACTTAGGCCGCCTCAGCCGCCGCCCCCCCACCCCGCCACTCACTCGGCCTCTCCGTCTGGCGCCCGGGGGGCTCAAGCGCTCCGGCTGCCTCGCTCTCCCTCCGCCTGGGGACCCGTACCCGGAAAAGGAAGTCCCTCCCTCACTTCCGCCGGAAAGCGGAAGGACGGCGGAGGGAGAAGGGGTGGTGGTAGAGGAGGAGGAGGAGAAAAGGACGCGTGACGTCACGCGCCGAGGGTGCGTCCGCCGAGGGAAAGAAGGACGCAGAGGGGGGCGTGGCGAGCGGGGTGGAGGAGGAGGAGGGGCCCCTCCCTGCTGTGGGTTGAGGTTGCGCGATGCGCTGGGCTGCGTCGGGCGCCCCGTTTGGGGGCGGGTGGTGGGAGATCCCCCCGGCCCCCTTCGTGGAGGCCTTCCATGGGAGATGGTGCCCACCCAAAAGGCTTCCTTGGTCAATGTTCTGCATGCAAACTCCTTCATGGGAGGTGTTCCTCAGCCAAAGTTCTTCCATGGAGATGGTGCTCATTCCAAAGGCTTATTTGGTCAATGTTCTTCATGCAAACTTGTTCAGAGTAGATGTTCCTCAGCCAAAGCTCTTCCAAAAGGCTCCCTTGGTCAATGTTCTACATGCAAACTCCTTCATGGTAGATGTTCCTCAGCCAAAGCTCTTCCATGGAAATGGTGCCCACTCAAAATGTTTGCATGGTCAATGTTCTTCATGCAAATTCATTCGTGGCAGATGTTCTTCAGTCAAAGCTCTTCCAAAAGGCTTCCTTGGTCAATATTCTTCATGCAAACTCCTTCATGGTAGATGTTCTTCAGCCAAGGCTCTTCCATGGAAATGGTGCCCACTCAAAATGTTTGCATGGTCAATGTTCTTCATGCAAATTCATTCGTGGCAGATGTTCTTCAGTCAAAGCTCTTCCAAAAGGCTTCCTTGGTCAATATTCTTCATGCAAACTCCTTCATGGTAGATGTTCTTCAGCCAAGGCTCTTCCATGGAAATGGTGCCCACTCAAAATGTTTGCATGGTCAATGTTCTTCATGCAAATTCATTCGTGGCAGATGTTCTTCAGTCAAAGCTCTTCCAAAAGGCTTCCTTGGTCAATATTCTTCATGCAAACTCCTTTATGGTAGATGTTCCTCAGCCACAGTTCTTCCATGGAAATGGTACCCACTCAAAATGTTTGTATGGTCAATGTTCTTCATGCAAACTTGTTCAGGGTAGATGTTCTTCAGTCAAAGCTCTTCCAAAAGGCTTCCTTGGTCAATATTCTTCATGCAAACTCCTTTATGGTAGATGTTCCTCAGCCAAAGCTCTTCCATGCCTCTCACCCAAAGTCAATGTTCTTCATGCCAAACTTCTTCACAGAATGCTCAGCCAAAGCTCTTCATGGAGATGAAGAATGTTGACCACAGAAGCGTTTTTGTGAGCAGCATCTCTCATGCAAGAGCTTTGGGTGAGGACCATCTGCCATAAACGAGCATGCATGAAGAACATGGAACATAGAAGCACTTTGGGTGGGCAGCATCTCCATGGGAAAACTTCAGGGGAGGAATATCTCTGAAGGAATTTCCATGAAGAACATTGATTCATTGAGCTGCTCCTCCCCTGAAGTTCTTTCATGGGACATGCTGCCCACCCAAATTGCTCCCTTGCTCAATATTCTTCATGCAAACACCTTCATGGTTGTGGTTCCTCAGCCAAAGCTCTTCCATGGGAGATGCTGCCCACCCAAATGCTGTTGCTCATCCCAAATTCTTCCTTGCTTAAGGTTACTCATGGAAAGTCAAATTAATGCTACATATTTTCTCTTGGCGACTTTGTCTTCAATGGTGACGATATCCAGCATCCTTCTGTGATGGAGCACCCACAACTAATGGAGGGAAGCCATTCCACTGATGTAATCATTTTTGCTCTCAGGAAAATTCCTCCTTAATTCTAGGTTGGATCTCTCTTTGATGATTTTATACCGCGTTACTTCTTTTTCCTGCCCTCTGGTAGGTTTGGAGAATAGGTTAACCCTCCTCTCTCCATTCTCTCCTCAAATTTTGGAAGACTGCTATCATGTTACTCCTAGTTCTTCTCTTCTTTAGATTATTAGACCAATTCCTTGCAACCGTTCATTCCATAATCAACCTCACCAAGACAAACCAGCTGAACAAAAGGTATTAAATCTTTCACCTCCTTAATCTTTTTGGTTAATAGCGATGAGAGATGGCCTTTTGTCCATCCTCTCCTGTTCCTTCCCATTCTTTTTGCTTCTCCTGCGCGAAGCTCTGTCATTTCAGCTCTGTATCCGTGAAGTGGAACCACAGCTATCTCATCAAGGATGCCATGGACACCTGCAATTAGTAGTGAAAAAGGTCTTTAGTCATTCAAAAAAGAAGAGGAACCCACCCGCCCCCCGAAGGAACTGCCTAAGGCTCCGGAGATGGAGAACCAAAGAAAATAATTCCATACATCTAAGAAAAGACTTCAGGATTAAAGAAACAAGTCTATGTTTGTTCTACGTTGCAAAAGTGTAGTAAGGGATAGCCTTGAAACGCGTACACCACATGTAAACACCCCATGGGCCGGGGTGAAATCCAGCAGGTTCTGACAGGTTCTGGAGAACCGGTAGCGGAAATTTTGAGTAGTTCAGAGAACCGGCAAATGCCACCTCGGGCTGGCCCCAGAATGGGGTGGGAATGGGGATTTTGCAGTATCCTTCCCCTGGAGTGGGGTAAGAATAGAAATTTTGCAGTATCCTTCCCCTGGAGTGGAGAGGAAATGGAGTGGGGAGGGAATGGGGATTTTGCAGTATCCTTCCCCTGGAGTGGAGAGGAAATGGGGATTTTGCAGTATCCTTCCCCTGGAGTGGGGAACCTTCCCCTGGAGTGGGGAGGGAATGGGGATTTTGCAGTATCCTTCCCCTGCCACGCCCACAAGCCGCTCCACACCCACCAAGCCACGCCCACATAACCATTACTAAAAAATAATTGGATTTCACCACAGCCACGGACTACACACTTGTGAAGGAGGCTGCACAAGCCTCTTCAGTTAATTCACAGCAGTCGGGAGAAGGGTTGTTGTTTTAATTTTCCCAGATACCCAGCCTGAACATCATGGTACAAGTAGTCCTCGATTTACGGCCATTCGTTTAGGGCGCTACAAGGGCGCTGAAGAAAGTGCCTTCTGAGTGCCCTTTTTTCACCCTTAGAACCGTTGCAGCATCCCACGTGATCCAAATTCAGAGGCTTGGCCACGGGTTCATATTTATGACGGTCGCAGTGTCCCTTTGGCGACCGTCTGACGAGCAGAGCCAATGGGGAAGCTGGGTTCGCTTAACAACCATGTTGCTAACTGAGCCACCGCAGGGATTCATTTTAACCCCATGTGGCAAGAAAGGTCGCAAAACGGGACAAAACTCATTTAGCAACGGAAATTGCCGGTCGTAAGTGGAGGACAACCTGTAATCCCATCCTG
Source organism: Masticophis lateralis (assembly GCA_030761175.1). Lineage (NCBI taxonomy): Eukaryota > Metazoa > Chordata > Lepidosauria > Squamata > Colubridae > Masticophis > Masticophis lateralis. The sequence goes on from JAUDYJ010000015.1 coordinate 12,500,428, forward strand.
CAAATGATAGAAAAGGTCAGATTTCTGGAGCTGCTTTCAGGCCAGCAGATAAAGCTGCTTTGCCTTTGTCTGCATGTGTACAGAGATGAGTTATTGGAAATTACTCTCTGGAGTCGTCGTAATTACGTCAAAAGAAATGAGTCACTCCCTCGGCTTATCCAATTTTTTTCCGGCATTTGGGGCTCCTCCCAGTCCATTTTTCCATAAAAATGTTATTTTCAGTCCTTCCCGTGTTACAAATGTGCCGTATTCTGTGGGCGTGCTTTTCAGAGATAATGGTCTTTATTAAAAGCTCTTAAATGCATTGGGGAGACAGATGCTGGCTGCTGCAAGAAATTACATTTATGCTACATGCTGTATTACCTTTCCCCATAATAACAGGTTTTTACGTTCACCGCCAAAGTACAGGCCCTTCTCAACTTACGACAGCAATAAGGATGTCTGCTGCTAAGCAAGAGGATACAAGCAGGGAATTGGGAGGCCTGTTCAAACGTGCAAGCTTTTGTTACCGTAGCCCCATCGGGAAAGGAGGTTTGGTATTCATGGATTTGATGTTCAGATCTGGTCTACTTTGACGGTTTGGCAAGAGCTGGGATTTGCTGGGGATTGCGTGGGTGGCAATAGGAAAGGTTATTTGTAGCTCGGGGCTGTGGGGTCCTTGGTGGTCTCTGAGCTTGGCCATTTTCTTGCAAATTTTTCATTACCACACTAGGGTACATCATCACTACTAGAAGGGAGAGGGGTATGCGAGGAGGAGGACTCTGGGGTCCTTGATGGTCTCTAAGCTTGGTTGCTTTCTTCCAGACATTTCATTACCCAACTAAGTAACATCAGTGCTAGAAGATGATGGAGATGAAGGAGAAGGAAGAAGATAGAAGAAGAGGAGGAGGAAGAGGAAGATAGAAGAAGAAGAAGAGGAAGATAGAAGAAAGATGAAGATGAAGAAGAAGAAGAAAAAGGAAGAAGAAGAGGAAGAGGAAGAAGAAGGAAAAGAAGAGGAGGAGGAGGAGAAGAAGAAAAAGAAGAAGAAAGAAGACGGGGGAGGAGGAGGATAGGGTCCTTAATTCTCTCTGAACTGGGTTGTTTTCTTGCAGAAGTTCCCTAACCCAAGTAGGTAACATCATCAGTTCTACCGGTAGAAGGGAGTAGGGTAAAAGTGGAGAAGAGGAGGACTGTGGGGTCCTTGGTGTCTCTGAGCTTGATGGTTCTCTTGCAGACATTTTGTGACCCAACTGGGTAACGTTATCAGTGCTTGAAGGGAGTGGGATGTGTGGAGAGGAGGAGGAAGACTGAAGATTCCTTCATTCGCTCTGAACTGGATTGTTTTCTCACAGACGTTTCATTTCCCAACTGAGCAACGTCATCCGTGCTAGAAGGGTGCTCGCTTCTACCCCATGCTACCTTCTAGCACGGATGATGTTACCCAGTTGGGTCATGAAACGTCTGCGAGGAAAAACAACCCAGCTCAGAGAGCACCAAGGACCCCTTCAGTTCAAGTTCTCTTCCACTCATGATTTCCACCTCCGCCTTCGGGAAAACTTGCTAAGCCCCGCTGTGCGTGCCAAACTTTTCATCCAGAATCCAGGGAGGAGAAACCGACCTGACATTCCGAAACGCGACAACGCCAGGGAGCTTTGGGCCGATCGCGTGCAGGCAACGTGACAACGGATCGATGGAGAGGCAAGAGACGGAGCCAGGCGGGGGGACCAGCGAGTGGGAAGCTTAGGAAATCAAAGCCCATCAAAACGCCGTCGGGGAAAAAAAAAAGAAGAAGAAGAAGAGGAAATTACAGTCCTTAAACACTCCCAGAAACAAATTTGTGATGTAAATCTTTCTTCTGAAAGTTATAAAAAGAGAGAGAGAGAGAGAGAGAGAGAGAGAGAGAGAGAGAGAGTGAAAGAGAAAGAGAAATGAAGGCTGGATTTGATAACCTTCTTCTTAAGAGCTCTCTCAGGCTCTGTCAACGGGGGTGCACGCTCGTGCATAGATAGACACACACACAGAGACATATACCCCCGTGGGCGCACTCGCATTGCGGACAGCCAAAATTAGTTGTGACAGCTGAAATTCTCCATCCGTCGGACAGCCTTTTGACAAGCTATTTTGCAAATAAAAAAAATAAAATAAAGGGAGAAGTCGAAAAGAGAGGTGCCGCTCAGCTTAACGCTGGGGATGGGGGGGTGAGGGTGGCGGTGGCAAGGCCGTGGGGGGATTTAAAGTGATACCAGACGCATAATTCAACCCTTTTTGTGTTGCTAAGGCTTTGCTTACCTAAAGGGGCAGCCTGCCCTATTTTTATCTAAATGGCTCAATTACCTCCAAGTCCCACAGAGAAAATTACGATGGAAAGCTTTATCGTTTTTTTTTCCTTCTTCATCTCTCTCTCTCTCTCTCTCTCCATCTTATCTCCGCCGTATGTATGTATTTTGTTTGGCTTCTGAATTTTTTTTTGTGGTGATGTGGGGGGAGAAAAACTCATTTTTTTATTCCCCCAAAGAGGGGCAGCTACCCTGTTTTCCCCAAAATACAACCTCGTCCAATAATAAACCCAATTGGGCTTTTGAACGCATGGCAATTGTTTTCTGAAATAAGTGCTTATATATATAAGACAGGGTCTTATTTTCGGGGAAACATGGTATTAACGGGCCCTCCGAACAAGGCGTGTTTTCAAAGAGGCCCAACGTCACTCCAAAGGAGGCAGAAATCAGTAACAGTAGAGTTGGAAGGGACCCTGGAGGCCATCTAGTCCAACCCCCAGGAGGCCTGTACTAGGAAGTGGTGGCTTTCAATTTTTTTTTACTACCGGTTCAGTGGGCGTGGCTTGGTGGGCGTGGCAGGGGAAGGATACTGTAACATCTCCATTCCCACCCTACTCCAGGGGAAGGATACTGCAAAATCCCCATTTCCTCCCGATCAGCTGGGAGGCAGAGAATAGATGGTTGTGGGAAGGGGGGCAGTCAGCATTTTTTACTACCGGTTCTCAAAACTACTCAAAATTTTCACTGCCGGTTCTCCAGAACTGGTTAGAGCCTGCTACAACCCACCTCTGGTACTAGGGATTCGAACCGTTGAACTGCCGGCCTTTCTGGTTGACAAGCTAGGCATCTTAGCCACCGAGCCACCTAGTCAGGCTCAGACAACTGCAGAAATTTAAAGACAAAAATCTTGAATCATCCAGGATGGTCCAAGCCTTTTTTGAGGGGGAAGGGGGGAGACGACACCAAGGACATCCTGGCTTCCTTCTTAGTGCTTTTACACACAAACACACACACACACACACACCAGCTTTCTTGCAAAGCCCCCCCTCTTCTTCTCTGCACCTTCTCTGCCTTTTCAACCCACTCGTAATAGTAGCTTGTTTTGCTCTTCACTCTTGCCTCAATGAGAAAATATCCCCCTTTTTTTCCTCCGCCGCCTTACCTTCTTGATTTCCAAACCCTGCAATCGCTCATTTGCAAAGGGCGGCGGGAAGTATCTATTTTTCAGCATTTTGCTTTGCTTTATGTTTGTCATTCTTCCAATTACCCCACTGGGGGGTGGTTTTTTTTTTTTTTTGTGGCTTGGACCAAGCTCGGGCCTGGCTATTGACGCCTCTCTTGGCCCTTCAGATCACGCAGGGAGAAATTAGCTATTTGTTTGGAGTTGCCTGCTGTAACTTCGCCCTACACCCAAGGGGTTTGTTTTGATTTAGCGACGGGGAAAGCCAAGGGAAGAATGCGGCTCAAAGAGAAGGGGGGGGGGCTGCTTTAGAAACGCTGAATCCAAATAGCCGTGGGGCCACTTCAGAGCAAGGAAACACAGGTGGCAGGGAGAGAGAGAGAGAGAAAACTTGAAGAAAGGATACGTGCCGGCAGTCCTCGACCTACGTCCGCCATTGAGCTCTGACTCTCTTCCCAGGATAAGCAAGATGGTTAAAGAGAGTTTTGTCCCAGGGGATGACCGCTTCTTGCCACCGTGGTTAAGTGAACCCCTGCAGTTGTTAAGTGTGTTGTTAAGTGTGAAAAATGGACATAAGTCACTTTTTTCAGTGCCGCTGTAACAGTCACAGAATGGAATGGAATGGAATAGAAGCGCTTATATATAGAATAGAATAGAATAGAATAGAATAGAATAGAATAGAATAGAATAGAATAGAATAGAATAGAATAGAACATGGAACATGGAACATGGAACGGAACAGAACAGAACAGAACAGAACAGAATAGAACAGAACAGAACAGAACAAAAAATAGAATTAGAGTAGAGCAGAATACAATAGAATAGATAGAACAGAAAGTAGAGTAGAGTAGAGCAGAGTAGAATAGAATTAGAAATAATAGGAATAGAATAGAATAGAATAGAATAGAATAGAATAGAATAGAATAGAATAGAATAGAATAGAATAGAATAGAATAGAATGAGTTGGAAGGGACCTTGGAGGTCTTCTAGTCCAACCCCCTGCTTAGGCAGGAAAACCTACACCACTTCAGACCAATGGTTGTCCAATCTCGTCTTAAAAACTTCTTGAAAACGAACAAGGGCTACTACCCATATTAGTTTTTCCCAAGTGCCAGAGGGGACCTTGAGCAGCCCACTCAAATGCCTCAGCTATCTTCAGGCAATACCTTCCACCTCAAGCATCATGTGATGCACATTTATCGGTGCAAAACAGTGAAAAGATTAACAGTGGCTCTCTAATCTTTTGGCCGTTCAATTTATATTTTGGAGCAATTAGGGTTTTTCCTCGGCCAACCCTTGTGGCTTAACTATTCTATACAAAGCACAGTTGGGTCCATATTTAAAAAAAACACACACACACACAAAAAACACCCATCTGGACTCCGTTCAACCAAAGCTCTTAAGAGCTGTGTCCTTTTCTCGGCTTTAAATGCAGCTCTCCACCTTGATGTGGGATTAACCAATGTTGGGGCCAGTCAACAGGTAGGAAGTCTTGATCTTTGGTTACGATTAACATCTTAGCTACCAGATTTAAGCCGCTCTGATTTTGGGAAGATCAATTCTTTTTTTTTGTTTGGGAGCATCTATTGGGGAAGAAATCACTCCAACACCTTTGAGATGATATGATCATAGCAAAGTGGGCTTTGATCAGTCCAATAAATCTGATTAATCTGGGAGGGATAATGCTTAAAGAGCCGGGTATACAAAGACCAGTGAGTCTCTCAAATCAAAATAATCATACAATAATGGTTGGGTTTTTTGTTTTTTTGTTTTTTTGCTACTATCCAGTCATTCTATTTGGCAGTCTTCCAAGCAAGCCACATGAATGTACTACTGTGTTTCCCCGAAAATAAAACCCTATCTTATATTTTTTTTGAACCCCGAAATAAGTGCTTGGTCTTATTTTCGAGGAGGTCTTATTATTTTGGGGTACATGGAGCAAAATGGGGCTCCTCTTGCCGCCTTATCTGATTTCCAGCTTTCTCTCCCTAATCCTAACCAGAGGAAATGGTGGGGACTGGCTGCACATGCGTTTAAATATTTTAGGGGGCAGTCTTATTATCAGGGGAGGTCTTATTTTCAGGGAAACACGGTATATTCAGAAAAGTTTCACTTATGGGCAGTTAAAACAATGCTCCATAATCTTATTTGGACTGTGATTCCCATGGGTAGGGTAGGGTAGGGTAGGGTAGGGTAGGGTAGGGTAGGGTAGGGTAGGGTAGGGTAGGGTAGGGTAGGGTAGGGTAGGGTAGAGTAGAATAGAATAGAATAGAATAGAATAGAATAGAATAGAATAGAATAGAATAGAATAGAATAGAATAGAATAGAATAGAATTCTTGTCTGATTGGACACAGAAGGAATTTGTCTTTGGTGCATATGCTCTCAGTTTACATAAAAGAAAAGATACATTTGTCAAGAATCATCAGGTAGAACACTTAATGATAGTCATAGGGTACAAATAAGCAATCGAATCATGTTAGGAAATAATATCAATAAAAATTGTAAGGACACCAACAACAAGTTAAGTCTTGCAGTCATAAGTGGGAGGAGATGGGTGATAGGAACGATGAGAAGATTAATAGTAGTAGTAGTGCAGACTTAGGGATACTCCCTTTCGTAGCAGAATACAGGTGGGTTCTCAACATACGACCATAACCAGGCCCGAAATTTAAATGAGGCCTTTTATGAAGCGAGTTTCACCCCATTTGATGATTTTTCTCGCCGCATTTTGTTAATGTGAATCACTGCAGCTCTTAAATTACTAACACGGTTGTTAAATGAATCTGCTTGTCAGAAGGTCGCAAAAAGGGGATACATCGCATGACCCATGGGACGCTGTGATTGTCATAAGATGTGGCTCAGTGGCTAAACATCCGAATGTAAATCACCTGACCCTGGGGATGCTCTAATGGTCGTAAGTCTGAAAAATGGTCCTAAGTCACTTTTTTTTTCCAGATCTGTTATCACACTTAAATGAACTGCTGGAAAGCAAGAATTATCTACACCATCTTGCGTTGATGTATTTGAGATTTTTTTTTTTTTTTTTTGGAAAAAGAATTCATCCAACCTAGAGGATAATAATATCAACTTAAATGTTGCTCAATTTCAGGTTTTTATCCAAGAGGCAAGGACTTTAACCATCTCAGCAAGCTCAGGAGACGTCCAGTATGTTCTTCAGTGATATTTCCTGAAGGATGCTTACAAACTCTAAACAAAGAATTTCAATCGCTGTAGTGATTCTTTCTTTCTTTCTTTCTTTCTTTCTTTCTTTCTTTCTTTCTTTCTTCTTTCTTTCTTTCTTTCTTTCTTTCTTTCTTTCTCTTCCTTCCTTTTGTCTCCTGGGGATTGGCCCAAAGTCACCCAACTATTTTCATGCTTACGGCGGGACTAGAACTCATCTTAAGTGCCTTAAGCATTAGACCAAACTGTCTTTCTCTTAGACCAACCTGGGATGTAGCAGGTCTTAATTTTGGTGGATGGGGCAGGGGGTATATATCCACATGTTCAAAAGTTCCTAATCTCCGTTCGACTTCATTTTGTCAAAGCTGTAGGTATTTACTTCTGAGTTTTGTACTAGTTCAGTGACTAAAACAAAATTTAACATCGGCTTTACAGTAGTGGCCAAAATTGTGGGGGCCTTTTGTGAAAAGTGTATTTTTGAGGTTTGATGGCTAATAACACCACTTTTTTTTTTTTTTGAGTTTCAAGATAATCTTATTCCGCTGCTGGAATGGCCTGGGAATAGCCCATACCTTCTTAACCCAATGGAAAATCTATGGAGCCAACGAAAGGAACTGGTTAGTCAGAAGCGACCCAGCAATGAAACCCAGTTAATAGAAGCAATCCTTCAATCTTGGTTTTACACGATAACAGCTGCAGAACTAAAAGACTTGGTTCACTCCATCGTCGTAAGGCCATAATTCATGCTAAAGATTACCCAACGAAGGATTAACTGACATGGTGATCCTTTTTGTATATCTTGTTTTTTCTATGGTGTATAATTTTTGTATATCTCGTTTTTTCTATGTGTTTCACTTTTCTTCTTTACACTATAACTGCTATTCTAACAGCAAATCCTTCATAAAATTTATTGAGTTACATTCTTGATTCAATTATCTTTCCATTGATATGTAATTTTAAGGTACTACTACTCCCCCCCCCCAAAAAGTGGCATTATTAGCTAATTTTAGAAAAGATACTTTTCCCCAAAAGTTTTCCACAATTTTGGCCACTACTGTATCTGAAAATCCCTTAGGCCAGTTCAATTGAGTTTGTCAACCAATTCTAGAGGGTTATAGGCCAAAAGGAAGCGGAGACCCTCAGAGAGGAAAAAAATAAATAGTTTTTATTGAGAGTGCTCTAAGAGGCAGAATGACAAAGAAAGAAAGAAAAGGAATGGAGACTCAGAAGCAAACATTTGAGGGCTACATTTCGACGAAAGCCAGCTCCATCCTTGAAATTCACATGTTGCCCACTTGATGTAGGGAAAGAGAGAGAGAGGCTTTTCTTGGTTGATGGTGTTTTCTCCTAATGGACTTCTAATGGAGTTTTAAAGTAGTGGCCATTTCATTGACAATTAACCAGAAGAGCACCGAGGTTAGAGGGCTCTGACAGATGGAACTGTCCAGGCCCCCACCATAAAACCCTTTGATTCTGCCTGGGGCTGAATGGGGTGAACTTTCTTCCTTGGGAAACGAGGGACAAGCAATCTCTTGAAGGATCAGGGAGGGGAAGGAAGAAAGGAAGGAAATGGGAATGAGGGAAGGAAGGAAGGAAGGAATTGGGAAGGAAGGAAGGAAGTAGAGAAGGAAATGGGAAGGAGGGGAGGAAGGAAGGAAACGGGAAGGAGGGAAGGAAAAAAGGAAGGAGGGAAGGAAGGAAGGAAGGAAGGAAAAGGGAAAGAAGGAAGGAGAGAAGGAAATGGGAAGGAGGGAAGGAAGGAAGGAAGGAGAGAAGGAAGGAAGGCAAGAAGGAAATGGGAAGGAAGGAAGGAAATGGGAAGGAGGGAAGGAAGGAGAGAAGGAGAGAAGGAAATGGGAAGGAAGGAAGGAAGGAAATGGGAATGAGGGAAGGAAGGAAGAAGGAAGAAAGGAAATGAATGAGGGAAGGAAGGAGGGAGGGAAGGAAGAATATATATGGTCACCAGAGGTCAAGGAAGACTCATGGCCCTGAAATACACACACACACACACAAACACACATATACAAACACACGCAAACAAACAAACAAATAAAATCCTCCTCACCATAAGATCTCCTGGGCATTCCTTATCCCTATTTCCCAGCTGAAAGTCGGAACTGATGCCAGTCAACTTTTCTCTTTCTGAGTCCTGGCTGATACCCAGACCATTTGGGATTTTCCCCACACTTGGCCCTAAGAAGAAGGCCTCTTCTCCAAGCCAAACCTTCTAAGAAGATCATCCAGTAAAAAAAAAAAAACCCAAAAAACTGCTGCTTCCAAAAAGCATCCGAAGGCAGGACAAGAAACAACGGATGGAAACTAATCAAGGCGAGAAGCAACTTGGAATTGAGAAGAAACTTCCTAACAGGGAGGACAATTAACCAGTGGAACGGCTTGCCACTAGAAGTTGTGGGCGTTCCATCACTGGAGATTTTTAAGAAGAGACTGGACAGCCACCTTCTGAAATAGTGTAAGGTCTCCTGTTTAAGCAGAGGGTTGGACTAGAAGACCTTCCAGTTCTGTTCTGATTGATGGATTGACTGATATTGATTGATGGCACTCAGTCCCCTCCCCCTCTGCGTGAGGGGGTTTCGCCTGGTGATTTTGATGATTTTTTTGCAAATCTCTGCAGGGCTGGCTCGTCCCCTCCCTCCCTCCCACCATCTGCCATGGCCTTCCCCGTTATCCAAGTATCCTCATTCCCATCCTCTTTTTCTCTCCACGCGCTCACTCGCTTCGCTCGATTTGGGGCTCAAGATTTACGGCCCCCATCCTTAAAAATCACGTTATTAGCCCCATGTTGCTGAGCAGGGGTCAACGTGTCATGGCAGGCCCTCCATCGATCGGAAGGTCTTCTTTACCCTCTAAGAAGAAGAAGGGGGGGGGAAAAGATAATATTTTGCCCCTGAGCCAAAAACAGCTTGGCCTCCGTCAAATGTTCTTCAGCATCCTTTGCCTGACCCAACTAGTGTCTCTCAGCTTCTTAATGGAGAAAGAAAAAACTTAGGCTGATCGTTGTTAAAACCTGGTTTCCAGGGTGAAAAAAAAAACCCAACCGTGGGGCTGAACTGACAACCTTCACGACAAGACGGAGACGGGTTACTTTCTTGTTCTCTGGCTAATCAAGACAGTTTGTAAAATGGGGCAAAACTCACGTAACCATTGTTAAGTCGAGGACTACCTGTATTGGTTTGCCTTACCGCCTCGTAGGTTCACCCCATCGTCCATATTTCCGTCTTCAGGGAGGGCCGTTCCTAGATACATGAATTATTATTTGAACTGCGATTAGTAGCACGTATTGATGGACTGTTGAGCAATAGGGCTTGAGAGGAACTGCAGTTCACCTGCGGAGTCCTGCAAGCAAAGTCAGTGGGGGAGCCTGCGGGAAGTCAAAAGTCATTTCTATTGACGATCACGCTGTTTGTCCCTGTAGATAAATAGCTATTGACCAAGGACGACCTTAGCTCGCCTTAAGTTGTCTGGTTTATCTTCAAAATCCAACCCGGGAAGGCGAAGCGCAGGCAGTCCTCAACATACGACCGCAGTTCAGCCCAAAGTTTCTGTGGCTAAGTGAGATATTTGTTACGTGGGGTTTGCCACCATTTTACAGACTTTCTTGGCCACAACGGTTGAGTGTATCACTTGCGGTTGTCAAAGGGTGTGCCGCGGTTGGTCAGCGAGTCTGGTTCCCCCGTCGATTTGGCTTATCAGAAAGTCGCAAAAGGGGAATCACAAGCGGCAACCGTCATAAACGTGAGTCAGTTTGCCAAGCGTCTGAATTTCGACGACGTGACCAGGGGGATGCTGCAACGGTCGTAAGTCACTTTTTTTTCCCCCGTTTATCTCCAAACGGTCACTCCAAAAATGAACTGTTGTAAGTCGAGGACTACCTGAAGTTGGGAAAGTGTGTGAAATCGACGGGTTGCGTCCTCCTCAACCGGGTCGGGAAGACCCACTGCTCATTTGGAGCTATTTTTCTTTCTTTTTTGTTTCTTCTTCGGAACGCTTTCTGAGTTGTGCGAGCACCTCGGTCACTCCCCACACCCCCCCCCGGTGTCTTTCTGTGGATGTGTGTGTGTGTGGGGGGGGGTTTGCGCAGCTCTCTTTCCGCGCTCTTTGCTGGTGACTTCTGTCCTTGATATGCTCAGCCCGTGAATGAGATATTATTATAGCGCATAGAGAGAGCTATTAAAGAGAAGAATCACCTACTTTCTCTGCCGAACAATGCTGCGTTTTTTTGTTAATTCTCGACAACATTTGGGTCCCATCTGGCTGGCACAGTGTGCTCCAATGTCTCCAGTCCATTATGCGGCTGCTTGCCTGTTTCAACAATTTCCCCCCCTCTTCGCTTTCTCTGCCTCCCCTCCTCGGCTTCCCATTCTTCTCCCGTTTAATAGGCTGAAAACAGACTTGCTTAATCGAGTAATGTCAAATATGCACAAAACAGACCAATAAAAAAAAAAAACTAATGCATTTCCCTGCCTTTGTCCGCCTGTCTCTCAAGTGCCTAACATTTTCCACTGGAAAGCCTACTTAAAACACATCAGCAACAATTCGACACAAAACCACAACTTGTTGGTCCAATCCATCCAGGAGGCTCGCTAACCCTGTTTTCTCTGTTGCGTCTTTTCTGATTTTTCGTTTGCCTTCCGAGATGTAACCGGGGGAGACGGGACGATTAGCTCTCCCCCACAGGACCTTGAGGGACTGGGGCACTGAACACCGGGAAGGATTTTTAACTCTTGCCCGATCAAGAGTGACAGATTTTACCGCAACGGCCTTGAGCTTAAATGGGTGTTTTTATTGAGGCAAAACAAAATATGGTGAGGGGGGGGAGAGAGGGAATAACAGCGGTAAAAGGACTTTTGTGGCTACGAAAGAGCTGTTGATCGGAACTTATCTTAAAAGAGGATGACTCAGGGAGCTATGGTCGTCCTCGACCTACAGTGTATTTTTGTCAAGGACTTCCTGTCCTTGTGAAAATATGTGAAACCAACAGGTTGCATCCTACTCAATTTGACTGGTCAGGAAGATCCATTGCTCTTTTGTAGCTAATTTCTTTTTTTCCCTCCGAAACCCTTCCCGGGTTGCGCAAGTGACTCGGTCGCTAACCCGGGTGTCAGGGGTGAAAAATCCAGCAGGCTCTGACAGGTTCTGGCAAACTGGTAGTGGAAATTTTGAGTAGTTGGGAGAACCGGCAAATACCACCTCGGGCTGGCACCAGGAGTGGGGAGGGAATGAGGATTTGGCAATATCCTTCCTCCAGGAGTGGGGTGGGAATGGAGATTTTGTAGTATCCTTCCCCTGCCACGCCCACCAAGCCACACCACGCCCACCAAGACACGCCCACAGAACCGGTAGTGGGCTGTCAGGCTCCTGAATGCGAAATAACATCATAACTCCGTAGTACGATGGACTTCCAGGGCTGGTGCAACATGTAACATATTCACACCAGTGCAATAGGACTGGGTGGTTATTAATACGATTTATTGGGTTAGAGATTTTTTTTGTCTTCACTGTGAGTTGTGTTGTGTTGGGTGTTTGTGTGTGTGTGCACCAAGGGAGCTCCACCAATTTCATTGCATGTAGATTGTGCACTGACCATAAAGATTTGAATTGAATTGAGACCTCTGAATGTTAGTTTAACCGAGTTTGTTTGTCAAACCGAGTTAGTTTGACGGAGATGGGTCTCCGTCAAAGGAAAAAAAAACGCCAGGGCTTGTCCGCCTCTCTATGCCCACCTCAACCCATGACTCACAGAAGCCACTGGAGCCCCACGGGCTGATGACATGTGCTCCGAGCCGGCTCTCCCGTAACCCCAAAGGTCAACCCATTGACCTTCCCTAGTCACCTTTCCCCAAACGTGCCAAAGGGGGAAACAGAGGCCAGCAACAGGCCACCGAGGATGGCTACGGTTACCAATAAAACTTTACCTGTCGGATCAGGGGCCTCTCGGGATATTTAAGCCCATCCTCAATTAGGACTAGGGAAGAGGGGGTCGGGCTGGAAAGAGCCCGGCCAGCCCCCCCCCCCAACTGACCACGGCGATTGAGTGACCAGATGCCATCAAGGGTGCCTTCTGTAGGACCTCTTTCGGTCTTGGCTTTCTTCGTGCCGAAGGACGGTCCCTCGGGACGGCCCCGGGCGATGGCCTCTCTGCCCTCGCTGGCTTGGGTTCCCCATCCTGCTTCTCCCTCAGGTGGTTTCCCAGGACAAGGGGAGAGGAAAAGAATGGCTGCTTTCAAACATACCCAGGGACCGCTTTGACAGAAGGAGTCACCCAGGTCCTCCACAAAGCCATCTTGTTAAGGGATTTACAAAGGAGGATTTTGCCGACCGTTTCTAGAAGCTTCGGGCGAAAGGGCCTCTCTCCCCCCCCCCTTCCCCAAAACGACTAAATTCACAAACTGGCTTTGTGAGGGTCCTTTTTTTTTCTTTTTTAAACTTCTGGGGCAGTTTTTATTTTATTTTATTTTATTTATTTATTTTTTCCCTTTCCCCCAACTGGAATAGATCTTTTTTTTTTTCGCAGGCTAAAGTGATCCAAAGGGCCTCTCTTGGGAAGGAGGGGGGGGGAACCTAGAGGTCATTTATCCCAACCCCGGGGGTTGCACAGCAGTGGGAAAGCTAAGCTCTTGAAAGTGGGACTTGGAGAGGCCCCAACAGCAGCAGCCCACCCACCCCTCCCCAGAGAAGGGGAGGAAATCTTAGAAAAGAAACCCCCGGCATTGATTCGGGATCGTTTTAAGACGCGGCAAGGAGAAACCCTGAACGGCTTTTGAGATGGCAAGTTCTCAGTTTTACATCCATCATTTCCATGGCTTCAATAAGGTGGTCGTTCAGCGAGTCGCATGACCCAATGGCATGTTCATTTAGAGACCCGATGGTCGTTAACACTTCATTTAGCGACCCGATGGTCGCTCAATGAACTGTTGTAAGTCCAGGATTGTTCTGTAATGTGTCCAATTCATCAGAGTGGGCCCCGGTTCGTGAAATCTCTGCTTCTCCACTCAGCCGGCCTTCCGGGGGAAATGAAAAAAGCACGGGAAATTTTTTTTCAAGCGAGCTTTTAACAGGCCACGAGCTCAAGGTAAGAAACTTGGAGAGTCTTTTTCCCCCCAGCTTTGATGGAAGCTGGTGGAGAATGTTGGAAGGCCACCTGCAGAGACCTTCTACAGCTGGGGAAGATTAGCCTCTTCCCCCAGACCAAAGCCATTAACTTCTTCCAATAGGCTATCACTTCCGCTAGCAAAGCCAGGAGATGAGTTATCGATTGGAAATGACCCCAGCGTAGCCCCCTTTTTCTCCGCAGCCTGAGAAGAGTGCAGATCAGCCCAACGCCGAAAAACTGACGGGATGGTGCCCAACAGCTGCCTTGCACCCGGGCCTCCTTGGCTTTAAGCCACCCTGCGGTGGGACGCCGGAGCAAATCCGGATGATTGCCTCAGAAGCTTGAAATCCCAATATATGTTATTCTCTACATACTGTTTCCATCTTCCCTTAAAATAGTCACAGAATCTGCAATGGCCCGAGAATTGGTGTCTCCATTCGATAATTGACAGTCGAGCTGAACCTAAGTGAATCAACTAAGCAAACTTCCTCAAACCCCTCTCCCCAAAAGTAAGTTAGCCAGACCTAATCTACATATCAAAGGATTAGGTCTGGCTAACTTATTTGGAGGTTTGAGGAAGTTTGCTTAGATGATGATGATGATGATGATGATGATGATGATGATCTTTATTCATTAAATATGAAACTCAGTCAATTGAACATCCAAAATGCGTCACAAATACCATGGACTGGTGCTAATAGTTGATACGGGTTGCTGCCAGCGTCCTAGGTATCAACCAAGTATCTTCTTAAAATGCATGATGCTCTGAGTAGCGCAGTTTTTTGCAGTTCCACTGGTGTTATTGCAGGAAGCTGCAATTTCTTGATGCGTTTTGTAAAATTCTTGGACGTGGTACCAAGTGCCCCGATGAAAATGGGTATCACTGTTACATGTTTCATCCATAGCCCTGTACTTTCGATGGCCAGGTTGCTATTATTATTATTATTATTATTATTATTATTATTATTATTATTATTATTATTATTATTATTTAATCTGTAGTGAGATTCACAGCCTTTGAGGCTGGTTAATAGCTCAGCAGCTTGAGTCCTAACCAAGGACTAGGAACTGTTAAGGTATCGTCGGAGGATGTAAGCTGTTCCGAGTAAGATGGTTTTTTGTAGAGTCAAAATATTCAAGTCTGGTAAATTTAGAATTTCTAAATAGCGGGGTAGCCCTTTGGGTATTGCTCCGAGGGTTCCAATTACAATCGGGACAACACACAATTTCTTTTTCCATAGTCACTCAACTTCAATTTGCAAGTCCTGGTACTTTGTGATTTTTTCTTGCTGCTTATCTTCAATCCGTGCATCTCCAGGCATTGCAATGTCAATGAACCATACTTTTTTCTTTTCAACTACTGTTATGTCAGGTGTGTTGTGTATCAAGGGCCTGTCAGTCTGAATCCTAAAGTCCCACAAGATCTTGAATTTCTCATTCTCTAAAACTTTTTCAACCTGATGTTCCCAGTGGTTTTTGCTGTACTCAGATCCAAACTTCTGGCACAATTTCCAGTGAATGATCTTAGCAATGCGGTCATGGTATTGTAGGTAGTCGGTTTGTGAACTTTTGCTGCACCCACTGATCAGGTGGTCGACTGTCTCATCTTTCTCATTGCAGAGAAGGCATTTGCTGTTGGTGGTAACATGTTGAATTTTTGCCTTCATGCAGTTTGTGGCTAGGGCTTGTTCTTGAGCTGCCAAAATTATTTTTATTATTATTATTGTTATTATTATAATCATCATCATCATCATCATCATAACCCTTCCTCCTGCTATTTTCTCCACAACAACCTTGTGAGGTTGGTTGGAATGAGAGAGGTGGGGGAAGACTGGCCCAAAGTCACCCAGCTGGCTTTCATGTCTAAGGCGGGACTAGAACTCACTGTCACCCAGTGATTGGCCCAAAGTCACTCAACTGGTTTTCATGCCTAAGACAGGACTAGAATTCCCTGTCACCTGGCGATTGGCCCAAAGTCACCCCGCCAAGTCCTGCTTTAAGGTATTTTGGAAAACAAGTTGTCCTCTTCCTCTCTGTGACAGCCCCTCAACTATTGGAAGACGATATACAGAATAACAGAGTTGGAAGGGATCTTGGAGGTCATCCAGCCCAACCCCTTTGCTCATGCATCCATTGCTTCTTGTCCTGCCTTCATGTGCTTTGGAAGATAGATTGATACCCTCTCTTCTCTGTGACTGGCTTATGTGGTGGCAGTGGCTTGATTAAGTTTCAAAAAACTTAATCCACTTGATCAGCTTGCAAAACCCTCAATGGATTCTGCTCGCTGTTCTCAAATACAAAATGTAGAATCAGATTAATGTAAAAAAAAGAAGCAAAAGATGATGACCAACGAACTTAAGAAACTTAAAAAAAAAAGGGATTGACAACCAACCGAATCTCTCTTAAACGGGATTTAAGTTGGCCTTCCCATCCCATGCCTTTCATCCTACCAGCCATGCAGGCAAAACAAAACAAAAATAACATTTTTCCTCCTGTTTTCCTCCTGGACCGGTTTGAAAACAATCTACAGTATATATAGCATTGGATACCAAGCATTTTAACATTTCTTCAGCGTTTTCTCCTTTTTCTCCTCTTTACCTTGAATTTAGATTTTCAGCACTGAATCCGCAGGGAAGGTCAAAAACATTTGCAGCAAAATATCAACAAGAACGGCGACAACAAAAAATCGGATAAATGGATTTGAAAAAGGAAAAAAAAAGGAAACGCAGACCGGGAGAAACTCCACCCGACTTCACAGCAATTAAGCCAAAGACAAAGTGAGGCTCCTAATTGTTAGTGATTAAAAGGAAAAATGTTATTTCCCCCCCGCCCCTTTCTTTGCTAAGCTCTTACAGGTAGAAAGAGGGCTGGCTCAATTTGGGTGAAATCCAACCATGGTGGTATTATGTATTTTTTTTCCCCCTTTACACACACAAAATTGCCAATTCTGAGCAAAATACAGGCTGGGAGGGGGGAGAGCGGGTTCCTTCAGGTGCCCCAGGAATTTAACAATGCGTGATGATGTGTGAGAAGATAAAACCACCCCAAGTGAAGAAAGGAAGAATCCAAAGGGTTAGAGCTGTGAAATAATGACGGAAATATTTTAATAAGGACTTAGTTTGGTAGGATGAATTCTCTTGCTTTTTCGGCCGCTCGGCAATTGAGAAGCGTAACAAAACACAGCTCGGGAAAGTGGATAACATTACCAGTTGCAACCTGGATGATGAGAGCTAGGAAGAAATTAACGGAATAAGCTTTTGGGGCCTCTTGATTGCCATTAATTCTGAGCCAGCCTGACCTTGCTGAGGAGCCGATGATATTCTTTCAGCCTGTATGCCAACCGAAGGGAGAGGGAGAGGGAGAGGGAGAGAGAGAGAGAAGAAAGGGGGAGAAACATAATTAGGAATTTACATGTAACGGCAGGAAGGTTTGAGGCAATTAAGCGACGTGAAACAACAATAAACACTAAGGTGCATTTATTAAGAGGGGTTTCGTTCCTGTGTTTTTCTCTTTGACTCCTGGCTGCTAAACACACCATTGTTTTGTGTCTGTCAGCCTTTTCTGTCTGTCTGTCTATCCATTCTATCTGTTCATCCATCTATTCATCCATTCTCTATCAATCTATTCATTCTGTATCTATCTATCTCTATCCATCCATCCATCCATCCATCCATCCATCCATCCATCCATCATCTTCTCTATAATCTATCTGTAATCCATCTATCCATCCATCCCCATCCATTTTATCTATCTATCTATCTATCTATCTATCTATCTATCTAATAATATTCATACTGATTCTGTCTGTTTGTCTGTCTCTCTCTCCCTCTCCCTCTATCTATCTATATGAATTCCACCTCTCTCTTTCTTTCTCTCTCTCATCTATTCTGTATCTATAAATTCATTTATCTTTCTTTCTATCCATCCATCCAATTTATATGTATCTGTCAATCCACTTATCTAACAGTTCATCTATTCTATATACAGCATATATACCAATCAATCTGCCTATGTATCCATTTAATGGCTATCTATCAATCTGTCTGTCTGTCTATCTATCTATATCTCCTATCCTATCATATTCTATCCTATCCTATCCTATCCTATCCTATCCTATCCTATCCTATCCTATCCTATCCCTCCCTCCTTCCCTTGCTCCCTCCATCTCTCTCTAATCTCTCTCCTCTCTAATCTTATCCCTCCCTCCCTCCATCTCTAATCTCTCTCTCTCTTTAATCTGTCTCCTCTCTAATCTTATCCCTCTCTCCCTCCATCTCTAATCTCTCTCTCTTTAATCTCTCTCCTCTCTAATCTTATCCCTCCCTCCCTCCATCTCTAATCTCTCTCTATCTTTAATCTCTCTCCTCTCTAATCTTATCTATCCCTCCATCCATGCATCTATCTCTAATCTCTGTCTTTAATCTCTCTCCTCTCTAATCTTATCCATCCATCCATCCATCCATTCCTCCCTCCCTCCATCTCTCTCTAATCTCTCTCTCTCTTTAATCTCTCTCTTCTCTAATCTTATCCCTCCCTCCCTCCATCTCTCTCTAATCTCTATCTCGCTAATCTCCATTCCTCCCCATCATCCCTTTCTTCCTCCCTTCCACAAAAGATCCGGAATTTAATAGAAGGGAATAAAACGCACTACATTAGCATCCAGAACAAAGAAAGTTAACAGGTTATGGAAGAAGTCATTATGTAAATGTATCATTTTTCTATGAGGGCAAATGTGTGATTTGTGGGGGAAGCGGGGTGGGGGGGGCAGAGATGACAGGTAAGTAAAGACCTGGGGAAAATGAATGATGGCAAATGGTGTTAAATAGAAAAATAGTTTTCTACTCCTAGGAATTCAGCAACTGACAGGTTCTCTTTGTGTTGGCAAACTGTGCCTTGCAGATAGAAAGCTAGCAAATGAGGCCAGTGTGTGTTCGAAAGTGCTCGAAAAAGGAAAGAGCTTCCTTTCCGTTTTCATAAAAGCAGAAAATGAACAATGACGACTTCAGATTCAGTTCCTCCCAGCACCAGCCGTTCTGCGTTTGCTGTTTTTAGCCATTGCTATGTCGCAGTGGTTGGAGCGCAGTACTGCAGGCTCCTTCTGCTGCCTGCCGGCTGCCTGCAATTTGGCAGTTCGAATCTCACCAGGCTCAAGGTTGACTCAGCCTTTGCTCCTTTCGAGGTGGGTCAAATGAGAACCCAGATTGTTGGGGGCAAGAGGCTGACTCTGTAAACCGCTTAGAGAGGGCTGTAAAAGCACCGTAAAGCGGTATATAAGCCTAAGGGCTATGGCTATTGCTATTTACCTTGGGGGTGTCTCCCTCTCACAACAGTTCTAAACTGGGCTGGGAAAGCAAGAATCCTTCTCGCTCTTCCTTGAGATACGAAACATTCAGGTGTTCAGATTTGAGGGGAAGGGGGAAATAAAGAGTTCCCTTTTTTAAAAAAAAAATCTCCAGCCCATTATACTTCTGCTTAATATAATTGCATCCATCCATCGTATCTGTCTTCAAATCTCCCTAGAGTGAACAAATAGAATATGGAATAACAGGGTCGGAAGAGACCTCGGAGATCTTCTAGACTGGCCCCCTGCTCGAGCAGAAGAGCCTAATCCATTTCAGACAAGTGGCTGCCCAGTTTCTTCTTAAAAGCCTCCAGTGATGGAGCACCCAAAGCCGTTCCACTGATTAATTAGCAGATGGGAGCCATTGTTTAGAGGGAATACAAACCTAAGGGAATTGATGTTGATGAATCCAGTGGCATCCGTGGGTTCATAACTTCCTTGAACATCCATGCTGAATGGAAGGAAGAAAAAGGACGAGTCAGAACTGCAATATTTAGTTTAGAAAGAGACCAGGATTTCACTCGAGAAACCTTAAGTGGTATTAAGTATCTTAAGCAGTAGTGGGATTCAGACGGTTCGGGCAAATCGGTAGTTAAATTCGCTCGAACCGACGAATTTAACCGGTAATTAAATTGCTGGTTGTCTCCGCTCCTTCCTGCCCCACCCTTTCCAGGAATTCCCACACACCCCATTTTGGCTCCCAGGTAAGTGCAGGGAGGCCTACTAGGCCCAAAATGGGGTGCGGTGGGAGTGGTGCGTCCCCCCACCCTGCGTCCCCTTTTTGCTCCCAGGGGGTTGCAGGAGGCCGAATGCTGCCTCTTATACCCTCTGGCCACGCCCACCAAGCCACGCCCACAGAACCAGTAGTAAAAATATTTGAATCCCACCACTGATCTTAAGCCAAGGTTAGGGCAGAAGCAGGCAATCTCCATCCACTGCAGAGTACAGTTCGTTCTCGATTTCGCATCACAGCTGGAAAAACAATTTTCCACTGCTAAAGACAAGGCAGTTGTTAAGCAGCCTGATTTTATGACCTTTTATTTTTGGGGGGGGCATAGTTGTTAAGCAAGTCCCTGCAACTGTTAAGTGACTCACACAAACGTCAAGACTTGGCTTGTTGGAAGCTGACTGGGAAGTTTGCAGATTTGGAGTCACGTGACCTAAGGATGCTGCAACCGTTGTCAAGACATGCCATGTTGTCCAAATTTTGATCAGGTGACCGTGGCGACGCTGAGATGGTCATAAGTGTGAGTGTCAGCCTCTCAAGTTGCATTTCATTGTCTTTTTAGACAACTCCACTCGGACAGTGAGGACAAGTCTAAATCATGGGGTTCCCCCCCCCCCAGTGCTGTTGTAGCCTCCCCAGCCTGTAACTTCCCCAGCCTGTTCTAAGCCTCCTTTGCCAGTTTGCAGAATTTGGCTTTAACCAGGATCTGGGCTGACCTGGAAATTTTAGAATAGAATAGAATAACAGAATTGGAAGGGACCTCGGAGGTCTTCTAGTCTAACCCCCTGCTTAGGCAGGAAACCCTACACCACTTCAGACAGACTTTCCCCCAGCTTTCTGGAACCTGCCCCACTGACTTTGCTCGTCCGAAGGTTGCAAAAGATTGAATCACCTGACCCCTGGCCATTGCAACCGTCACAAATAAGAGCCGGTCCGAATTTTAATCACACATCCGTGGGAATCCTGCAATGGTTCGTAAGTGTGAAAAACAATCCGGAGTCGCTTTTTTCAGTGCCGTTGTCACTTTGAACGGTCTCTGTCGTATGTCGAGAACTACCTGAATTAGGCAGGGAAGACTAAACATCCAGAAATTGGATTTGGAGATGGTCAACCCTTGATTGCCTCCAAGGCAGTGGTGAAATCCTACCAGTTCTGTACTGCTCACCCGAACTGGTAGCGGCGGTGTTGAATGGCTCGGCGAACTGGTAGCAGAGTTGATGCATAGCTCCGCCCACCTGCCCAGATGCCATTACTTTCTGGTTTTAACCCATTTTTGATCCTCTGTGCATGCGCAGAGGGTCAAAAATCGGACGTGACGATGGCGGAGCGCGCACTTCCGAACTGGTAGGGAAGGTAAGTAGATTTCACCCCTGCTCCAAGGTAGAGTTTTGTCAACAGCTCCCTGCGAAGGAAGAGTCCATGTTCCTTGACAAAGCTACTTCTGTTTCCCTTCCCTTCAAAGGCTTTCAACCTTCACCCGTGTAGAATCCACTCCTGGCACATAATCACCTAATTTAAAAGTGATGTCTTTCGACAACCTTTGACTTGAAAACCGTTAGCCTCAGAAAGACCCTTTTGTCCGAGCAAAGCAACGGCCCATTAATTACGGGGCAATAAAAAACAAGCCGTATAATGTTCCATGCGCCCAAGGTCTCTTACGCCACCTCTTTCTTTTCTTCTTCCTCCGATTTCTCTCTCAAACTCCCCCCTCCCCAGTTAAATTCTCCCTCCCCGTTTTTCAAAGGACCAGAGCAGCCGGTGGGTTGACTTGGCTAAAGAGAGAGAGAGATTGTCTTCGACCCTTAGCTCGGTCCTGTAGCAGATGTCCACCTTCTAACCAATTGGTGATCTCTAACGATGGGCCCTTTTAAAAGAATGACAGAGTTGGAAGGGAACTCGGAGGTTTTCTAGTCCAACCCCCTGCTTAAGTCAGCTGGTGACTTTGGGCCAATCACCAGGAGATGGTGAGTTTTAGCACCACCTTAGACATGAAGGCCGGCTGGATGATATTGAGCTAATCACTAGGAGATGGTGAGTTCTAGTCCCATCTTAGATATGAAAGCCAGCTGGATGACTTTAGGCCAATCACCAGGAGACAGTGAGTTGCAGTTTGCAAACGGGGAGATGACCGAATAAACCCCCGTTCTGCAAAATTCAGAAGGGCCCTTCGCACAACCAATTCTCCCAAGAAGTTGTAAGAAGGTGGGAAGGGAAGGCTGGCATGAAACGTGCAACAGAGATCCCTCACGCTAGTTTCAACCCCAAATCGGATTGCAAACCGGATTCCGCTTCTCATCACGAAAGCAAATTCAAACATCAAACGGAACCTTCTTCCTTTTCTGCAAACCTCAAACCCTCGTTTTTTGTTTTTTTGAAAGGGGAGAGAAAAAGAAAGAATTAAAAAGAGAGAGAGAGAGAGAGAGACAGTTTACAATGACTTTACCTCCCCCGAAGGGCTATAGAAAAACCTCAGAGCTTTTATTTTTGCTCATCGAAGTGGTACTGACCTGCTCTGTAATTATGTTACTTTCTACCCACTGTGCAGAGACATTTCTCGCGCGCTACATCTCTTGTGGCACCCGCTTCAGTTCCCGTGATGCCGTCACTCAAATGCTTTTCAACCCAACGATGTAGAAATCAGGAAGAAAAGAAAAATGGCTAACGACACAGTGAGAATAAATGTCCCTGGGTTTTTTGTTTCCCCCCCCCACCCCTCTCTCCTTTTTCCTTTGCGCTCTTTCTCTCCCTCTCCCTCTCTCTCTCTCTCTTTTTAACGTTATTCATTTAATTTCGCCGCGTGAGAATGCAAACGATAATGAAAGGTTGAGATGGAATTATTAGAAACTGCTGATTTGAAGGGGGAGGAAAGTAAGATCCAGAGGGGAGAGGCATAATCTGACATTTACTCTGACTGATCTAAACTGATTTGGGTATATTTATGGCTTATAAAGCCATTTCGAAGGAGTGAAAGGGGAAACGAAGAGACAGAAATAAGAAAGGGAAGCAGACAGCACAGTATGTGCCTGTGTGTGTATAAATACATATATATATATATAAAGGCTGAAAGCTTAATGACGAAAAATACTTTTCACTTTTAAACAAGACCTTTGCTTAATTGTGTGTTTTTTTTCATACCTCTTAAAGCAAAACAGAAGAAAAAGCCGAAGTTAAGAATAAATAATGTCGATGTGAAGATTTTAGAGTTTTTAAATCTCGGGGGCATTTTTAGCCACAGGATGTGTGGAAAATTCAGGGCAAATTTTAAAAATATGCTTCATTGTTCAACATAGATTTAAACGACATAATGACAGTGGAATGCAGCAACTTGAGCTGAAGGGGTCAGACTAGAAGACCTCCAGAGTCCCTTTCAACTCTTGTCATTCTATATTCCATAGGTCCCCTCACACATATGTGCTAGTTGTTCCTGTCCCTAGAGGGCGGTGCTCATCTCTGTTTCAAAACCGAAGAGCCAGCGCTGTCCAAAGACATCTCCGTGGTCATGTGGCCGGCATGGAGACGTCAATAACTAGGAGCATTTGTTGAGTTCAAAGCACAGAAGGGCTTAGTTATTGCTACCTATGCATAAGTTGTAGAGGGATGCAGTGGCTCAGTGGCTAAGACTCTGAGCTTGTCGATCAAAAGGTTGGCAGTTCAACAGTTCAAATCCCTGCGTAATGGGATGAGTTCCCATGACTTCTGCCAACCTAGTAGTTGGAAAGCAGGTAAAAAATGCAGGTAGAAAAATAGGGACCACCTTTGGTGGGAAGTGAACAGCGTTCCGTGCGCCTTTGGCATTGAGTCATGCTGGCCAGATGACCACGGAGACGTCTTCGGATAGCGCTGGCTCTTCGGCTTTGAAACGGAGATGAGCACTGCCCCTTAGAGACGGGAACAACTAGCACATATGTGCGAGGGGAACCTTTACCTTTACCTTTATGCATAAGTATCTGTTCAACTCAAGATCAAAGCTAAATTGGCATTAGATGAGGGTCAATGGAATTCAAGGGAGGCTGGGCTCTCTTGTGGCTGCACCATGACTCCAAACTAATGACACATTTAATACCGCCCTCCACTTCAGTTCATCTCCTACAGATGACTTGTTGACAAACGGTTCTCCAGAAGCTTTATCACTCTGGGGATTACACTTAAGGGACTTACCTTACAAGTTCCTCATTGTACAGGGATTGGGGTGATTCCCTTCCCAAAATGTAGACGTTACCCTTCAAGACAGAGAGCTGGACTTTTCCCTCCACCAGGTCTTGGGAATGGTCGATGCAATGGCGGATGAATTTGCCTTCGGGGCTGAACCAAAAGCCTACCAATAAAGACAGAGATTGCTCTGAGCAGTACGTTAAGGTTTCGGAAGGCCAATCTTACCTGATTCACTAGCCGTAAAACTCCAAATCGCATATTGGAATTCCGTAGACAGCACATTCCTGTACAGGTAGTCCTCGATTTACGTCCATTTGTTTAACGGCGATTCCAAGTTCACCACGGTGCTGAAAAATCGACTTAGGACCATCACAGCATCTTTACTGTTACACGATGGTGACTTGGGGGCCTTTTTTGGTTGTAAATCGAGGACTATCTGTACATAACAACTCAACAGTTAAGTCCTGTTCGTATTAAAGGAACTATCTTTCCTTCCTGCTCGCCAAAGTCTAAAGTAGTGGGTTCAAATTACAAGGGGAAATTTGGATTCACTTAAGAACCTCGTGTTACGCTTTTGCAATGATTCACTTAACAGCCGTGGCAAAAACGGTCGTAAAATTGGGCACGACTCACTTAGCACCTGTTTTGCTTAGTGATGGAAATGCTGGTCCCAATTGTGGTTGTATGTTGAGGAATACCTGCATAAGGTTCAAAGGGGGAAAAAAGAATCAAAGCTACCAGTTCTATTCAGGTGGCCTTTCTTGCCACAGTTAAGTGATCATGGGTGGTACTAACACTCTGCAAAGCCCTAATAAGGCCACACCTAGAATCCTGCATCCAGCTTTGGTGACCATACTATAAAAAAGAGGTGGAGACTCTAGAAAGAGTGCAGAGAAGAGCAAGGAGGAGGAGGAAGGGACTGGAGGCTAAAACATAAGATGAACAGTTGCAGGAACTGGGCAGGGCTAGTCCAGAGAAGAGAAGGACCAGGGGAGACAGGATAGCATCTTCCAATAATTGAGGGGCTGCCACGGAGAGGAGGGAGTCAACTTATCTTCCAAAGCATCGAAGACCAGACAAGGAATAGCAGATGGAAACTGACCAAGGAGAGATTCAACCTGGAAATAAGGAGGAATTTTTCTGACAGTGAGAACAATCAACCCATGGAACAGAAGTTGCCTTCAGAAGTTGTGGGAGCTTCATCCCTGGAGGCTTTCAAGAAGAAACTGGACAGTCATTTATCTGAACTGACATAGGTTCTCCTGCTTTATCAGGGGCTGGACTAGAAGACCTCCAAGGTCCCTTCCAACTCTGTTAATCTGAATCTGACTACCTGAAACCATTCAATTCTATTGTTCCTCTTCCCAGGACCTCATCTCGAGGCCCCCAAAGCCAGGAGAATTATTATGATTATTATACATGTAACATTATCAAAGGCCATCTGGAGGAGACCAGGGGAAGCCCAGGGAGCCGACATCTTGGGACAGATGGCAAAGAAGCAGACAAGAGCCTTCAGGTGTGCCTCACCTGGGATTATCAAAAGACGACACAATGCAAAGGCGGAACAGGACGGCCATTTCTAATCCCCAGGAGGAAGAAGAGGAACGGGGAGGGGAGGGGGGGAGAGGAGAAACCAGCCCTTTCAAAGGAGAATCTTCAAAGGGGACCCTCCCTCCCCATTCTCTCCCCAGTAATTAAGAAGCTAAATTAGAAACAGTGGTGCCTTTCTACTTCAAACTGTCCCTTCCTCTTTTTTCAGTTCCTTCAAAAGCAGGCAAGGAGTCTCTATCACGCTGGGACATCTGTACCCATATGGTGGGGCATCTCCCCTTCCTCTCACTTCTCAAGTAACCTTGCCCTCCCTTCAAGGAACCCCCATCTCAATTTCGCTGAACCACATAGGCCAAGCTTTGTTGCTTCTACTGTGAAAAGCCAACGGAGGTCATATACCCTACTACGCCTGCCCGATCCTCGAGTTTCATCCTCATTCTTGGGAGATCCAGAGGACAGATAAGCCAGGGATTTAATTGCTTTCTCTAGGGAAGGGATCTTCTAATCTTCTGGGCCATGGACCGGTTAGGAATCTTGAAAGCGTCTTATGG
Source organism: Masticophis lateralis (assembly GCA_030761175.1). NCBI lineage: Eukaryota > Metazoa > Chordata > Lepidosauria > Squamata > Colubridae > Masticophis > Masticophis lateralis. Next base: position 12,526,480 of record JAUDYJ010000015.1, read on the forward strand.
AAGCTGTCACCAAGGAGCTTTGACTTCTATGGTGGGATTTTTGGGACAGAGACACAAAACTTATTAAGTGGATATACCAAGTTTTGAAGGCATCACATTTCATACAAGAAAGCCATCATAGGTTGTCGTTCAAGGAATAACATTAGGAATCTTGAAAGCGTCTTGTGGAAGCTTCTCGCCAAGGAACTTCAAATTCTATGATGGTTTTTTGGGGACTGATATATCAAACCAATTGGATACACCGAGTTTTGAAGGCATCGCATTTCATACAAGAAAGCTACCATAGGTTGTCAGGCATTAGAGAGACAGTTTGGTCTAGTGGTTAAGGCAGCAGGCTACAAAACGGGAAGACCATGAGTGCTGGCTGGGGAATTCTGGGAGTTGAAGTCCACAAGTCTTAAGGGGTTGCCAAAATTGAACACCCTTGATTTGGACTGTATGGGATGGAACAGAACTGCATTTCTCTTAATTAGGACTTCAGAAGATGAAATTCGCCATCAGAAGGATGGAAAATTGAAGACTGTTTTGATGAGGTTCTACCAAAGTCTTCCAGATCTTAATCCCAACTCTTCAACCTTTGAATCTGTAATTCTGTACATTTTCCTGTTTATGCTGGGTTCATTGCGGGTAGAAATGTGTACCTTTTCTGCATTCCCTAGCAGATTTTTTTGGGCAGAAGAGTAGAACTTGTTTTCTGTTTTAATTCAAAGAAGGAAGGGACCCTGTGCCTTGGCTAAGTCCAATATTTATGGAGATGTTCACAAATGGCTGTTCTGGAATTGTCCGATGACCCATTTGTTAAGGAGCAGTTGAGATCTACTCAAGCTGAGCGATCTTTTGCTTTCATTTCCTATTTTCCCTCTTTGAAATGTTCTTCACTCTAAGTCAACGGGATCCAGCTCATGCTAGCTAGACCGATTTTGTAGATGGTGACTGAAGCAAGGTGATTATATGCACCGTGATGGAAGAATTAATGAAATAGCCACAGTGGAGGGCTGGACTGTGAAAACGTCAAATTTGCAGGAATGGCAAAACTGACATGCTTGATGTGAAGAAACACAAACACTTTTCTGAAAGGCTAACTGGAAGCCTTTCAGGCTGGGAACTTTTTTGCTGAAAGAAGAGAGGCCTGACATTGTGGCTGTTGGACACAAAGATGAAGAAAGAGGTGGATGAAATGAGGGGATGAAGATGCTACTTGGGTATCATCTAAGAGGGAGGAAGACTGTAATTATCTGTTAAAAAGAAAATCAGATGTTTCTTTTCATTTTTGCCTTCTTTCCTTCCTTCCTTCCTTCCTCCCTGATCCATCCATCCTCCCTCCCTCCTTTCTTCTAATTCCTTTCTTCCTTTCCTCCTATCTCCCTTCCTCTTTCCCTCTCTCTTTTTTCTTTTTTTCCTCCCTCCCTCCTTCCCTCTTCTCTTTCTTTCTTTCCCTTCCTCTTCTTTCTTTATTCCCTTCCTTCCTTGCTTTTTCCCTCCTTCCCTTTTCCATCTCTTTCCTTCCTTCCTCTTCTCTTTCCTTCATTCCCTTCCTTCCTTGCTTTCTCCCTCTTCTCTCTTCTCCCTTTCTTTCTCTTCCTCCCTCCCTCCCTCCCTTTCTCTCTCCCTCTCTTCCACCCTTCCTTTCCTCCTCCCCTTCCTTCCTCCCTCCCTTCTTTTCCACCTCCTTCCTTTCCTTCTCTTCCACCCTCCCTCCCTTCTTCCCTGATCCATCCATCCATCTTCCCTCCTTTATTCCTTTCCTCCTATCTCCCTTTCCCTTCCTTTTCTTTTTTCCATTGTTCCTCCCTCCTGTCTTCCCTCTTACCTTTCTTTCTTTCCTTCTTTCCCTTCCTTCCTTCCTCTTCTCTCTTCCTCCCTTCCCTTCCTTCCTTGCTTTCTCTCTCTTCTCTCTTCCTCTCTCCTTCTCATCTTTTTCCCCTCCTTCCTTCTTTCTTCCCTCCCTCTTTCGATTTGTCTTTATAAGGGGGCAAAGATTCCTAACAAACTACGCCTTTCGAAAAAGTTAGTCAATTGGGGCCCTCTCTTTGTCTCTGCCTCCATCCTCCCCCACGCCCACAACAACAAGGCTCCCTGCTTGGCAACTACAAACCCCTCCTCGGAACTGAGAAGCAGGTGGCCACACCTGTCTTAAACCTGGTGCAGAGTGGGAGCCCGAACAAAACCGGGGAACTGCCTTCCCCACTGTGGGTTGGAAGAGTCCTTGCAGGGGTACGAGGGAAATGACAGCTGCTAATTGCCTTAAATCCAGAGACTAGTTACAGTAATTAGGTGTTTAAGGAAGGCAGGGATACAAAAACTTGGTCTCCAGCAGGTTCCTTCTGCTGAGTGGCACTCTCTTGTCATCGGCAATATTGTTTATTTGGATTATTTTTAAGGCAGTGGGGCTATTTAGTTTTGTATCTTTTGCACGCTTTTCCTTCCAATGAAACACACCCACACAGACACAGACACACACACACACGTATGTTGCAGGCTTGCCTGTCACGTTACAACAGTCGATTTCGAGAACGGCTAACAAAGCAGGGAGGCGCGATTGGGGATTTTGCCTGGTTTGAATGAAGCCGTTTTAAGGAAGAGACTCTCCCTGCGATGTTCAGATGGACAGAGTTGGAAGGGACCTTGTAGGTCATCTAGTCCAACCCCCTTCCAGGCAGGAGACCCTACACCATTTCTGACCGATGGCCGTCCGGTCTCTTCTTGAAAAGCCTCCAAGGATGAAGCTCCCACAACTTCTGAAGTCAACTTCTGTTCCATTGGGTTGATTCTTCTCACTGCCAGAAAATTCCTTCCTTATTTCCAGGTTGAATCTCTCCTTGATCCATTTCCATCCATTATTCCTTGTCTGGCCTTCAGATGCTTTGGACAATAGCTTGACCCGTCTCCTCTCTGGGGCAGCCCCTCAAATATTGGACCCTGAGCCTGTCCCCCATCAGACCTGCATTCCAGCTGAGCTCCATCCTCACTTCCTGGTCCTTGAGTTGTTAAGAAATCTTTGATTCCTTAAAATCAAACTGGCTCTCGGCTCGTATGGTGGCCTGATGGGAAGCAAAAGGAAGGGGAGAACATTCCAGACAAATCACTGTTCTGCCTCTTCTTGAAAACCTTCCAGTGTTGGAGCACCCACAACTTCTGGTGGCAAGGAGTTCCACCGATTAATTGTCCTCACTGTCAGTAAATTTTCATCTCAGTTCTAGGTTGCTTCTCTCCTTGATTAGTTTCCATCCTTGGCTTCTTCCCATGGTCAGGGATCAAAATCCAGATGCTCGGCAACTGACTCATATTTAGGACAGTTGCAGTGTTGTCACTTTCTGACAAGCGTCTGAATGGTTAACAACCGTGTTGCTAGCTTAACAACGGCAGTGATTCACTCAACAACTGTGCCATGGACGGTTGTGAAACGGGGCAAAACTCCCTTAATAAATTTCTCACTTAACAACACAAATTGACATTTGTGGCCATAAATTGAGGATTACCTGTACAAGGTTGAATAAATCTTCTATACCACAACCTAACGGAGAGTCCTCATTCTTTGTGCCTGACAACATTCTAACTCAGTGTTAGCATTTATAATATGCTTTAAAAAAAAAATTAAAAAGAGGAAAGGCCATTTGAGATCCGATTGAGACGAGAACCCCAAATCCTATTTAAAACGAGCCTCCTTTTCCTAATTTCTGTGCAAATAAGATCTTTCTCGTTGCTGTTTTCTTCCAACACACTTCCACTTTTTGTTCTCTATTTTTTTTTTTCAGTTTCCGAAACTGGCCACAAGCCAGGAATGGTTCACCCTGCTGACCACACACCTGCTTGAAAATGCCAGGGGTAACAACCTCCTTGGCACTTGTATTTAAACACACAAGCCAGGATTTTAACTACCATTTTCATGCATTGCCTCTAACAAAACCACTCCGGTCTCTCAGCCCAAGATAAATTGCACAGTGCCCCAGTGTGGGCTGACTCTACATAGCAAAATTCCCATCAGCCAGAAACGTAAGAGTGGATAATTAATAGCTACACACCGGCCTCCAAATGGGTGGAGTGGGTGCTTAAACCCACTCACAGCTAGACAATCTGATTTGTGAATTCTCCCCTCCAACGTATTTCCAGAGCACGGGACTGGACAGCGTGTTGGAAAACATAATTATTATTTTTTTTTAGTTTTGCTTAGTTGTTCAGTTGTTGTTCCTTCCTTCCTTCCTTCCTTCCTTCCTTCCTTCCTTCCTTCCTTCCTTCCTTCCTTCCTTTCAATAAGACGTGGCTTTTTCTCCAAATAACCTGATCAGCTGGGGGTAGCACAATGCAATAATTTTAATTATGGTTTTAATGGGGATTTTAATTTAATTTATACTGTGATTTGTATTGTTGACTGTTGTTTGTAAGCCACCCTGAGTCCCTCGGGAGAATGGCGGCATATAAATCGCAATAACTAACTAAATAAATAAATAAATAAATAAAGGAGTTCGTTTGTAGCTCAGATTTAAAATGAATTGTTGTTTCTTTCAGATATTTCATGACCCAACAAGGTAACATCATCAGTGCGGGAAGGGAGTAGGGTTTGAAGGGAGAGGAGGAGTGTGGGGGACTGTAGGGTCCTTGGTACTTCCTGAACTTGTTTCATTACCCAAACTAGGCAACATCATCAGTGCTAGTAGTAGGAGTGATGATGTTACCCAGTTGGGTAATGAAACTTCTGCCAGAAAAAAACCAAGCTCAGCATGCAACAAGGACCCCTCCTTTTCTACAGGGTTTGTCCTCTACAGATCTTTTTCCTCCTCTCCCAGCCTCTAACAGTTTCTTAACTATTAAAGTATTAATCTTAATACGAGTTAATACTAAAACTATTAAAACAGATTCTCCCTCCCCCAAATATGTTTTTCAAAGATAAAATTATTTAGGTTTCTTTTTTTTTTCCAAAATAGATAAGCTTTTGTGCAACGGTTATGCATGCTCATATTGTTCTTTAGGGTGTGTTTAGGCCTTTGTGTGTGTGTATGTGAGCTTGTGTGTTAGTTAAAAGTCCAAAATCTGTAAGGAATTAAAGCAGACATGGAAATAACTTCAAGGAGGGGAGAAATCTGCCTAACAAACCGGTTCTACCCTTGCGGAGTGCAAAGTGTTGGAGAAAAAGAGAATTTCAGCACCCTGGAGAGCTCCCGCAAAAAAGTAGAAATGGCTCCACTTCAATCAACTCAGATCTACTTTGCTAGCAACGTTCTGGAAGAAATTTTTAAAAAATGCCACCTTATTAAAACGCCCTCCAGTCCTCTTAAGCCAACATCCCTCCAGATGTGGCTCCAATCCAACTGCCTGTATCCCTGTCTTCTACAAATGCCCTCTAGCATAGCTGGCAATTCAACACCATGCCTTTGGGGAAGGCAAACATGGCAAATCAAGTTCTGTATTGCCGTCAAGGAAAATAGGTACACCTGTTCATGACGTTCCAGGGAGCCTAGGTTAGCACAAGGTTGTTCCTTAACATGCCAAAGAGGCCTGAGAAACAGCCCCTTGGACTGTAGAGTAAATGGTGGGCATGGCTAGCCTTACCGAAGCTTCACGAAACGGAGCAGCCAGAGCTGGCACTGTTTGTCAGGAAGTTTCCTTTCAGAAGGTCTTCTCCGGAGACTCAGGGCGGCTTACAATGCGTTAAGCAATAGCCTTCATACTTTTGTATATTTATACAAAGTCAGTTTATTGCCCCCACAAACTGGGTCCTCAATTGACCTACCTTAGAAAGGATGGAAGGCTGAGTCAACCTTGAGCCTGGGGAGATTCGAACTTACAGTCATTGCAGACAGCTGGAGTTAAATTACAATGCATTAGTCTGCTGAGCTATCCAGGCTCCTAATATCATGCGCCCCACACCCCGCACATGTGCACACAACCTCCCACATGTGCCCCACCCCCTAAACATGTGTGCACAACCCCGTGTGCACCCCACCCCCCCATGCATGTGCACGTCTCCTGCATGCACCCCGCCCTCTGTGTATGCCCAGCAGAGACCCAAAAACCAACTGACCAGTGGGAGGTGTGCATGCATACGTGACGAAGCTGAGCTGGGGCGATGGCTCGCGTGCCTGCAGGGAGGTGTCATAGGTTCACCATCACGGCCCTATACCCATTCCAGACAGATGGTTGTCCAGTCTCTTTTTGGAAAAACCTCCAAAGGCGGAGCACTCATTGCTCCTGACAAAGGTTCTGTTAATGTAGCACTACAATAAAGAATTTGTTTATCTGGTGGTATTTCCTATCTGGTCCACCCAGTAAGAAAATTATCTTGGCAGTCAGGAGGAAGGGCTAGGCAGTGGGCAGATAAGAGGCAGTTGAGCCTGGAGAAGGGAAAAGGGTGCGGCAGACATCTCAAAAGAGACCTTCCCTAGTTTCTTGGGTTGTAAAGATAAGTGGGAGGTGAGGTACTTTCAGACATGACCTCAGGAGTCCGGAAGAAGAGTTATAGACTAAAACAAGGGTCAGATAAGAGGCAGCTGAGCACCAAGAAGGAAAAGGGATGTGGCAAGCATCTCAAAAAAGAACCTCCCTAGTTTCTTGAGTTGTAAAGGTGAGGCGGGGAGAGGTACTTTCAGACATGATCTTGGGAGTCCGGAAGAAGAGTTATAGACTAAACAACACACAGATAAGAGGCAGCTGAGCCCCAAGAAAGAAAAGGGACGTGGCAAACATCTCAGAAGGGACCCTCCCTAGTTTCTTGGGCTGTAAAGATGAGGTGGGAGAGAGGTACGTACTTTCAGACTTACAAGATTCTGTTACTATAACCTTACAATAAAGATAGAATTAGCAGTTGGGGTGTGCTTCTGGTCTGAACTGAAGGTAGTCTTCAACTCACAACCACAGCTGACCTCAACATTTCTGATGCTAAGCGAGTTAAGTGGAACTTTGCCCCATTATACAACAGTTGTTCAGTGAATGACTGCAGTCGTTAAGTGAGTTAAACATGGTTGTTAAGGGTGAATCCGGCTTCCCCATTTGATTTTGCTTGTCAGAAGGTCGCAAAAGGGGGATCATGTGACACCCCCCCCCCGGGGATGCAGCGACCATCATAAATATGAGTCCGTTGCCAAGCGTCCGCATTTGGATCACGTGACCAGGGGGGATGCCGCGCCGGTCGTAAGTGCGAAAAATGGCCCTATGTCACTTTGTTTCAGTGCTGTCGTAACTTCAAAGAGTTCCTACAATGGAACTATTGTCCATGGAGGATAGCCTGCCAGACTGCTCATCAGGAATGGCGGTAGGTAGACCGACCGAAAGTCATTACATACCGTTGTACACCAGCTCGGCGAACTTGGTGGCCAGTCCTCGCTTGATGTTCCGCACTTCGCGGTCGGCGGTGAAGGCCTCGAGGTCTAAATGAGCATGGTGGAGGAGGGTTCCCGCCGGAGTCTCATAGATACCTAGCCATTTCATCCGCGGAGGAGAGTGAGGGGGGGTGATGAGGGGGGAGAAGAGAAAGCCAGAGAGAGGGGAGAGAGAGAGAGAGAGAGGAGGAGGGGGAAAAAAAGAAAGAAAGAGTGAGGCCTAAAACTGTCACGAAATGACACGAAATAATGATCTGCTTGACAAGAAGGAAACGGCGTCGCCGGCTCTATTCAGTCTCAGCTTGCCATAAAACGCGACTGTCATTACAACCCCGCTGAGGCCAAGACAGTCCACTCCGCACCTCGCGGAGAAAATTTCTAGATTCCTCTTTGGGAAGAAACGCTCCGACTAGGCGAAATGACAGGGTTGGGGAAGGCGATTTTCCCACCGATGGTCGCCCACCAATCTGGGCCTGAAAACCTATAATTAAACAACCACGCAGGGCAGAATCATGGGGGTCTGTGGGGGGGGAGAAAGAAATTCCCTGTCATCTCTCTTCTTTCCTTCCTTCCCCCCCCTCTTCCCCCCCCCCACCCACCCACTCCCCTTAACTCTTCCAACAAACAAGAAAAGGGAAAGCAGCAAGGATGGAAAACAGCCGAATCGCTAAAGGAACGGTTGTAAGTCGAGGATGACCTGTCTGTAACTACATGGAGTGTGAGTGTGAGTGTGTGTGTGTGTGTGTGTGTTTACTTTGTTGGATCGTGTTCTTATGGTAGGCTCAATAAATAAGGCTCAATAATCTGATCGCGTGACAGCTGGGAGAAGCTGCAGCCTTCAGAACTTTGAATCCAAGTTATGACGATTACCTTTCGGGGGTGATCGGTCATCACATCAAACGGTCACTAAGCGAGGACGACCTGTATTCTTTGCCACCCTCCAACAGTGATGAGAAACCTCAGAGGTGATTTTTTTTTTAAAAAAAGGGCAGAGTGGCAAGATTTGCTCTGTCAGAAAATTATATCTATATCTATATCTATATCTATATCTATATCTATATCTATATCTATATCTATATCTATATCTATATCTATATCTATATCTCATCTATCTATCCATCCATCCATCCATCATCTCTCTCTCTATCATCTATCTATCCATCCATCCATCCATCCATCCATCCATCCATCCATCATATCTATCTATCTATCTATCTATCTATCTATCTATCTATCTATCTATCTATCTATCTATCACTATATCTATATCTATCATCTGTCTATCTATCCATCCATCTATCCATCATATCCATCCATCCATCCATCCATCCATCCATCCATCCATCCATCCGTCCATCCATATCTATCTGTCTGTCTCTCTGTCTATCTATCTATCCATCCATCCATCCATCATATATCTCTCTCTATCATCTATCTATCCATCCATCATCTATCCATCCATCCATCATATCCATCTATCCATCCTATCCATCCTATCCATCCTATCTATCTATCTATCTATCTATCTATCTATCTATCTATCTATCTATCTATCTATCTATCTATCTATCTATCTATCTACAATATATTCCTCTGGTGATGTTAAAGTTAATTTAGACTGATAAAAAGCTGGTGTTTTAGCATCAAATTGGTGTCTAAGCAATTTTTCCTCTCCTTTACGCATCTCCAACTCTCCCCCCCCCCCCCCCCGCCACTCTCTACCAGTAATTTTACTCAGGAAAAATAAATGAAAATACAAGACACCTCTTTTCCCATCTTCCTCCCTCTTTCTTTCTCTCTCTCTCTCTCAAACATTTTTGCTTGATCGGTGACAGGAAGCTCAAAGCTCAAAAAGATGGTAGTTCGGAAGCCAAAGTAATATTTTGGATATACAGTGTGTGTGTGTGTATATATATATATATATATATATATATATATTTAAAACTCCCTTCCCGTCTCCCTTGACAGTCAAAGTGCAAATCACAGCCGAAGGAAAGCAGCAAGTGATAGATGGCCTTTCTCGTGTTACTATGCAAAAGACAAGAGAAAAGTGTCACACTGCCACTTGGCGTGTCAACTGCATTTCTCGGTGTTTATAGTAAAAAAGACAGGGGTGTCAGGAGGCAAAGCTCAGTATATTTCAATCGGGCTGTAATTGCTGCTAGGAAAGATTGAAGTGAGAGAGAGAAAGAAGTGGACTGGGAATGGAGGAACTACACGTATTCAGTTCCAGACAATGACGGCTACTTAAAATTTTCTAATTGGTAATGGGTCCATTTAACTTCCACTGAGATATTGCAATGATCTTGGCACGTCCATGGGCCAATGTTGAATATGAGCCATCAAATTGAAAGACAGCCTGTTTGCCAGCCAGAGTATGTATTGGTTGGTTAAGGTTACCATGAACCACAGACTATTAAAGCCACTCCGGGTTAGGATGTTGTATGAACCCAAACTATTTGGTTAATCTATAGTTAATGTGTCCTACACAACCAGCAAGTCCCTTGGACTGCAAGGCAATCCAACTGGTCAGTCCTAGAGGAGATCAACCCTGACTGCTCTTGAGAAGGCCAGATCCTGAAGAGGAAACTCAAATCCTTTGGCCACCTAATGAGAAGGAAGGACTCCCTGGAGAGGAGCCTAATGTTGGGAACGATGGAGGGCAAAAGAAGAAGGGGACGGCAGAGAACGAGGTGGCTGGATGGAGTCACCGAAGCAGTCAGCGTGAGCTTAAATGGACTCCAGAGGATGGAAGAGGACAGGAAGGCCTGGAGGAACGTTGTCCATGGGGTTGCTATGGCTTGGACACAACTTCATAACTAACAACAACACAACCAGAACAAGAGATTGATTGATGAAGCTGTAGATTGGGGATCTCCAAAGCTTGCCAACTTTAAGACTTGTGGACTTCAACTCCCAGAATTCCCCAGCCAGCTTCCCAGAATTCTGGGAGTTGAAGTCTTAACAAGTCTCAAAGTTGGCAAGCTTGGAGACCCTTGCTATAGGTTACGTATTACCTAAATACAGCTTTACAGCACTGGAAATGTCCATAAAAGGCAACTATTCTCTCTTACCTCTTGACTTCATCCCAATAAACCGATTCTCCACAATGTCGATACGCCCAACACCATGCTTGCCACTGAAGGGAAAAAGTAAACAAGACATGTTGGCTATATTTCGGGGTGGGGGCAGCTGCATAACAAGGGAGCAACATACATGAGCCAAAACTCAAAGGATGAATAGAATAACAGAGTTGGAAGGGACCTTGGAGGTCTTCTAGTCCAGCCCCCTGATTAGGCAGGAAACCCTATACCACTTCAGATAAATGGTTATCCAACATCATCTTAAAAACTTCCACTGTTGGGGCATTTACAACTTCAGTTGTTCCACTGATTAATTGTTCTCACTATTCTCCTTAGTTCTAAGTTGCTTCTCTCCTTGCTTAGTTTCCTCCTATTTAAGTGACTGTCCACTAGGACTCCAAGATCCCTCTCACAGTCACCACTATTGAGCAGGGTACCACATATACAAGGGACACGGTGGCTCAGTGGCTAAGACGCTGAGCTTGTCGATCGAAAGGTTGGCAGTTCGGCGGTTTGAATATCTGGTGTTGCGTAACGGGGTGAGCTCCCGTGACTTGTCCCAGCTTCTGCCAACCTAGCAGTTCGAAAGCACGTAAAAAAAAAAATGCAAGTAGAAAAACAGGGACCACCTTTGGTGGGAAGGGAATAGCATACCGTGAGCCTTTGGCATTGAGTCATGCCGGCCACATGACCATGGAGACGTCTTCGGATGATGCTGGCTCTTCAGCTTTGAAACGGAGAGGAGCACTGCCCCCTAGAGTTCCCTTAGCACATATGTGCAACCTTTACCACATATACTGTACCTGTGCATTCGGTTTTTTGTTGCCTAAACGTAGAACCTTCCTTTGAGATTGTCTTCTCCAGGCAGCTAGCCATTCTTTGAAGGTGTGGACTACAACTCCCAAAATCCCTCTGCCAGCTGTCACGTGACCATTGCTGAGACTTCTGGGAACTAATGAGGGTCCTTCTGACCACTGAGCCATCTCCTCTTACCTTCACAGGAATGTTACCATAACAATCTTGCATGTATAAATGCCTATCTCTTCTCCTTTTGCTTTGAAAGTAGCGAGAAAACCTTCTGAGATGCTTTCGGTGCTCCATGGGCTGAAATGCCTCTTATCTAACTGTTGCCCTGGCTGTCACTCTTCCTCTTCTTGCCCACAGACCATTGCAAAAGGAGAAAGTAGGGGTGAAATCTAGCAGGTTCTGACAGGTTCTGGAGAATCAGTAGCGGAAATTTTGAGTAGTTCAGAGAACCAGCAAATACAACCTCTGGCTGGCCCCAGAGTGGGGTGGGAATGGGGATTTTGCAATATCCTTCCCCCAGGAGTGGGAGGGAATGGGGATTTTGCAATATCCTTCCCCCAAGAGTGGGAAGGGAATGGGGATTTTGCAGTATCCTTCCCCCAAGAGTGGGAAGGGAATGGGGATTTTGCAGTATCCTTCCCCTGCCACGCCCACCAAGCCATGCTCACAGAACCAGTAGTAAAAAAAATTGGATTTCATCACTGGGAGAGAGGTTTTCTGGCCACTGCCAAAAATCAAAAGCAATCCTTCTTCGAGCACTTTTCTTTAACGAGATTTATTAAAATGAAAGGAGTTCCATGAATTCAAACAGCTGAGCTAGTTTTTTTCCTCTGGACTCCACTATATTCCTTTGATGTCCACCACATAACGAAGACTTTTCCCCCCCCCAATTTTCATCTTAAAAGCTTTCTGGTGATCTGGCAAAGGGATAGGTGGATCTCTCCTGGCTGATTACCAAGAAGGTTGCAGCAGGTTTTACATAACAGATTCCTGAATATTAACCAACTCTTGCGCTGTCAATCAGTCTAGCTAAATACTGCTCAGATTTGGGGTGGGGTGTGTGTGGAAATACTTACGCAATTTCATTCAGGTAAATGAAGAGTTCCAGAGATGTATGGTAAACAGCCCCATCCTTCATATTTGTGACTTTCACGGGGACACCTGCCAGGATAGGAAGAAAAAAGAAAACCTAGATAATGCTGGGATCCTTGATGCTCTGAGCTGGCTTTTTTTTCTTGTTTCATGACCCAACCAGGTAACGTAATCGGTGCTGTACGTATGGGGTTTGTTCATATACAGAAACTTGCCCTGCCACATAGGGCCCATACAGTTATATGGGGGTTTGCTTCCTATATAAACAGAGAGCAAATGCCACTCTCTTCTAGCATTGATGATGTTACCAAGTTGGGTCATAAAACATCTGGAAGGAAACAACCCAGTTTAAAGAGCACCAAGGACCCACAGTTCAACTACAGAAGCTAAAGAAGAAGCTCTTCTCTTGGAAAACCTACTTTAGCATGGCCCAAAGTGGGAGGAGGCTGGGGGTCTGGCACACCAAGGTGGGGCCATTTCACTCATTTTCAGGAGGTGTCAGGAAGGCAGAGAACCCAGGCCCGGAATCTCCTTATTAATGTCAAGAGCGCCTCTTGAAAACCTCCCTCCGAAGCTGTTAAATAGATGTGACAGATATGAACTCCAAATAATGTCTCACAAAACTGTGAGCTAAGCGGCTTTGCTCCAAAGGCATTTAAATAGATTTGGGGGTACATAGGGGAGAGGCAGGAGAGAGAGAGAGAGAGAGAGAAAGAGAGGGAGGGAGGGAGGGAGAGAGAGAGAGAGCGGGGGGAGAGAGAAAGAGAAGGAGTGAGAGGGAGAGAAAGAGAGGGAGAGAAAAAGAGGGAGAGTCAGACTTGGAGAGAAAGAAAAAGAGAGAGTGAGAGTGAGAGAAAGAGAAAGAGAGAGAAAGAGAGAGAAAGAGAGGGAGAGAAAAAGAGAGGGAGAGACAGGGAGGGAGAGAGAGAGAAAGAGAAAGAAAGAAAGAAAGAAAAAGAGAAACAAAGAAAAAGAGAGAGAGAAAGAAAGAAAGAAAAAGAAAGGAAGGAAGGAAGGAAGGGAGGGAGGGAGGGAGGGAGAGATAGGGAGAAAAAGAGGGAGAGACAGAGATGGAGAGAGAGAGAGAGAAAGAGAGAGAAAGAAAGAAAGAAAAAGAGAAACAGAGAAAGAGAGAGAGAGAAAGAAAGAAAGAGAAAGGAAGGGAGGAAGGGAGGGAGGGAGAGATAAGGAGAAAAAGAGGCAGAGACAGAGATGGAGAGAGAGAGAAAGAAAGAGAGAGAGAGAAGAAAAAGAGAGAGATTGAGAGAAAGAGAAAGAGAGAAAGAGGGAGAAAAAAGAGAGGGAGAGAGAGAGAGAGAGAGAGAAAGAGAAAGTGAGACCCTCGTATATTATGAAACTGGATAAATCTCCAGAGAAAAGAGAGTTGGGTGGGGGGTTTAAAGCATCAATACCCCCCCACCGCCCCACTTCCATCTACCACCGACCCTTCTCACACACCCTATCGCTGCCTTTTTTAATTTTTTTAAGCGTGGGACGGCTGTGGGGGGGGGAAAGAAAGAGAGATGGAAACGGTAGCAAACTCTCCGGCTAATTAAATTTCATGCTTGATCATTGTTTGGCAAAGGAGCACCTTCTGTTCCACCAGTCGAGGGGGCCCTGGATCGGCTGAAAAGGGGGGAGGAGGATGAGGGGGGGGTGTCTCTCTCTCCCCCACCCCGGACCTGCCACCCACAGCCCCTGTAATGGCTCGACGGACAAATCCTATCTATGTTCTTAGTTATCCGCCTGCCAGGGCTGAATAGGGCCGTCTCCCGGGTCCCATTGTAACTTGGGGATGAGGGATGGCTCCATGAATTAATTATCACACCTTTCTCTTTCGGTGACAAGCAAGGGAAGGTTTTGGGGGGGGAGGAGGGGTACCCCGACAGGGAAGGAGGATGGTGGCCGCCCCCCCCCCCAAAAGAAAGAAAGACACGGCCTCCACACCTCCCCCCCCAATCCCTTCTCAAGCAGGATGAAATGAGCAATAAATGTATACGGAAACAAGGCAGGGATAAATGCCTCGGTGGGCAGCTGAGGGGGGAAACGCCACAAAAGCTGACGGAAAAGGGAGCCCTTTGCGGCTAATCTGTCTTCCATCTGCCCTCCTTATTTCCATAGAAGGCTTTACTTGGGGCTAATCAGTCCTCAATAGCTGCTTTTCTAGTCCTCATGACAAATCCCGCTGCGTCTGGAAGAAAAAAAAAACCCTTTCCCCTCCCTTCAAAACCCAAAAAACTGGATTATTTTTTTCTTTTTTTAAAAAATTAACTTTGCAAAGAAAGAAGGGAGGGAAGGAGGGGGACGAAAAATGGGCTACTGGGCGTGAGAGTTTATCAATTTGGTTGTAAATGACGATTAAATAGAAGTGTCGCCCGCCAGAAATGAGCCTTAAATCTCATTTGGATGGATGGATGGATGGATGGGTGGAGTGGGGGACCGACCCTTCTTAGCTCATCTGCTTGGCTTGTGTGGAATTGCCAGCTTTCCTGGGGCCATTTGATGCCGGCCGGCCCGGACGAAGGAGGAGAACGGAGGGCATTGTATGCCAAAGCTGCTTATCCCTTTGAGAAGAGTTAATAATTAGATTAGGACTTCAAATAAATTAACTAAGAGGTTGGAGTGAGAGAATGGAAGCACAGGCTAAAGAGAGAAAGAGAAAGAGAGAGAGAGAGAAGTGGGAGGAAAAGATTTGTGGATACAAGCTGCTCCTTAACCCGAGATTGAATTGAGGTTGCATCATAAGAGCTGTCCAAATCTTGGTTTGTGTTGCGTGCACCCAGAAAGGAAGAAAAGTAACATAATTTAGCACTTCTGTGAGGTTCGTTAAGGGATCAGATCACGTGTCAACCAAGTTATATGTCTTTGATTCTCTACTGTCAACTATTCAACAAACCTCCCTGAGTAATCTTAGCCTGGGGAGGGCTGTGTGTGTGGAACGAAGACGCTGCCTTTCGCCACCAATTATTCATTTATTTCTGACTTTATTGAGTGTGTCTGTAACACTGGAAAGTATTAAAAGGGACAAACTGTGCAAACATTCTTGGGGATGAACAGGTGGTGTTTGAAAGGCAGAAGAATGTTTGAGCTGGGATTTCGGGTAGAAAAATAGACATCAAAGCTCGTGTCTTGCTATCAATTTATTTGGGTGTTTTTTTAAAAAAATTATTAAATTTGTTCTAGTCCTCGACTTATGACCAACAATTGAGCCCAACGTTTCTGTGAGACGGTGGTTCAGTGAGTTTTCTCCCATCTTACGACCTTTCTTGAGCCACGGTCGTTGAGCGCATCGCCGTGGCGGTTAAGTTAGCAAGACGGTTGTTAAACGAATCTGGCTTTTCTGTGGATTTGGCTCGTCAGAAGGTTGTCAAATGTGACCCCGGGATGTTATGACCGTCATAAATACGAGTCAGTTGCCAAGTGTCTGACTTTGGATCACGTGGCCACGGGGATGCTGTCCATGGTCATAAGTGTGAAAAACGGCCCTAAGCCACTTTTTCCAGTGTAGTTGTAAGTTCAAACAGTCACGAAACGAATGCTTGTAAATCAAGGATCACCTGTGTTACGGCGAGAGTCTCCTTACCTTTCTTGAATTCAATCTCTAAGGTATCCGGACAATCTGGAGCTGTGGCAGAGTCTCTGGTCTTTTTGTAGATGGCAGAAGGAGGGTGATTCTAAAAGAGGGAAAATCAAAGAAAAATGAAATAATGGGGTACTTTTTTCAAATGCCCAGCAAATAAAGACTTACAGGTAATCTTCGACATACGACTGTAATTTCTGTTGTAAGTCATAATGGCTATAAGACAAGGCAATCACATGAGCAGCCCAATTCTACGACCTTTCTTTTTTTGTGGTAGTCGTTAAAGTGAATCCATCCATTCCTACGGGCGTTTTTTGAAGGAAAACAGCCCCAAAGGCCAGAAACAGTTGTAAATTGCTGTCATGTGACAGTGGAACACAGCAGCTTGAGCAGAGGGGGGGTCAGTCTAGAAGACCTCCAGGGTCCCTTCCAACTCTGTCATTCTGTATTCCATAGGTAAAGGTAAAGGTTCCCCTTGCACATATGTGCTAGTCATTCCTGAATCTAGGGGGCGGTGCTCATCTCCATTTCAAAGCCGAAGAGCCAGCGCTGTCCGAAGACGTCTCCGTGGTCATGTGGCCGGCATGATTCAATGCCAAAGACCCACGGAACGCTGTTCCCTTCCCACCAAAGGGGGTCCCTATTTTTCTACTTGCGTTTTTTAAGTGCTTTCGAACTGCTAGGTTGGCAGAAGTTGGGACAAGTCACGGGAGCTCATCCTGTTACGCGGCGCTAGGGATTCAAACCGCTGAACTGCTGATCTTTCGATCGACAAGCTCAGCGTCTTAGCCACTGAGCCACCGCGTCCCATATTCCATAAATCGGCTGTAAAACTGAGCTGGTTGCTAATGGCCAAAATGCAGTCGTGGGACCAAGTGTGGTTGGGACTGAGTCTTAGGTATCTTTTAACTTAAGAAGAGAACAGCTGTTAAGGGAGCACCACCTGTATATAAGGTATAAACAAACTTTGGGAACAGTTCAGAGAAGAGCAACTAAGATGATCAAAGGCCTGGAGATTAAACCATATGAAGAAGGATTTGGGTCTGGCTAGTCTAAAGAAAAGAATTAGGAATGACATGATAACAGTCTTCCAGTATTTGAGGGAATGCCCCAAAGATTATGATTGTTTGGGCTAAAAACTTTGGATACACAATAGAATTAGACAAGTTGCAGAATTAAATTGTCAACTGCATATAAGGAAAACTTGTATAAAATGTTTTATAGATGGCACTTTGCACCGGCAAGACTGGCAAAAACGTTTAAAGACAGATCGGATAAATGTTGGAAATGTCATCAAACATCTGGTTCATATTATCACATGTGGTGGACATGCCCAAGAGCGAGAAAATATTGGACAAAAATACACATGGGGCTGGAAAAAATGATAAAACTACATATGGATCTGAAACCAGAAATATCTTTGCTGGGCATTCTACCAGAAAAATATGATAAAAAGATTGCATATTTGATTTTGCATATATTGTATGCAGAATTGTACAACGGAAAAGTGATGAGACTCCGCCTGAGGAGAATGTAATTTAAAAAATATTAGACTGTGCAGAAATGGATAGATTAACTCTTGCAATTAAGGATAAAGAAGAAACTGAATATTTTTTGATATGGGACACATTTTATTAATGGCCAGATAATAGAAACAGGTTAGAAAGGAAGAGATATAAAGGGAGGAAAGAGTATAGAGGACAGTCATTAAAGAAGACGATGTTAAATGTTAAGCATTAAGGTTATTATATCATCATGTTATTACATTATTAATATGATGGTGATGAGTAAATATAATGTAGATGTATAAATACGACTATCAAAATATAATTGTACCCAGAATACACAATGTTTGATGAAAATGGAGTGTTATATAAATAAAACAAATAAAATGTGGAGAAAAAAAGCATTCTAATTGCAATAGCTACCTTCATTGTGGTCCATGACCAGCAATATCTGAGATAGACTGCCTTACCCTTTGGAGGCTCAACCTGTGCTTTTCTTTGCACCCTCACCAAACTAAACTCCCCCCCTCCGATCCCCATCTTTTCAGCTTCCCCCCCTTCCCCCCCCAGAACGGCCTTTAAATTTTAGCGTAGCTGAGATTTTTTTTAAAAAAAGAAAGAAAAGAACTCTGCACGAGTTTTGCCTCTTTTGCAAAAAAAAAAAAAAGGGGGGGGGGGAACGAAAGAGTCCGCGAACAAAGGGCTAGTGCCAAATCAGTCCATTTATTTTCCCTTCAACTTGATCTCATCTCCTTCTTTGACGCCCCCCACAGCTGGAGACAGATAGCTCTCGAAGGAAAAGTCAGACCAGGAACGGGGTGGGGGGAGAGAAAAAATGTGATTTTCGCCCCCCTCTATTTCTTTCTTTCTTTTTTTTTTTTTTTGTAAGGTGGCAAAGAAGGGCGAGAGAGAGAGAGAGAGAAATGGGGGTTCATTCTGCATTGACCGAAAAAGTAATGACTATTCTTGACCTCAGCAGGTGATTCTGGAAACTGTGTTTTCCCGGCAGGATCTGTGAGGTTAATACACCCGAGGAGGGGGCAAAATAGAAGAAGAAAAGGGAAAAAAAACTCATTTTGAAAACACATCAACCTTTATGTATAAATATATTTGCTTCTCTCCCCTCCAACCTCCCCCCCCCGGCTCTTTTTTCGCTAGATTTTATAGCGCAAGGGTGCCAGTTCAGGGTGAGTGGGGGTACACCCCCTCTCTGTTCCCATAATTACGGCATGCCTCAAGCACTTTGGAGAAATTTCTACCTTTGGAGGCATGCAAGAGAAGGGAAAACGGGGGGGGGGGGGCTGGAGTTGAGAGACCCATTTCTTTCCAAGTGGAGAGGGGAAGAAGAAGGGAAGGGGTGAGGGAAACTGCTCCCCTCTCCTGGAAAATGAATGGCACCATCTCATATTTAACTTAGGCCACTTGGTAAGGGTGGGAAAGGGGTCTTCTGTCCGAGCTGCGGAGGTCTGAAAAGAAAAGTTACTTCTTTTCGTGCCATTGTGACATCAAATGGTCACTGAAGGAATGGTTGTAAGTCAAGGACTATATATCTGTATTGTATTGCCCAGAACCAGTCATTATGGATTAGCTTTCTCAACCTCAAGGGAGGGAGGGAGGGAGGGAGGAAGGAAGGAAGGAAGGAAATATGCTTAGGAAAGGGGAAGGGAAGGGAAGGGAAGGGAAGGGAAGGGAAGGGAAGGGAAGGGAAGGGAAGGGAAGGGAAGGGAAGGAAGGAAGGAAGGAAGGAAGGAAGGAAGGAAGGAAGGAAGGAAGGAAGGAAGGAAGGAAGGAAGGAAGGAAGATAATATGCTTAGGGAAGGGGGAGGGAAGGGGAGCAAAGAAGGAAAATAATATGCTTAGGGAAGGAGAAGGGAAGGGAGGGGGAAGGAAGGAAAGAAGGAAGGAAGGAAGGAAAGAAAAGAATATGCTTAGGGAAGGGAAGGAGCAGAAAGGGATGAAAGAAGAAAAGAAAGAAGAACAAAGCAAGAAAGTAACTGGATAGGAAAAGGAGGGAGAAATAAGGAAAGGAAGAGGTCAGCCAAGAGTTTTTGCAGCTCAGATCTTACTCCCAATGAGAGAGGGAGGGAGGGAGGAGGGAGGGAAGGAGGGAGGAAAGGAGGAAGGAAGGAAGGAAGGAAGGAAAGCAGGCAGGCAAAATAATAATATTAGAGCTGGAGGGGAACTTGGAGGTCTTCTAGTCCAACCCGAAGGGAGGGAGGGCGGAAAGGAGGAAGGAAGGAAGGAAGGAAGGAAGGAAGGAAGGAAGGAAGGAAGGAAGGAAGGAAGGAAGGAAGGAAGGCAGTCATCATTACTGCATCAGGAGCAACCATTGACTGGCCTCTAGAAAAAAAATGAAAGCTGGACCTTCTTAGAGGAACAGAGCCAACGCAAGCATGACCCAACATCTAATGTGCTTCCCCCTCCAACCATCATCTGGCTGACGTCACCGAAGAAGACTCCCCTTAGAAAGCTTGCTGGCCGATGGCCAACTCAAGCATTTGCCTCTCATCCAATAGGCCCCAAGAACAGATGGGAGAATGCAAGGAGAACCCAGTGATGGGACAGCAAACTTAATTATTTAAACCATGCAGATCAATTTCCCTCAACCGGGATGAGAAGGTGCAACGTATTGACCGTTAGCCCAACCCAGAAGGACGGTCCCACCTGTTCCAACACCTGGTCTCTCCCCCCCCCCCAACACACACACACAAAACAGCAGAAAAGATGGGCCACAGAAATTTGAGATTAGCTGAGGGGAGGAGAACATTTTGCTTCTAACGTCTCCTTGAATCACAACGTCATTGATGCAAGTTGCTTCACAACCCCATCACCAAAGAACAGAATAACAGGGTTGGAAGGGACCTCGGAGATCTTCTAGTCCAACCCCCTGATTAGGCAGGAAACCCTGCACCACTTCAGACAAATGGTTATCCAACCTCTTCTTAAAAACTTCCAGAGTTGGAGCATTCCCAACTTCTGGAGGCAAGTTGTTCCACTGATTAATTGTTCTCACTGTCAGGAAATTTCTCCTTAGTTCTAAGTTGCTTCTCTCCTTGATGAGTTTCCACCTGTTGCTTCTTGTCCTGCCTTTGGACAATAGGTTGACCCCCCCCCCCGCTCTTCTTTGTGATACCCCTCAAATATTGGAACACTGTTATCATGTCACCCCTAGTCCTTCTTTTCCTTAAATCAATGGAAGAGTTTGCCTCCTGCAGTTGTGGCTGCTCCATCACTGGAAGCCTTCAAGAAAAGATTTGTCTTCTTCCAAGGGGTTGGACTAGAAGACCTCCAAGGTCCCTTCCAACGCTATTATTCCATGAAATACAAACCGTAACACATCCAACTGCATCGTGGCTGCATCCACCAAGCATCCTAAGCCCTAATGCAATTGGAACAGTGGCTTGTAAACCACCAATGGTGGTTTAACACCCGTTATTCCGTAAACGGTGGGCCAGAGCAAACCACAGCTCGGTCTGGTTTATGAATCAGGCGTGTTGCTAAATGTTGCAGGCCACTGATTTCCATAGGCATCCACACCCTCGAAGGCATTAGCCACGCCGAGTGAATCTATACAAAACGTGAAGGTACAAATACGGAGATAAGATGCACCCACTCAGAAAATTAGAGACGGGAGGTTGCACGACCTCATACAAGCCAGAAGAGATTAGATTTTTTTTTCCCCTACCTTTCTCATTTCATTTTTTTCTTTCTCCTTAAACTATATCTTTTATGTAAAAGAAAAAGAAAAAAAAAAGGCAGAGCTGTATCTTAGGGCTGCTTTGTTGTTTAACAACACACAAACCCAGGTGCTCTCCAAACAGCCACGGATGGAGGAGGAAGGGGACGTCCAATCACACGGACCACGGGGTTCAAATTTTGCATCTCCTGCTTTTCATTTTTCTGGGCTGCGGAGAAGCACCCCTGTTTTGAATTTAGGAATGCAGGAGGTGGTCCTTGACTTACAACACAGTTCATTTAGTGACCGAGGCTACAAGGGCACTGCGAAAAGGGGAGCGGTGGCCATTTTTCATACCTACGACCGTCGCAATGTTCTCACTGATCAAAATTCAGATGCTTGGCAAGCTGGCTCAGATTTATGACGGGCTGCACTGTCACAAAAGGGTTCCCCTTTTGTGACAAGCAATTGGGGGACCCCAAGTTCACTTCACCAGCTGTATTACTTATTGAACAACTGCAACAATACACTAAAACGGGGCCAAAACTCAACAACAATCTCACTTATTGTGTGTTTCCCTGAAAATAAGACCAGGTCTTACATTAATTTTTGCTCCAAAAGACGCCTTAGGCTTTATTTTCTTGTTAGGTCTTATTTTGGAGGAAATACGGTACTAAATGCACACATCTGGCTGACAATCTTAACTAGGTCTTATTTCGGGGGGTAGGACTTACATTACGGGCATCCTGAAAAATCATGCTAGGACTTTATTTTCCAGTTGGGTCTTATTTTCGGGGAAACAGGGTAGCAGCAGAAAATGTTGGGCTCAGTTGTGGTTGTAAATCGAGGATTGCCTGAAAGTTGGATGCTTCGAAGGACCAGAAGTGAGCGGAGAAAGAAAATTGACACAAATGGAAGTTAGGAAATATCTAAAAGGAAAACCAGGTATGGCTCCAGGTGTCCCAACCAGCCGCCCACTGAAATAACTTTTAAAACATAAAAATAATCTTGGTTGATAACTCAGGAGGGGGCTATTCTTTTCTCCCCCCCACCACCATAAAGGTGAATCCAAATGGTTTTCCAATGGGGTATCAATGCCGTCCATTTATCCCAGGCGAGAGGGATTGCAAAATCATCTTTAAAAAGGGAAGAAGGGGAGAGGAATGAGGGGGTGGGAGTGGAGGGAAGAATAGGGGCCAAGGGGGGGGGGGGGGAAATTGGAAGTAAATGGTCCATGAATTAAACTATGATGCACAGCTATCAATGCCGCAAATGGTTTATTCATCCAGGTTGATATTGTTGTGGCTGAGACTGAATGAAGTCTTTTCAGGGTGCCCAGATGAAGTTAAAGCAAGTAAATTTCTGTCTTTCTCGACATTAGCTGCCTCATTGCTCCTCAATCAGGCCTCACAGAGGCAGAAAATAGCTCAACCATCTGTTTTCAAATCCCTCGACTGGCAGGACTCTCGTGGGGAGGGAGGGCGCGCTGAGGGAGAGGGGAGGGAGGAGTGGGGGAGAGATTTGGGGGGGGCGACCTGGGGCAGCCAAGAAGCAGTTTTCCCACCTTGGGAGAAATCCAGGGGCCCCTATGGCCGGGGGACAAAATTGCAGGGGGAAAGGCCTTTTCAAAAGGAGGGAGGGAGGGAGGGAGGGAG
This sequence comes from Masticophis lateralis, assembly GCA_030761175.1. NCBI lineage: Eukaryota > Metazoa > Chordata > Lepidosauria > Squamata > Colubridae > Masticophis > Masticophis lateralis. The sequence goes on from JAUDYJ010000015.1 coordinate 12,549,191, forward strand.
GGAGGAAGGAAGGAAGGAAGGAGAGAGAGGGCAGAGAGAAGGGAGGGAGGGAGGGAGGAAGGAAGGAAGAAGAGAGTGGGTAGAGAGAAGGAGGGAGAGAGGAAAGGAAGGAAAGAAGGGAGGGAGGAAGAGAAAGATGAGAGAAGTAATGAAGGAGATTCAAAGGGGAAGGAAGGAAGGAAGAAGGAAGGAAGGAAGGAAGGAAGGAAGGAAGGAAGGAAGGAAGGAAGGAAGGAAGGAAGGAAGGAAGGAAGAAAGGAAGGAAGGAAGGAAGGATATAGAGAAAGAACAGGTCAATGTAGCCTCTAATCATTTCTGGAGAAAGGATGATATTGGACCAACAATATTCTCCATGCACTGATCCAATCATCAAATTATTTTGACTGGAAAGAAGACCGCTGCCCTGGGACCTCCAAGTCAAGAGCATTTCCTTCTGGGACATGACAAGATGCTGATGTTCACCACCTCAGCCACCCTCCCCCCAACCTTATCCCTCGGAGACCAAACTGTCCCAGCTCAGGGTGAAGCAGCCAGCTCAGTTGGAAACCAGGAGTTTAGAACATTTCAACCAGAGAAGACTCGAATTGAGACACCATCAAAGTCAAAATGAATTTATGGGCCACAACCTAGAAGACCGACTCTGTTTTAGGATTTCCTTGGGTGATTTTGGGCCCATCGATCTCTCCCAAGGAAGGCACCAAGAGACCCGCGGGAGGAAAAGTTTTCTCGAATTTGCTTCTCCTGACCTGTCTGCCTACCCCCAACCTCGGCGTCTGATTGTCTAATTAGGGTTGATGGATGGTTTAAGTAGCTCTCCTGGCAGAGTGACTCCATCGGAGCATGAAGTGGAAGGAGAGAGACACTGCCAGCAGGCAACACAACCCTTCTTCCCCATTAAGACATCACAAAAAACAGCACCCAGTTGGCACACAATGAGAAAATGAGTGGGGCACGGCACTGTCTTCCATTCTGCCCAAGAAAACTTGGATGCCTTCACACAACCAGCTGCCCCTGAGTTACCAAATTGGTGCTGGAGAAAACTCCTGTGAGTCCCTTGGACTGCAAGGTGTCCAAACCGGTCAGTCCTAAAGGAGATCAACCCTGACTGCTCTTGAGAAGGCCAGATCCTGAAGAGGAAACTCAAAGACTTTGGCCACCTAATGAGAAGGAAGGACTCCCTGGAGAAGAGCCGAATGCTGGGAACGATGGAGGGCAAAAGAAGAAGGGGACGACAGAGAATGAGGTGGCTGGATGGAGTCACTGAAGCAGTCGGCGTGAGCTTAAATGGACTCCAGAGGATGGTAGAGGACAGGAAGGCCTGGAGGAACATGGTCCATGGGGTCGCAATAGGTCAGACATGACCCATCACGACTAACAACAACAATAACTGCATTGAAGCAATGGATCCAATTCTGCGCTCACCAGAAGGTTCATGGTCAAGGAAAAGTTGACCAAGGGTTAAATTCTGGACAGACATTCTTCATTCTACTAACTTGACTTTGAGAGGGGTTTACATAGGAGGCCTACCTTCGTTGGACTCCAGATCTCAAGGACAATAATCACTGACTACGGGAATGGGTTTTCCACACTCTAGTCTTCAATACTAGAAAAAAAATCTAATTTTGCCCCAAATTTGGTTTGAATACCAGCTGTTCCTTGCAACATCTGAAGAAGTTCCTTACAGGCTCACATTTATGATGGTTGTAGCATCCTGGAGTCATGCAAGACTCATTTAACAAATGTCACACTTAACAACATGGGTTTGGGGCTAATTGTGGTTGTAAATTGAGGACTACCTGTATAAAGTGGTATCATAACTTGTTGATTATTAGCGAGATGACTTTTAATAACATGACGTTTCGTTACCCCAACTTACACTGTTGATTTATCTTCACTATTATTATTGTTTTCGGTTGGGTTAGGCTCACACCAAAGTCAACATCTGGTTTGCCTTCACACATGATGCAAGATGTGAGAAGGGGGTTTATTTATTAAACCAGGCAGGGGTGAAATCCAGAAGGTTCTGACAAGTTCCGGAGAACCGGTAGTGGAAATTATGAGTAGTTTGAAGAACTGGCAAATGCCACCTCTAACTGGCCCCAGAAGTGGCATTTGGGATGGGGTGGGAATGGGGATTTCGCAATGTCCTTCCCCCGGGAGTGGGGAGGGAATGGGGATTTTACAGTATCCTTCCCCTGCCACGCCTACCAACCACGCCCACAGAACTGGTAGGGAAAATTTTGAATTTCAACCCTGAAACCATGGTTAAGGCAACCCTGGGGCGGGAGAATATGATGGAACTGGAGAAGATCACCAGATATTTCTCCAAGCCATCTATGGTCCTCTTACCTTAGGGTTCTCCAAAATACCACCTTCATAGCTTCGGAGGACGAAGATCCAAGCAGAAAGAAGAAGAAGAAAAAAGACCAACATATAATTGAGTCATTAGCATAACGAGAAAACTTGATGGTGGGAGTGGGGCAGACAATCCTCAGCTGGGAAAGTTTCAATGGCAGCTAACTCTCCCACCAATAGGTTAAACATGGGGCCTCAATCCTACAGGTGTTCTCCCTGCCCCTCACCTGATATGCATAAGGTTTTCGTCCATACTCCAAGGATTAGATGGTGTAACCGGAACTGGAATTCCATGGTCCTGAAACGACACGGAGGGATTTAATGAAATTGAATGAAAAGAAGGACTAGGGTTGACATGATAACAGTCTTGCAATATTTGAGGACTGCTGCAAAAAAGAGAGGTGTCAATCTATTGGTTGGGAAGAAGAAGAAGGAGGAGGAGGAGGAGGAGGAGGAGGAGGAGGAGGAGGAGGAGGAGAAGAAGAAGAAGAAGAAGAAGAAGAAGAAGAAGAAGAAGAAGAAGAAGAAGAAGAAGAAGAAGAAGAAGAAGAAGAAAGAGGAAGATGATGATGAGAGAGGAAGAGGAAGAGGAAGAGGAAGAGGAGGAGAAGAAGTAGTAGAAGAAGAAAGTGGAGGAGGAGGAGGAAGAGAAGGAGGATGAGAAATAAAAGAAGGAGGAGGAGGAGGAGGAGGAGGAGGAGGAGGAGGAGGAGGAGGAAGGAAGGATGGAAGGAAGGAAGGAAGGAAAGAAAGAAAGAAAGAAAGAAAGAGGAAGAGGAGGAGGAGAAGAAGAAATAATAGAAGAAGAAGGAGAAAGAGAAGAAGATGATGGTGATGATTATTATCATCTACCTTGACTTTTGGTTCCATCTCTGCCTGCTTCCTTCAAGCGCATGCATTTGGCGATCCTTTCCACACCCACCTTGTCCTCTCTTCCCCTTCCTTCCTCTCTTCCCCCCCCCCCCCCCCCGCCTCTCATACAGAGGCAGTCATAAACCCAAGATCTCTTACAAGGTCACTCCACCAGTCAATTAGCTGGAGATGTTTCTCCAAGTGAAATGGTCTGTGAAAAAAAAAAAACTAACCACCGGGTAGAGAAATTAGCAGCAGCGGCAGCAACGATAACACCAGGCTAAGCTTGTCAAGCAAGGGAAACAGCAGGACATTTCTCCAAGAGATGCTCGGCTGGGATTTGCTAAAGGAAAGCCAAGCGCTTCGAGGGTTTCATCCAGATTTCATTTTCGGGTTGACCCTGTTCAAGCGGTCGTAGGATATACACCCACTTGGGAAAAGTCTCCTTCCTTGAAGGGACTGTTGTGGGTTGGTTTGACTGTGTCCTTTTGTCACAGTAGGCTAGTTGGCACGCAGTCGGGAGCCATCCACCCTCCGAGGTGCCCTGAAAGGGAGGAGATGCTATTCTCACTTCCACCGCCAAGTTGCTCTTCCCTTCGTTGCACTTTAGCTTTGAAGAGCTTATTAGTAAATTAAACTTCTTCTTTGTTTTCTCCTGAATGGGCTACCCTGAGCTATGCAGGCAGGCAGACTGGGGAGGCCAACCCGCCCTCTTATGGGGACTCCCGCCACTTCCCTGGGCCCACCCTAGAGACTACATGTAAACTTGGCAAACGCCGTTGGAAACACACTGCAAAGTTTCTTCTGGTTTCTAGAAGGAGGTGTCCTTCTCACTTGGGTGTATCTCAACCTGGACCACTTGAAGGTGGGTGGACCAACTCCCAGAATCCCCCAGTCAGCCTGCTTTAAGATGGGTGGACTTCAACTCCCAGGAGTCCCCAGCCAGCCTGCTTTACGAGGTGTGGACTCTCTGAATTCCCAGCATGCCATTTTCAAGTTGCCCATGACTGAGACATTCCTACTGGTATGATTAGGGATGGCAGCTGCAGAATTCTCACGCCAATCACGAGGATTATCTGTATAAAGTTGGCAGGAAATGTTTGTGACTAAGTCAACAGGCAATGATGAAAGCATATTAATTGCAAGAAACAAACCAGCAGAGGAAGAGGAAAGGGAGGAGGGGAAGAAGAAGGAGAAGAAGAGGAGGAGGAGGAGGAGGAGGAGGAGGAGGAGGAGGAGGAGGAGGAGAAGAAGAGGAGGAGGAGGAGGAGGAAGGGAGGAGGAGGAGGAGGAGGAGGAAGAAGAAGAAGAAGAAGAAGAAGAAGAAGGAGAAGGAGAAGGAGAAGGAGAAGGAGAAGGAGAAGGAGAAGGAGAAGGAGAAGGAGAAGGAGAAGAAGAGGAGAAGGAGGAGGAGGAGGAGGAGGGGGGGAGGAGGAGGAGGAGGAGGAGGAGGAGGAGGAGGAGGAGGAAGAAGAAGAAGAAGAAGAAGAAGAAGAAGAAGAAGAAGAAGAAGAAGAAGAAGAAGAAGAAGAAGAAGAAGAAGAAGAAGAAGCGTCCACATATAAGACGTCCTCCTGCTTCCTAGGCCATTGGAGAAAATAAAGTAAGAAAAATAAAACAACACAATACAATAGAATAGAATACAATGAGGTGGGAAAATGTGCATCTGGAGTCCAGTTGGCTCCGATCCTTGAGAGAACAATTCTGCTTGCAACTGTTTGTAAGTTGCAAAATCCCTGCAAAATTCTCAGGTGCTCCTTAGAATCTAGGAACAATATTTGGCCACTGAATGGAGGGGCGAACGTGTGTTTTGTCCATTCAGTGGTCCCTCTCTCACACTCTCTCCCTCCCTCTCACACAAACACAAGCATTGAAAAGTCTCCTTAATTGCTTTACTCCTTCCTTAAAGCTTTTTTCAGCAAAGACAGGGAGAACCAGGAATAAAAGGGGGGTGGGGGAGAAAGAAAGGAAGAAAGAAAATCTGACCACGCTCAGTTTTTCATATAATACGCGGCCTAATTAAAAACACGCGTACACCCCTGTCTTAACAACTCGCCTACTTGACAATTTGTTTGGCAACATATGGGAGACTCTTGTAAATTTCCCCCTCGAGGCAATAAATAACAGATGGCAGGAAAAATAAATGGGGGGGGGGAAGGAAACCAGCAATCCTGAAATACACGTGCTTTTCAAGTTCATAGTGGATGGATGGGCATGTTGGCAAATGTTTTGCAAATACAAAATAAATAAATAAAAAGCAAAAAAGGGTGTCTTCTTGGTGTTTTTTTTTTTTGTTTTGTTGTTTTTTGTTTTCCTCCTGCACTCGGCTTTCAATTTCGGGACCTTGGAAATCATTTACTCTGCTTTAGATAGCAAGGGGGGGTGGGAATATAGATAGATAGAAAGATACATGGGACTTCAAGCAATTTTCTGGTTTGTACACAAAATGGTTTTTTTCTTTTTGATTGATTGAACACAGTTGTCAAACATTTGTGGAGAAGAAAAGGGCCCCTGGAGAGGGAGTGATGCAAAACTCCTCATCTGTTTTATTGTGACTTGTCCTGGAGAGGAGAAGGAGGAAGGAGGGAAGGAAGGAAGGAGAGGAGGAGGAAAGGAAAAATGGAAGGGAGGGAAAGAGACAGGGAGGGAGGGAGGAATAAAGGGAGGGAGGGAGGGAGAGAGGAAGAGAAGGAAAGGGAAGAAGAGGAAAAGAAAGGAAGGAGGGAGGGAGGGAGGAAGAGAAGGAGGAAAGGAAGGGTGAAAGGGAGGGTGGAGGGGAGGGAAGGAAGGAAGGAAAGAGAGGAGGAGGAAAGGAAAAATGGAGGGAGGGAGGGAGGAAGAAAGGAAGGGAAAGAAGGAAAAGGAGGAGGAAAAGAAGGGAGGGAAGGAAGGAAGGAAAGAGAGGAGGAGGAAAGGAAAAATGGAGGGAGGGAGGAAGGAAGGAAGGGAAAGAAGGAAAAGGAGGAGGAAAAGAAGGGAGGGAGGGAAGGAAGGAAGGAAAGGGAGGAGGAGGAAAAGAAGGGAGGGAGAGAGGGAGGGATGGAGGAAGGAAGGAAGAAGAGGTGTCTATTGTAACTTTGAACAATCACTAAATGGCCAGTCGTAAGTCAAGGACTACTTGGGAAGACAACCATCAAATGCAAAGGACAAGTCTAGAAAACAGTTAAGATTGCCGGGGCGAAGGCCGTGATGGCTACCAGCTTGTGGTCTAGGAAGAATGGGGGAACCAGAAAACATGGTGTGTGGGGGGGGGGGGAGGACAAAGAACAGATTACAATTCTGGTACCTTGGCATATTCCATTAGGTCGCTCCGTCCTCGGAAGCGGGTATAAAACTCCGGCATTCTCCACGGCGCAAGGATCTGCAGACACCGTAGAAATAAAGTTTGTTATGGCACTGACCAAAAACCAGTTTGATGCAGTGAAGAAGGCATCAGGCTCTGCTCTCTAAGGGTTATGGCTGGTTTTGAATATTGGGAGGGAAGGAGGGAGGCAGGGAGGGAGGGAGGAAGGAAGGAAGAAAGAAAGGAAGGAAGGATGCTGAAGGGAGGGAGGGAGGGAGGGAGGAAGGAAGGAAGGATGCTGAAGGGAGGAAGGAAGGAAGGAAGAAAGGAAGGAAGGATGCTGAAGGGAGGGAGGAAGGAAGGAAGGAAGAAAGGAAGGAAGGATGCTGAAGGAAGGGAGGGAGGGAGGAAGGAAGGAAGAAAGGAAGGAAGGATGCTGAAGGGAGGGAGGAGGAAGGAAGGAAGGAATTGAAAGATGGTGAAGTCAGGCAAAGAAGATCAAAGGGAGGGAGGGGGAGGAAGGGAGGAAGGAGGGAGGATTGAAATATGGTGGTCAGGTAAAGAAAGAGGGAGGGAGGGAGGGAAGATGGAGGGAGGAGGGAGGGAGGAAAGATTGAAAGGTGGTGAAGTCACACAAAAAAGGAAGGAGGGAGGAAGGAGGGAGGGAGGGAGAGAGGATTGAAAGTGTAGATTGTAGTGACTTTGTTTTATTCGGATGTATTAATTATAGTATTATTATGAATTAGTCCTAGAAAACTGATGAACTCCAGGGTAATAGATTCAGAGATATTCTTTATCTGGCTCCTCAAAAACCTTCAACAATGGCAGAGCTTCTTAATGCAGTGGAAAAATGCTTTTTTAAAAAAAAAAATTTAGAGACTGGACAACTCTTTGTCTGGAATGAAAAAGGGTCTCCTGCTCGAGAAGGGGGGTCAGACTAGAAGACCTCCACGGTCCCTTCCGACTCTATCATTCTATGTTCAGAGGTGGATCTGCCTTAAAAGTAGCCCTGGCTGAACTGTCCAGCGCAGTCAAACACCGAAAATGCTTTTAGGACATTTTGTACGAGGTCATAATTGCTTCGTACAAAATCTGATCCGATCCTCCAATCCTTTTTGATGTCGTAAAATGTTTTATAAAAATTGGCCAAAGGTCAATTCCTCCAGTCCCGAAGATTTTTGGGTGCATTCTGTAAGTTAGTCCATTTGAAGTACCTTAGCTCCGGAAGTTTGGCCCTATCGCTGCACCGGTTCAAGGTCCCAGACACGACAGTTTTAGGAATACACGGCTTAATTCATTCGTGTTGATATTATATTTCTTCGTAGGTTCTGCCTTGTTCTGCATTCATCTTCCTAAGCTGCAGTGATCAGAGTTGGACCGAAGCTCATAAAAACACTTGCAAAAATTCCAAATGGAGGATAAAACTTCATCCAGTTCCATCCAAGGAATTAAAAATAATTTGATTTAAATCCATTTTTTTAAAAAAAATAAAAAATAGCAACCACTAGCTAACGAAGGATCAAAAGAACATCCCAACCTTTTGCTAAGTCACTGTGATGTTTTAATTGACACTTTCCAGGTCAATTAAAGCGGGAGCGTTTCAGTTACCGCTGAATTTTTGCCCTGGGCAGGATGAAAAAATAAATAAATAATCTCATCTTGCAAAAGGTTTGGGAATCACCTTTGTTTGGAGAGATTAAAGTGGAGATTTAAAAGGCCTAGGGATGCCTTCTGGCTTTGAAATGCTCCCTGCTTAATTCCAAACACCGATTCCAGAAAAGGGGAGAATAAACTTTTAAATTTGAGTACATAGTGCGTATAAAGCTGCCAGTCAGATGGGGAGGTTTGGTGAGTGGGACCAAAGAGGACTGAAACAACATTGTGTGTTGTTGCGTAGCCCAAAAAACGAGCCTTACCTGGATCTGAGGGGAGAGCGCGTAGTAAGTGAGCTCAAACCGAATCTGATCATTGCCCTAAAAAACAAAAAAGGAAGAAGAGGATAAAAAGCAAAAATCGCAAATCATTTTTGCCCAACGGTTTGCAATCGCTTTCGTTGGGGGACCTCTCCGCCGGTTTTATTTTCCCCCCCGCTGGGATCACCTGGTTGCCTCCCATCCAACCAATACAACAAGTCCTCTATAGACTGTTCGTTGACAACAGGGATGAGGGGGGGGAAAGAGGAACCAACAACCTGATTCCTCATAGTTACAGCTGTCGGCGGGGGTGAGACGATCAGAATTTGGGCCCTTGGCTGGCAGGGGGATTCGGGATTACCTGTGGGTGTTCTATATTTTAACCACGTTGAGCCACATTTTAGGAAGAGTCGGGTTCTAATCCTACCTTATCAGATAGGATTACCTTGGGGATCCCTTTGAAATTGGCACACAGCTCCGGATTTGCGGGGAAGGGGTTGTTCAGATGGGGGAGGGAAGGTGGGGGTTATCAGTCCATACAGGCTGAAAAATATTCCTGCTTGAAACGAACAACAGATCCTCAGGCATTCTGAAGTGGAATCCTAGAGCTTCAAGGGACCTTGGAGGTCTTCCTGTCCAACTCCTGCTCAAGCGGGAGACCATATACCGTCCTGATCGAATGGCTCTGTCCAATCTCTTCTTAAAACCCTCTGGTGATGGAACAACCACAACTTCTGGTGGCAAACTGTTCCACTGATGAATTGTCCTCGCTGTTAGGAAGTTTCTCCTTGATTTTAGGTTGCTTCTCTCTCCTTTGTTAGTTTCCATCTGTTGCTTCTTGTCTTGGTTTTTTGATGCTTTGACCCCCTCTTCTTTTTAGGAGCCCCTCAAATATTGGAAGATGCTATCCTGTCTCCCCTGGTCCTTCTCGTCACTAAACTAGCCATGCCCAGTTCCTGCAACCGTTCCTCATATATTTGCGCCTCCAGTCCCCTCATCATCCTAGTTGCACTTTTCTGCACTCTTTCTAGAGTCTCAAAATCTTTTTTGAACAGTGATGTCCAGAACTAGATGCTGTTTAACAAACACTCTTTCTTGAGATTCATGGGACCGTTGAGAGCAACTGAGATGATCGTGGTTTGCAGGAGCCAAAAAAAAAAAGAGGCGGCAACGGAAGACTCTGGAGCCAACATCTAACCCAACTTCCTTCTCCCATCTGCTTCTCGGTGTTGCCTGGAGCATTTAAGAAATTGGCAGTGAGGACCAGGGACCAGGAAGCTTTGGGGGCTTGGATTACGGAGAGGGGGTGATTGCCTCTCAACCCATTTGCCTGCAAGCCAAGCTTACTCGAATGGAAAAATGTTTCAAAGGGCTTGTAGCTTTCTGAAGCTACAGCCGAGAGAACATTTCTTAGAAGGCAAAAGTATTTTAGTACGTTTTAAGGCCACGTCGAGCAGAGTTGAATTCAACTCTCCGTGGCCTTAAAGGTACTGAAATATGCCTTTTGCGTCACGGAAATATTGAGAAATATTGAACGAGAGCTGACCTCAACTAGAGTCAATTTTTGGCGTAAGGCTAGACTGTATCTTAACATTTAACATTAATGAAACATATGCTGACCAGAATCACTTGATCATTTATCTCTCTCTCTCTCTCTCTCTCTCTCTCTCTCTCTCTCTCTATCTATCTATCTGTGAGGTGGTTTGGGCTGAGAGGGAGAGACTGGCCCAAAGTTACCCACCTGGCTTTCATGCCTAAGGCGGGACTAGAACTCACTGTCTCCTGGTGATTGGCCCAAAGTCACCCACTTGGCTTTCATGCCTAAGGCAGAACTAGAACTCACCGTCTCCTGGTGATTGGCACAAAGTTACCCACCTGGCTTTTATACCTAAAGTGGGACTAGAACCCCCACTTCTGCTATCAATTCAGGACGTTGGGGTAAAAAAATAATAAAGGGAATCTTGTGCCAAACTCCCCCCCCCCCCCGAGTTCCCAAACCTCACATTGCAACTGTGCCCTCCCACCACCTCTTCTCTTTTTAGAAAGCCTGATTCTGCAATCTTTCTCTGCCCTTTCTGAGCGATTTCCATTCTGCTTAAGCAGCACAATTTTGAATGATTAAGCCCAGCAAAAGGAATCTTCATAAAAGTAAGTCTTTGCTGCCCTCTTGTGGGAAAATGTGTGCCATACACTTTTTAAAAACACAACAAGCCTGTGTAAATTTACAAACAGGTTTGTTTTTAATTAGGATTTTAGAAGAAGGTAAAAAAAAATCAAAGGAAAAAGAATACTACAAAAAGAAAATAGAAAAAGAAATAATATATAGAATTACGACTTCTGCCTGTCGCTCCATTGAATAATTCCAGGCATCAAGAGAACTTAAATATTTGTTGCTAATCAGGAATTTGTCCCTTTTGTCTCCCTCCTTCCTTCCTTCCTTCCTTCCTTCCTTCCTTCCTTCCTTCCTTCCTTCCTTCCTTCCTTCCTTCCTTCCTTCCTTCCTTCCTTCCTTCCAAAGCAATTCAACTCTGTGCAGTTTAGCTTGTCAGCTACTCCAGGAAAATCCTGTCTAGCTAAAACTCAGTTGAGCTAATTTTTAACAAGCGCTGTCCAGAAACTCGCAGTCTTGTTTTTCTTTGAATTATTCAGAATTACTCAGAGGGACAAAATCCAACAAGATGACTTCTCAAGAAAGTCCTTGGCTAAGTTTGCTCAAGCCATAAAATCGAATTTGTGTCTCATGCAAATGTTGGTTCTCGCTTCCTAGAGACATAGATAGACCTTCTCCCCCCAGTCCAGATTCCAGCATGGTTTTGTCATGAATATCACTGAAGTAAAGTCCACTGAGAAGATTAACAGGGGAACGATTTAAAACATCACCAATAAAGGAGAATATTTTGCAGCACAGGGTTGAAATGAGGAGTGCTTGGTTTGGAGTGCATCATGGATCCCACAGTCCTCTTCCTCCTCCTCCTCCTCCTCCTCCTCCTCCTCCTCCTCCTTACACCCCCATTCCCTTCTAGCACTGAAATGACTGCAGGAAATCAGCCAAGTCAAGAGAGCACCAAGGAGCCCTCATGAAAGCATCATGCTGGCTGACCCCACCTTGCCTGTAGCTCCATGAGAAACGAATTGGGCCTCCTCTCTCAAGGCGATTTCCATCTGCTTCTGGGCGATGCACGGCCGGGCCAAAGATGTGCCAAGAAGATAGCGGTCCTCATAGAGAGCCCCAGCTTGGACCGCTGGCCAAATAAACTCTTCCACAAATTCTCTGCGGAGGTCTTCAATGTAAACCTGAAATACAGATGATGATAACAGGGCTGGAAGGGACCTTGGAGGTCATCTAGTCCAACCCTGAGACCTTCGGGAGTAGGGGGTAGATAAATTTAATAAAATAAATAAATAAGTAAATCCCTATCCCATTCCAGTCAAATGCCTCTCCAATCTCTTCTTTAAAACTTCCCCTGATGTTGGAAATGTAACCAGAAACCGGATTCATACTATCATATGTGGTGGACATGTCCCAAAATTTAAAAAAATATGGGTCAAAAATACATAACTGGCTGGGAAAAATGACAAAGAAGCATATTGAACTGAGACCAGAAGCTTTTGTTGGGCATCCTACCGGAAAAATATGACAAAAAGACTACGTATTTGATTTTACACGTACTGACGGGGGCTAGGATTGTATTTGGGCAATCATGGAAGTGTGAGGAGATAAGGTAACCCCACCGCCACCAAGCCCACAGAACCGGTAGTAACAAATTTTACATTTCACCACTGCTATCAATGCTATTGTAATGAATACAACAAGTATGCGAATTATGAATTTTCAAATAACTGTACCCAGTTCACACACTGTTGGAGGGAAATGAAAAGTATTATAAATAAAATAAATAAAACATGGGGGGGGGAACTCTCCCCTGAGGGAGCATCCACAACTTCTGGAAGAAGGATTGGTATCCATGGATGCTTTAATGAGTATCTTTCAGCAAACCCTGATTAAGCCAACTGAGGCCAAGGGTAGCAAGCAAAACTAATCACTCACCTTCTTGGCACCCAAAGAAAGAGCTTTCATTCTCGCCTTTTCGAAGTCTTCCTCTTGTCCAATGTTGGCCTGGGAAATATTTAAAGGGGGAGGGATAGGAAATAACTTCTAGATTAAGGAAATTTGCTTTTTTGTGTCTTTTTAAGGGGAGTAAAGGTAAGGGTAAAGGTTCCCCTCGCACATACGTGCTAGTCATTTCTGACTCTAGGGGGCGGTGCTCATCTCCGTTTCAAAGCTGAAGAACCAGCGCTGTCCGAAGGCATCTCCGTGGTCATGTGGCCAGCATAATTCAACGCCAAAGGCTCACAGAATGCTGTTCCCTTCCCACCAAAGAGGGTCCCTGTTTTTCTACTTGAATTTTTGTACCTGCTTTCGAACTGCTAGGTTGGCAGAAGTTGGGACAAGGAAAGGGAGCTCACCCCGTTACGCGGCACTAGGGATTCGAACCGCTGAACTGCTGACCTTTCGGTCAACAAGCTCAGCAACTTAGCCACTGAGCCACCGCATCCCTTTTAAGGGGAAAAAGGCACCAAATCCTTAATTGTATAAAGGGGTCTCATTATTTCTAAATTGGGAGGATATCTTAGAATATCTTGGAAAACAATAAAACAATATTGTTTAAACAATATTGCTGCAAGGGAGGAAGTGGCCGTATTTGTCCTTCGGTGGCAATAAAAATAAGTCCAAATAACAAAGAAGGGAAAAAATAAGTCCAAAAGGGTAAAGTTCTCTGCTAACTAAAGCAGGACTCATCATAAGACAGTCTGAACCTTGTCTTGATAAATAAGGTGATGGGTTTTGTTGTTTTTTTTTTTTTGAATGATTCTTCATTCTTGAAATTCTTTTGAAACTTTGTGGCTTGCAACTTCTTTTAATCACAGATATTTATTCTCAGGTCCTGGATTTCTGTGTGTGTTCATTTGAAGGGTCCCAAGTCTTTAAAATGAATTTTATATTTAATTAAAGACCACTTTCGCTCCCCCAGGGACCCAGCAGCCGGATTGGATATCAAATCCCATCATTCTCAGCCCTGCTGCTAGCTAGTTAGGGGCCAACTGATCATGTTTGACCCCTGAAAGGCAAGGCTGGAATTGAGATTCCTGCTTCTGATTTGTGGCTGATGGTTCTCCTCTTAACCGAGGCAAGACTGACACGGGTTGAATTTCCACCTGGGGTCCCTTGCAACTTTCCCAATCAAGCCATTGCTGTATCTCTTAAACTTGACAACTTCAAGATGGGTGGACTTCAATTCCCAGAATGCCCCATGCAGCATGCTGGGAAATTTGGAAGTTGAAGTCCACCCATCTTAAAGCCTACTAACCAGGGAATTCTGGGAGTTGAAGTCCACCATATTAAAGCTTGCTGGGTGGGGAATTCTGGGAGTCAAAGTCCACCCATTTTAACGCCTGCTGGGTGGGGAATTCTGGGAGTCGAAGTCCACCCCTCCTAAAGTTGCCAAGTTTGAATAACACTGATTTGGAGTCCTTGAAAAGTTCTCTCACCAGGTAAGCGATGACATCATAACCTTGTTCTTTCAGCCAAACCAGGATGCAGGACGTATCCAAACCACCACTGTACGCCAGAACCACAAGGCCTTTGGCCTGAGACATTGAGTCTATAATAATCATAATAATACTTTATTAACTTTATATGTCACCCTAAGGACAATTCAAGAAAAAAAAAACCCCATGAGATTAACAGGCAGAGTCTGGATAGCTTCAGAAGACCCCCAACCCAACTGCTTTTTTTTTCCAGGCTAAAAAAAGAGCTGATAGAACTGGATTTGCTTAACGACCTTGCGATTCACTTAACAACCCGTTTGCTTAGCAACGGAAATTCTGGTTCCAATTGTGGACATAAATCAAGGACAACCTGTATTCAGAGAATAACGTCTCCAGGCATTTTGAATGCTCATGAAGCAGCTGGAACAGCCGCCTCAGAAAGATGGGAGGACCAAATATTGGCACCAACGTAGGTCTTGAGCCCGCGGAACTCCCCACCACAAGATTCCACAGGAGCATGATGGTCCTGGCTTAAACTTCACTCACAGCCTCAGAAATGGGCTCCCTCCTTCTAATACAACTTCCAGTAGCCCTCATCCTGGCTGGGACTGATGGGTGTCGTAATTCATCAACCTCTATACTCTGTATAATCTCCAGCCCCACGCCCCATATGCAGTTAATCTGCAAATACAGGTAATCCTCTCTTTACGACCATAACTGAGCCCAATATTTCCATTCCTAAGGGAGAGAGTTGTTAAGTGAATTTCCCCCCATTTTAACAGAATAACAGAGTTGGAAGGGATCTTGGAGGTCTTCTTGTCCAATCATAGTCAAATGGTTGTCCAGTCCATTTTTGAAAACTTCCAGTGATGGAGCACCCACAATTTCTGGGGGGAAGCCATTCCACTGATTGATTGTTCTAACTGTCAAGGAAATTTCCCCTTAGTTCTAGGTCAGGGGTCAGCAATCTGTGGTTCTGGAGCCGCATGTGGCTCTTTCACCCCTCTGCTGCGGCAATGTGCGACACCCGCCGGCATGTGATTTATTGAGCTTTTCAACCTCTGGTAGGCCAACCATGGATAGGTCCAAGAAAAGAAAAGTTTCAGAAGGAAACAGAATGTTTAATTCAACGACATAGGCTAGTTTTGTGGCCGCTCAAGAAATAGTCAGGCACTGGAAGGGTTTTGTGGCTCCCGGTGTTTTCTTTTGTGTGGGAAACGGGTCCAAATGGCTCTTTTGAGTGTTTAAGGTTGCAGACCCCTATTCTAGCTCCCATTCGTTGCTTCTTGTCCTGCCTTCAGCTGCTTCAACTGATTTGATAGAATCGATTGAAGAGATGGATTCTATTATACAGCCTGACCCAATTTAGGGGGGGGGGGAGTTGCATTATTTTTTCCATGAAGGTTTTTTCAATAAAAGGATGTCCAGCTTGGCACAGAGCAGAGCTGGCAGATCTGGGGCACCATCCAAAATAAAGATTTGTCCACTGGCTCCTTTAAACAACCCCAGTTTGTACTTTCAGTTCCCCTTGTACAAAAGAGCAATTTATTTATTTATTCCGGGCAAGGAGCCGGCTGCATATCTCCTGTTTAAAACTCGGGGCACAGAGAATTTTCAGCTTTTCCTTTTATTCTGCCAGTTTCGATCTCTTTCAAATCCCCCAAAACTTTTACTTCAACTGGTGCAGAAAAGGAGAAAAGCGAAGGGAAGGAAAAGGGAGAAGTAAGACCGTAGGAAATAAAAGAAGTGGAAGAGAAAAAAAAAAGATACAAATTGAAACTCAAAAGAGAGGAAACTATTAGGAAGTGAGGAGGAGAGAGAGAGAGAGAGAGAGAGAGAGAGAGAGAGAGAGAGAGAGAGAGAGAGAGAAAGAAAGAAAGAAAGGGAAGAAAAATTGAAAAAGGAACAAATATACGAAGAAATGGCTTCTGATATTCTTCACAATTATATTTCAATCTCTCTTTCTAAAGTTACATCAGAATAGTCTTCTTTTTCTAATCTATTTATCTCAGAAAAGATATAGAGTCAGTTTCTGACCTTCCTTTCATTCATCATGCACACATTTATATTTTATCTTCTATTTATAGTGTGGCTTCTTTCTTCTCATCCTCTCCTCTTTTTAATCGTCACCCCCCCCCAAAAAAAATCAGACGTTACTTCTTTCTCCCCAATCCCCTTTAAAACTCTTCCAAACTTCTTTAGAAGTTTTTTTCTTTTTTGGCAACTCTTCAAAACTTTGTTAAATATCCCCCCCCCTTTCTTGCAATGTCACTTACCCTTGTCGCCTGCAAAGACAACAAAAAAAATTCAGCTGCAAATTAAAGTCAGGGGTCTCCCCACCATCCCAGATGCTTCGAGCCATCCCAGAATATATACCCCTCCCCGATTATCTGAGGAGGAGGAGCCAGGATGGGCACAGTCCAACTTCAGCAAGGACCCTTTTCTCTGGTCTTCCAGTCACCATCCTGGCTGGGTGTTTTGAGTTATTCAAACCTTGCCAATAGTTTTGGGGCCAAATTAAGCCAGTTGAACCACCTCCAAGGGAGAGGGGGAAAAACACCCCTGCCCTAGTTATTACTTTAACTCTTGCACCATCGGACACAGCAGCCAGGTGGGGAGAAGAATTTGGCAGGCCTCTTGACGGATCTACAACTCGTGACCCGTCAGAGAGAGATAAGGTCTCATTGCAACAGACTGGTCACCTGCCTGAGGGGGAAAGATATGAACATATTGGACATTTCTCTATTTTTTTCCAGACCCGTCAGACCTCGGTCCAGGTTTTTCTGCTGGAATTTGGCACCGTCAGGTCATAACTGGAATAAGGTAAAGGTTCCCCTCGCACATATGTGCTAGTCCCGACTCTAGGGGGTGGTACTCATCCCCGTTTCAAAGCCGAAGAGCCAGCGCTGTCCGAAGACGTCTCCGTGATCCTGTGGCCGGCATGACTCAATGCCAAAGGCGCACGGAACACTGTTCCCTTCCCACCAAAGGGGGTCTCTATTTTTCTACTTGCATTTTTTTTACGTGCTTTCGAACTGCTAGGTTGGCAGAAGCTGGGACAGGTAACAGGAGCTCACCCCGTTATGCGGCGCTAGGGATTCGAACCGCTGAACTGCCGACCTTTCAATCGACAAGCTCAGTGTCTTAGCCCCTGAGCTGCTGTGAATATTTGATGCTTAAATAAACTTATTTATTTATCTTTTTATTTATTATTTAAATAAACTTATTGATGCTTAAATAAATCGAGCGATTTATTTACCGTTTGGGTCTGGGGGCTGAGTATACAATGTGCAATTGAGGGAACTGGGTATGGCTAGTCTAATGAAAATAAGGATTAGGGGAGACATGAGAGCAGTGTTCCAATATTTGAGGGGCTGCCCCAAAGAAGAGGGGGTCAACCTATTCTTCAAAGGACCAGAAGGCAGGAGAAGAAGCAACGGATGGAAACTAATCAAGGAAAGAAGCAACCTAGAACTAAGGAGACATTTCCTGGCAGTGAGAACAATGAATCAGTGGAACAACTTGCCTCCAGAAGTTGTGACTGCTCCAACACTGGAAGTTTTTAAGAAGAGATTGGACCACCATTTGTCTGAGGTGGTGTAGGGATTCCTGCCTAAGCAGGGGGTTGGACTAGAAGACCTCCAAGGTCCCTCCCAACTCTGTTATTCTGTCTTCTTCTCTTTTTGTCTTCTCTGTTTTGAAAAGCCTCCATCCCCAGGGTCTGTGGTGGAACTGTACCCAATTTTGAGTCCAGTTGTTAAGCAAAATCACGCAATTGTTCAATGAATTGTGCAGTTTTTAAGGGAAATTCAGCTTCCCTCATGGGACTTGGCTTGTCAGAAGTTGGCTGGGAAGTGGCAAATCGACATTCACGTGATCCCAAGATTAATCATGGTCAATGCAAGCTGGTTGCCGAGTGTCCAAATAGTAATTCTGGGACCTTGGTGTGTTTGTGTGTGATAGTCATAAGGACAGGTCATAAGTCAATTTTTTTTCCAGCTCCGTCGTATGTTTGAAAAGTCATTAAATGAATTGTTGAAACTTCAGGGTTACCTATCAGCTGTAAAAGCTTTAATCAGCATAAGGAAAAGACATCAAATAGACAAGTATATATATGGAAATGGACATTTGATTTCAAATCAATATCAGGATCTGTTATCAATGGCCTCTGTGTTCAATACAGTCCCCAGTTCTCCTGATTAAATCTCCAAGACACATAGCAGCCAATGGTTGCAACAGAATTCAATATTTTCTCCATGGATGGGTGAAATATCCAAGTGACACACCAGAGGGCAGTATGGTTCAATACATTTCCCCATTCTCCACTTTTAATCTGTTAGTACCTATATCAGCCACTGGAGGACACCATCTGGTATGTCCCAGAGCAGTATTTCTCAATCTTAGCCACTTTAAGGCATATGGAGTTCAACTCCCAGAATTCCTAGCTGAGAATTCCACGGGGGTGGGGAATTGAAGTTCACACAACTTAAAACATGCCCAAGTGGGGGATTTTGGGAGTTGAAGTCCACATGCCTTAAAGTGTGTTGGCTGGGAAATTCTGGGAATTGAAGTTGCCAAGTTGAGAAATGCCGCCCTAGAATTGCACTATCTTGATCTATTTTACCGATGGGCCCTACAATTGCATATCAGCCAAGAGGTGGCATCATTTCCTAAATTATTAAAAACTTTCCTTATTTTACTCAGAGGGATGCAGTACCCAGCTGAGCCACGAGGGGGAAGCATGTGCTTGACGTATTTGCTATATACTCCAACAGGGGCATTCCTTTATTGTTAGTGTTTAGAGAAATGAATTGAAGCTTTTTAAAGGTATTTTTTGTACTTTCACTTTCGTTTTAGACAAAAAAAAAAGAGAGAGAGAGAGAGAGAAGACAATGACACCTTAACGTCCACCTTGTTTAACAGTGGACATTCTAGTCCGAATCGTAAATCAAGAACTCGGTTTAAATCATCATGGCATTATTTTTTTCATAGGGACTCTTAAAGATAGCCCATTATTTTCTTTAAAATAAAAAAATTAGAAATGCTTCCCAGCCCTTGACTATTGAAAAGGGTCCAAAAAAAAAAAAAAAAGAGAGAGAGAAAAGAAATAAGAAATAGTGTTCCTTTTTTTTCCTTTTTTTTTTAATATGCAGGCAATGGAAGTTTGTGAGATGGGAGTTCCAAGCATTGAAGCTCTTTAAAAGCAAGGCAAGGATGCAATGACTTCCCACCCCTCCTCCCGACCCACCCCCCTCCAAAGTGAAGCCTCACACAACAGTTGTGATGGACAAAACAACAACAAGAAGAAAAAAGACCAAAAAAAGGGGGGGGGGAGAGGGCGGCATTTAACCCCCTTCCGACTTCAGCCAGGCTACCAAGTGTGCGTGATTACAGATTCAGGGCTTAAATTTCTCCCGCAAAAGGGGGAGAAAAAAGACCCCCCACCCCACCCCATTTTTGGGTGTCCGATGATCCTTCGGCCGACAAGCCCGTTATGAAAGCATCAAATAAATAAGGCAGCGGTCTGAAAAAAGAGAAAACACCCGCTGTTTGTTATACACATACACACACACACACACACACACACAAACAGAGGCAAATCATATCAAAAGGAGATGGGATGCGGGGCGTTTTGCCCATCGCTTGGAACATAAAAATGGGGCTTTGTACATGCAGACCTGGGGGTGGGGGGGAAGCAACCCCGAGCGATGCAAATTGCAGCAAATCCAGATGATATGGAGAAAAATGAATTTTTTTCAAATGGATTTTGATTCACAATTATTATTTTTTTCCCTGCTTTTTGCCCTCCCCGTTCTCCCCCCTCCCCCCGGCCTGCTTTTCCAGTCTGACTTAATCAGTAGCCTCTCCAGTCCCTTCCATCCCTCTGCCCCCCCAGGGAAGAAATATGAAATCTCAAGTTCATTCCAGACAAAACGCAAACGGGAGAAAATGTGTGCCAGAACCGTCTCCATCTCATAAAGGATTCCCACCCTCTGCCCTTCCTTTGTCTCTCTTTTTCAAAATAATAATAATAATGGTTATCAAAGCAGTCGCTCGGCCGATATGGGACGATTCCAAGCAGAAAAAGGGAGTTTTGAGGCTGAGGTCGGACTTGGAAGACGCCCCTTGCTTGCGAGTAACGTAAGAGTAACATCAGACGAAGGTCTCGTTGGGGGAGGCAGCTTGATGTCACTGGAAGAAGGACTTCTCGATGCGTCTGGAAAGGAGAAGGGAAGGGAAGGGAAGGGAAGGGAAGGGAAGGGAAGGGAAGGGAAGGGAAGGGAAGGGAAAAGAAAAGAAAAGAAAAGAAAAGAAAAGAAAAGAAAAGAAAAGAAAAGAAAAGAAAAGAAAAGAAAAGAAAAGAAAAGAAAAGATGAAAAGCCTGAAACTTCCTGATGGACATTACGATTTTATATATTTATAGAATTCATGTCCTGCCTTTAGTGTCTTTTTTACAAATGTGTTATACCATTTAGTCTTTTAATTGCCTGGTTTGAGATGGCGCGGCCATAAAAATTGAATGTATGAATGAATGAACAAGGGAGGGAGGCAGTGAGCGAAGGAAGGCTGTATAAAAGGAAGGGAGGAAGGGAGAGAGGAAGGGAGGGAGGGAGGGAAGGAAGAGAATGAGAGGACAGAGGGAGAGAAGGAAGGAAGGAAGGAGAAGGAATGGGAGGGAGGAAAGGAAGGAAATATAAAATGAATGAATGAATGAATGAATGAGGGAGGGAGAGAGGGAGCAAAAGAAGGCTGTATAAAAGGAAGGAAGGAAGGAAGAAGGGGAATGGGAGGGAGGAAAGGAAGAAAATATAAAATGAATGAATGAATGAATGAATGAAGCAATTTAAGTTAGAATCAATTTTGGAAGGTAACATTGAATCCATCCCTGCCAGACACAATTATTTATTCCCCTTATCGCTTTAATACATACATTATTTGCTGTTTTTTTCCCCCTCCTCTTGCTGTCATCTTGTTCTATTGCAATGTATTGTATTGCAAAATGCAGGATTTTTTGGTCTTTGCCCACACTGTTAAATTAACTATTTAAGGGTTGTTTGAATAGGGTTCTACGTTTGTGCATGTATTCAGATTTGTAGTGTGTTCCACTGTGGTCAACAAAACACAACAGTTGTTGTGACAGTGACAATACCGTTGTTGCTGGGAGCTGCCACATAAATGAGATGGAAGTCAAGACGAGTCAAATAATAAAAACGAGTTCTTCTAAGTTTCATGAGGTTTTGTTTTCCAGATATATTTTTAGCGGGAAGGTCATTTCTCTTATGTAAATAGAAAGCTGAGATTGGAGACTTGGGTGCTCACCAAAGCCCAGACTGGGGGGACTATACCAGTCCATCGTAAAGAGAAAGGGCCTGAACGATGGAAGGATCGGCCTTAGAACCTTCTTGGAACTCCTGCAACGTTAATTTCCCATCAGCGTTCTGGAAGAAAAGGAGAACCAGAGGTTAGGGAAAGTCATAAGAGTTGGACGAGGGTCCCAAGAGGTCATCTGGTCCATTCCCCTTTCTTGGTGCTGAGTTAAGGAGGTAACTCAGTGATCGGGTCATGCGATCAAGGACTCAAAAGAACAGTCAACACCCAGGATTAAATCTCTTATGTGAATTAATACATCTCTCTCTCTTTCTCTCATCTATCTATCTATCTATCTATCTATCTATCTATCTATCTATCTCTGCCTATCTATCTCATCTCATCTCATATCTCTCTATCTATCTATCCATCCATCTATCTACTCTATCTGTATATCTATCTATCTATCTATCTACTTTATTTGTATATTTATCCTATCTATCTATCTATATTTATATCTATCTATCTCTGTCTATCTCATCTCTCTCTCTCTCTCTCTCTCTCTATCTATCTATCTCATCTCTCTCTCTCTCCTCTGTATATCTATCTATATCTGTGTATCTGTCTATCTCTCTCTCTCTCTCTCTCAATCTATCTAATCTCTCTCTCTTTCTCTCCATACATAACATAGACAGACAGACAGACAGATTTGATCAACTCAAGGCAGAAAACACACTTAATATACTTCTGTGTCCTACTTTCCAAACAACAACAACCCTGTCAGGTGGGTTTAGCGAAGAATGAGTGACTGGCCTAAATTCACCCAGCCATTTTTCCTGCCAAAGGGAGGACTAGAACTCACAGCCTCCTGCTTTCTAGGTCAGCACCTGAGGGTTTTTCAACCTTGGAAACTTTTAGCTCGGCTGGCCTTCCACTCTCCCTTAGGGATAGGGCTGCGAAGGAAGCGAAATGGGAGACCTCCTTGGTCACCTCCTGCTGGTAGCCAAAGAAGCTGGAGAAGAAGACTCACTTTGTCCATCATGGCAAAAATCCGGTCCACCCTCTTCTCCGGTGTGTTCTCCTCTTCCGGCAGCTCCACTGTGTTACCCTGGTCAAAGAAAGGGAGGATGACACAGCCTTGGAGACACACAGCCCATCGTTTCCACGAACTCTGGCAGACTTAATAAAGCCCAAGAAGCAGCAGTGAAATCCTCTGAAGTCTGCTATTGGTTCTGTGAGTCTGCTACCAAGTGCGCCTGAGGTGCACCCATGCAACACTAAAAAAACCAGCCCGAAACCAGCCTGAAAACACCTCAGAAAATGGCCTGAAAACAGCCCGAAAAACAGTTTGAAAACAGCCTGGAAAAATGGCCTGGAAAATAGCCTGAAAATGGCCCCAAAACAGCCTGAAACTGGCCTGAAAACAACCTGGAAAATAGCCTGAAAAAGACCTGTAAAATGGCCAAAAAACCCAGCCTGAAAACAGCCCAAAAAACAGCCTGAAAACACCTCAGAAAATGGCCTGAAAACAGCCCGAAAAACAGTTTGAAAACAGCCTGGAAAAATGGCCTGGAAAATAGCCTGAAAATGGCCCCAAAACAGCCTGAAACTGGCCTGAAAACAACCTGGAAAATAGCCTGAAAAAGACCTGTAAAATGGCCAAAAAACCCAGCCTGAAAACAGCCCAAAAAACAGCCTGAAAACACCTCAGAAAACGGCATGAAAACAGCCAGGAAAACAGCCCAAAAAACAGCCAGGAAAACAGCCTGAAAATCAGCCTGAAAACACCTCAGAAAATGGCATGAAAACAGCCAGGAAAACAGCCCAAAAAACACCTCAGAAAACAGCATGAAAACAGCCAGGAAAACAGCCCGAAAACCAGCCGGAAAACACTTCAGAAAATGGCATGAAAACAGCCAGGAAAACAGCCCAAAAACACCTCAGAAAACAGCATGAAAACAGCTAGGAAAACAGCCCGAAAAACAGTCTGAAAACACCTCAGAAAATGGCATGAAAACAGCCATGAAAACAGCTTGAAAAACAGCTTGAAAACGGTCCAGAAAATGGCCTGGAAAATAGCCTGAAAATGGCCCAAAAAAACAGCCTGAAATTGCCTCAGAAAACAGCTTGAAAACAGCCCAAAAACAGACATGTGCACGCCAGCCAGCTGGTTTCCAGTGTGCTCCTGTGTGCGCACATGCGCGCACATGCATGCATATTCCAGTTTGGGCACTCGGTCCCATAAATTTTTGCCATCCCTGTTATAAGGCATGAGGTTCTTCCAGAAGGCATAACATCACCTGGAAAGTTGGTAACTTTTCATCAAAATATCCCACAAATCCTATTGTATTCCAGCCAACTGAGGCCTTCCCTGGTCTCATCTGGAGACCTTCCAAATAAATCTTCAGGAAAGCCCATCTGTTCACAAACGGGGATGTCCAAAGATTGGTTGGGGACCTCAGTTCCAATGGCCAATGTGGACCCCCTGAAGTTGGAGCTAAGCCTTGAGGCCAACTTGCCCACAGGACCTTCTGGTCACCTGAAGGGCAGGACAGAACCGGCCGCTTCCTGCAATTGGCTCTCATTCCAGAGGTAACAAACCATGGTTTCTATACTCACCACCATCTGGTAAATAGCATCTACAATGTCCAGCATCTCATTTCTTGTGATGTAGCCATCATTATCCAGGTCATACAGTTTAAAGGCCCCTGAAACGCAGCAGGAAAAAAAAGAAAAAGGAAGCAAGTTGGCAAAGAAAGAGTTACAGCTTTAGGAACCGAGACTCGGTCAGAAAAGGCCCTAAGGCCAAAATCTCTCCCACAATTTCTCGAATATGCAGAATATAGAACACGGGTATCAAACTCAAGGCCCGTGAGTCGGATCCAGCCAAGAAATAGCAGAGGACCAGCCCATGGTGCCTCTGAAACGGGGCGCCCCGTGTCTCATTTTTTGTTCGACAAATTGCTGCAAGAGGCCATCCAGACCGAATGGGTGTGGGGGCAGTGAGCAGCCTCCTCGGTGCCCCATTTTGGCCGGCAAAGTGCTGCAGGAGGTGTCCGTCCCATCTCCCCACACACACACGGCCGGCCAACGGAGGAGAACTACTATGCTGCTCTGGCCCCTGAAGAAATCCAGTTTGACACCCCTGATATAGAGTATCAGAGTTTGAAGGGACCTTGGAAGTCTTCTAGTCCAACCCCTTGCTCAAGCAGGAAATCCTACATCATTCGGGACAAATGGCTGTCTAACAAGGAGAAGAAGAAATAAATAAATAGTCAGGGAAGAAACTCTCCATGTTGGATTACTTACACCGCAGTTTTTCATCCAGGGTTCCTCGGGAAGTGACTGAAAGGGCCTGGATGAATTCGGAAAACTCGATTCTTCCATCCTGAGAAGAGAAAGGAAAGTGCCAACATTGAGAAAAAGCTTGGGGAAAAGCTGTTTAAAGTGCAATTACAGTTGGTCCTCTATTTATGACCATTCATTTAGGGACGGTTGGGAGTTACAACGGCACAGAAACGAGGAACTCGGATCTTGCAGTTTAGGGACCAGCACAGTAACTCAGTCCTTATGGTTACAGGAAGGAAGGAAGGAAGGAAGGAAGGAAGGAAGGAAGGAAGGAAGGAAGGAAGGAAGGAAGGAAGGAAGGAAGGAAGATAATATGCTATGGGAAGGGAAGGAAGGAGGGAGGGAGGAAGGGAGATAATATACTATGGGAAGGAAGGAAGGAAGGAAGGAAGGAAGAAAGGAGAAAGAAAGAAAGAAAGAAAGAAAGAAAGAAAGAAAGAAAGAAAGAGAAAGAAAGAAAGAAAGAAAGAAAGAAAGAAAGAAAGAAAGAAAGAAAGAAAGAAAGAAAGAAAGAAAGAAAGAAAACTCACTTTGTTTTCATCAAAGACATTAAAAACAAAAGTTGCAAACTTGGTAGGGTCACCAAATGGGAAAAATTGCTTGTAGATTTTCTGAAATCCGGCTGCGTCCAACTGTCCACTTGGGCAGTCCTTAATAAAGCCTTTATACCTGCAACCAGAAAGATAAAATGGATATGCTTGATTTTTTTTCCCCCTATGACTCCAAGAAAGCCAGCAGAACCATTTTTAATCCCATCTCGGTTTTGCTGTGACTTTCAGGCAGTGTTTCTCAACCTAGGCAAGTCTGAAGATATGTGGCCTTCAAACTCCCAGAATTCCCCAGCCAGAAGCTTTCAAAGCCTGATTGCCATAATGGACTGCCTTGGCTTTTCACAGGGACTCCAATTTCCAGAAGGAACTATGGGCTTTGTTGTTCCAACCCATTGGGGAAGGAGACACTATGGCAGGAAGAACTGCTGAAATTTTTGAAGACCCCTATTGTCACAAGAGAGAGAAAGGAGGCCACCTGGTGTTATCTATGCCTCCTGGGTACCATCAGATTCTTCTTCCCCCCATTTTTTAATGGATTCATATCCATAAAATATCAGGGGAGGCAAGCGATAACTATCTTCCAGGACTTCCTAGAAGAGGTTGATTTATTCTCCAGGACACCTGAAGGCAAAACAAGAAGCAACGGATGGAAACGCATCAATGAGAGAAGTAACTCCCTAGAACTAGGGAGAAATTTCCTGACAGTGAGAACAATCCATCAGTGGAAAGACTTGTCTCCAGAAGTTATGGATGCTCCATTGCTGGAAGATTTTAAGAAGAGATTGGATAGCCATTTGGGGGGGGGGGAATGGTATAGGGTGCCCTGTTTAAGCAAGGGGTTGGACTAGAAGCTCTCCAAGATCCCATCCAACTGTAAGCTTCAACAGAATGAATCGTCTCTGAAGAGCTGTCCGTGGTCCTGAGCTCAAGACGCAGAACTTTCCAAGGGATGGGTCATCTCAGAAAATTTGACCTTTGTTTCTACAGTGACCAAGCTGGCCGCTTGGCAACTCAGTGTCCAGAAAAGCAAGAATGTTTTGAGTCCACCTCTCATATCACATCAGAACAAGGACATAAGAAAGTCAGTTGAAGCAGGATCTTCGGTAAATGAGGAATTGAACCAATGATGAAACTCAAATTTTTTAACCACTGGTTTTGTGGGCGTGGCTTGGTGGGCGTGGCAGGGGAAGGATACTGCAAAATCCCCATTCCTACTCCACTCGGGGTCCAGCCAGAGGTGGTATTTGCCGGTTCTCTGAACTACTCAAAATATCCACTACCGGTTCTCCAGAACCTGTCAGAACCTCCCGGATTTCACCTCTGAATTGAACGGACCTGCAGTTACTACAATATGTTTAGTGACCGTTTGAAGTGACCACAGCACTGGGGGGGGGGGTTGTGTGTTTATATACAAATGTTCAATAATTCTTAGAATTGGAAATAACACTCACCATTGCTGGACTTCTTTCTCTGTGACTGAAAAAGAGAGAGAGAAAAAGAAATATTTATGGACAACTTCATAAATTCGTGCACTTAACTCTTATCTTATTCATTTTTTGGGCAGAGACAGGGGTGGGCTGCTGTGGGTTCGGGAGAACCTCTAGCTAAGATTCTGTGCAGTTCGGAGAGCCCCGAAATCCCACTCCTGGTTGGCCCCGCCTATCCCTCCCCTCCTCTCCCAGGAGTCCCCACACGGCCCATTTTGGATGCAGGGAAGTGCAGGGCACACGTGGAGCCTCAGGGTGGGTGAAAAACGCACCTACCGGAAGATTGGGAAGGCCGGAAATGGCCTCTAGAGGGCCTCTGGAGCCTGGGGAGGCCATTTTTGCCTTCCCAGAGGCTCAAGAAAAGCCTCCGGAGCCCGGGGAGGGAAAAAACAGACACACACACACACACACACACACACTGTGGTGCAGGAAGCTGACTAGGCCACGCCCACCCAGCAACTGGGCAGAGAACCCCTTGCTAAAATTTTTAAGCCCACCCCTGGGCAGAGACGTAATTGCTCTCCACTGGAACACTTGTTCACTCAGTCAATTAGCAAAGATCATTTGCAAAAAGAGAAATCTTCCCGTCTTCGGCGCAATCAATTCCTAATAAACCTAAAGAGGGAATATTAAATATTTCTGAGCACAAAGGGTATAAATTGGGACTCTAGACGTACAAGTCTTTGGAGGGGAATTTTAATTAGCGTAAAATACTGTAAATCGATATGGATTCATGGCTTGGAACATGGAAAAAAAGGAACCGGTATGAGCTAATCCTTGACTTACAACCACAATTGGAAGCGAAATTTCGGTTGCTAAGTGAGGCGGACTGTTAGGTTACATCATCACGTGACCAGACCCAATTTTAAAAACATTTTCCCCGTGGTGGTTATGGAGTGTCATTAAGTGAATCACATGGTCGTTCAGGAAATTAATCTTCACCCTTGGACTTCACTTCTCATATGTTAGCTGGGAAGTTTGCAAATCGCGACCACATGATTGCGAGGACGCCACAACCGTCATAAGTGTGAAACGACTGCCATGTACCCAATTTGCAGTTGGGGATAGTCTGACAGTTGTAACTCTGAGGACAAGACACTTTCTTCAATACCGTTGTAAGTCTGAACCTTCGTTAAACAAAAGGCCAGAAGTCGAGAATGACCTGAAATGGCCAGAAGGTCAAACCACACAGTCCCAAATGACACAACTCCACACAAGGCAATTCTCTGCAATCCAGGTAGACTTCGATTTACAACCATTCATTTAGTGACCTTTCAAAGTCACAACAGGACCGAAAAATGTGACTTACGACCATTTTTCACACATGACCGTTGAAAAATCTCCATGGACACGCAATCAGCATTCAGACAGGCTCATATTTATGACGGTCGCACCGGAGGTTCACTTAACAACTATCTTGGTTAGCGATGGAAACTATGGGCTGAACCACGGTCGTAATTCGAGGACTGTAAACGGTGTCACCCTGCAGAGACCTCCTCCCCTATCCAAAGCTACGACAAGGAGTTCCAGACGTCTGAATTGATCTGGAGTGATTTTGCAAACAGCCACGGCTCTTTTGAGAGCATGAATTGAATTAAGGAATCGATCGCAAGCCGCTGGAAGAAAGAAAATGGGTTGTGTTTTCTTTCCTTTTAAAAATAAAAAAATAAAAAAGATACAGGAGGAGACTTTTCAGTGTTCTGCTTCTGTTTTAGAGAGTTTGCAACGTTTTAAAAGCTTTCCCTGCTTGCAGTCTTATTCTAAGCCAGCTTTGGCCAGAGGTACCGTTTCCCCACCCCCCACCCAAAAATAAGACCGTGCCTTATGTTTTTTTGAACCCTGAAATAAGCACTTGGCCTTTTTTTTTTAGGGGAGATCTTATTAATTTGGGGCTCGTGGAGCAAGACTCTTGCTGTCTTGCCTGATTTTCAGCTCTGTCTCCCTAAGGCAGGGGTCTGCAACCTTAAGCACTTAAAGAGCCATTTGGACCCGTTTCCCACAGAAAAGAAAACACCGGGAGCCACAAAACCTGGGTGGGCGTGGCCAAGTCAATGTCACTCACTTCCACCAGTCACATGATCCCCCCTTAGCCACGCCTACCTAGCCGGTCATTACGGCAGAGAACCAGTTGTTAAAAAACTCCGGGAACCACAAAATCCTTTTGACATCTCTCTCTCCCCTCCATCCCTCTCTCCCCTTCTCTCTGTATCTCCCTGTCTCTGTCCCGGCCGCTTCTCCATCCCCTACCATCACCCTTACCTTCTCAGGCCAGGCGAGGAGTGACTGGGAGGGGAGGGCGAGGGGTGGGGCCAGTCAGAGGTGGGATCATCTGACAAGGAGCCACAGCAGAGGACCCAAAGAGCCACATGCAGCTCCCGAGCCGCAGGTTGCTGACTCCTGCCCTAAGCAAAGGAAATAGCAGGGACCGGCTGTGCATGCGGTTAAATATTTTCGGGGACGGCTTATTTTCAGGGAGGGTTTATTTTCAGGGGCATTATTTTAGCTCATGCACTCAAAAGCCAAAATGGGCTTATTATCAGGGGATGTCTTATTTTCGGGGAAACACGGTAGGTAGCTCAATCTTCATTGTTTCGTTTCAGTGAAATAGGTTCATCGGGATTTCGAAACTTTAAATAAGTTTTATCAAAATGGGACTTTGTGCTCGGGGAAAAAAAACCCTGGCTCTCTCCCACAGCTGAGGCAGCAAACCAAAAATACAGACGGCGACAGCCGGAGTGCCAAGATTTTGCTGCAAAGCTGGAAAAGAAATGGCTAATTATCGATGCATGACTTTTGCAAGATGCCAAATTTGCATGCTTTTTTTGAATTTCAAAATATATATATATGGGACACACTAAATACCAATTCTCTCTCTCTCTCTCTCTCTCTCTCTCTGTCTCTGTCTCTCTTTCCTCTCTGGCCTAAATCAAAGAGAAATATTTTAAGCTTTCCAGTCAAACATTACCAGCCTGGGAACTAAATATTTAGCCTGTGGTCCACTCTGGCACAAACACCTCCGGAGCAATTGCATTGGTGCCTTACTCAAAAATTCAAAGCAGGCTTGCAATCAAGCAAGGCCCGTTGCAAATTTATAATTCAGAAGGCTAATGAACAATGCAGCCCTGTCCTTTCCAGATGCGATTTCAATTATATTCAGTTTTTCCCCGCTCGGCTCTGCTCTAATGGTTTAATGCTTAAAAATTCCCACTGTTTCAGTTAAACATTAAAAAGGCCAACGGTGAGAAATGAGAAACGAGTCATCTATTCCAGCTTTAGATTTTAACTCCTTTGACGTCCTGGGTGATTCCACAGAAGGAACGAAAAAAATTCTACATACAGGTAGAGTCCTTGACTTATGACGACAATTGGGACCATCTTATATTCTGCCATGGTACCTTG
The DNA here is from genome assembly GCA_030761175.1 of Masticophis lateralis. Taxonomy (NCBI): domain Eukaryota; kingdom Metazoa; phylum Chordata; class Lepidosauria; order Squamata; family Colubridae; genus Masticophis; species Masticophis lateralis. The sequence continues at coordinate 12,579,237 of JAUDYJ010000015.1, forward strand.
AACATCGACAAACATTGACATCTGCCTTATCTCAGGTTCTCAGGGAGGACTAAATACTATGTAAATGGACAAAATGCCAAATCCAGTCTAAACCTCAGGCTTTAGACTGGATGAACCACGACAGTAATGTATTATTTGAGCACTTCAACATCACTGGAATTGACAAAAGCACCCTCAGTCAATTGCAAAAGGCTGCCTGCCTGGGAAAAGCTGACATCCTGCAACCATACCTTTAAACGCCATCAAACCACAATATCTGCGTTGTCCTTGGGAAGGACTCAATGGGTAGACAAAATGGCCAAATCCAGTCTAAACGTCGGCCTGATTGTACAACCAACATTCATAGTTATTTAAACTTGTCTACCACCCAGTTTTCAATGATGAAAGTGACTCACATCAATCAGGTAAATGCTAGAGGTTCTTTGGGAGCAGCCAAGGAGAAAGAAGGTGTAACGATTCTGTGGAGGTAGGTCATAAATGGCCAAAATGCAATTTAATCAGTTGTCAGTAAAAAAAAAAAAAAAAAAAAAACCTATATCCCCTCTTGCTGAATCCCCACCCCACCCCAACCCAAAAAAAAAAAACCCCATTCAAAAGAAATACAAAACACTCAGTCTGATGAACTGGAGGGATCAAATGGTTTAAATGGACAATAATTCAGCGGCTGGAATTCTTATATCCCTCCCATGTTCATCTCCGTAAATCTAGTTAAAGAAGACTCCGAGCGATCTCATTTGAAATAATTAATTTTGCCAACATACCTAATGAGATGTTCTCATGCACCTTGAGGCTAAAGTCAAAAATTAAAAAGCTGCTTTTGTGCAATAGGGAACCAAAAAAAAAAATCTTTTAAGGATTCACTCAACGGATTTCAACCAATCTAATTTTCTTCCGATTCTCCCGGCATTGCAGAACTAGGCTGAACCATGCACCAAACCACAAGTTACTGCTGCTGGTTAGCTTCAGTGTGGTTGGCTTTTTGCCAGTGAGTGTGAACTTGGAAACCAGCCAATTTGTTTATCTTATGATTTTGTGCGTCAAGAGATTCCCCCCAAAATAGTTTCATTAGCAATCGGCTTATTGCTTTCAATTAATGTTGGCATGTCCAGCTAATTAACAGAAGAAAAGCTACAGATTTATTCAACGGTATTAAAAAGTACGTAACTTGCTGAGTAAACAGAGAATGAGTTGGTGCTACAGTGCTCGGCTGGCCAGGTTTTGGCTTGCAAAAACATGGATGAGTCAGGGATAAGGAACTTAGATGGTAAGTTTCCAGTTCTCTCAGAAAGAAAAAAAAAACATGATTTCTCTCCTTCACTATTTATAAAGATTTGGTTCCTTAAATCTGCAACTTTTCACCCCAACCCATCCTTTAGGGTTGCCAATTCTCTTGCAAAAGGGCTCTCTGGCCAAATAGCTCAGTGCAATTAAGGTGTCTTCAGAGGCAATGAAATATTTAATGGAGGCAGTTAATGGTGGCTTTTAGAGAAGGGAATTGACAGGAGAGAATCAGCCCAAATCCACAAAAGAGATGCAAAAAGTAATGAAATCAACCATCTCTGATCAGGATGGGGGGAGCTGAACTGAAATCTTAAAGGTAAAGGTTCCCCCTCACACATATGTGCTAGTCGTTCCCAACTTTAGATGGTGGCTCATCTCTGTTTCAAAGCCCAAGAGCCAGCGCTGTCTGAAGACATCTCTGTGGTTATGTGGCCGGCATGATTCAATGCCAAAGGCACACAGAATGCTGTTCCCCTCCCATCAAAGGTGGTCCCGATTTTTCTACTTGCATTTTTTTTACGTGCTTTCGAACTGCTAGGTTGGCAGAAGCTGGGACAAATAATGGGAGCTCACCCCATCACATGGCACTAGGGATTCGAACCATTGAACTGCCAACCTTTTGATCAACAAGCTCAGCATCTTAGCCACTGAGCCACTGCATCCCATAAGAAACCTTAGGAGTCCCAAATAGGATGACCAAGGGCAGATATGGAAAGTCGTAGATCTACAGAGTCATGGGTTGTCCATCCAATAAATTATATCCATTGATTTAAAGGATCAACAATTTTCTGATATCTGGTGGAAAAAAGGACCTGGGAAGGTCCCTTCTACAAGTCACACATGGCATCCACCCGCTTCCAATAAAGTTCTCCAGAAGTTCCCAAAAAACTTCTTTCCCAGCTCTACCCCATGATGGTTTAAATCTTGGGACTTTCTGGTATGCCAGAAAGTTTCATGATCAATATTGTTCTCCATCCAAACTCAATTTGATGCACGAGAAACTCATCTCCAGGTTGGACAGGCCAAGAAGAGGCAGCGGTGAGGCTACTCAAGTAACATAAAATGAGTTAGGCCAGCTTTAAAGTCTAGCGGTAGATAAGGGACAATTCCTTTGCGGAACAAGCTTAACTTAGCTATGGAAAGATGGGCTAACCCAATACACTGGATTCCCACAAGACGCTAAGCTACAACCGGTGGTGGGATTCAGCCAGTTTGCGCGAATCAGTAGCGGCGACTACAGGAAGCTCCGCCCACCCGCCCAGATGTAATGCGCCACTACGGTGCACGCACAGAAGGGTGTGCCCTCACATTTGCGAACCAGTAGGGAAGGTAAGTGAATCCCACCTCTGGCTACAACCCCTATCCAAGTATTGCCTGCTGTGTGTGAATGAACCAGTTAACAGATGCGGGTAATGCTGTTGTGTGAACATACCCAGAGGTGATGCCAAAGTCAACAGCTACCAAAGTGTTATTATTAGCACAGCAAGGGAAGGTTTCTTAGAAAATCAAAAACCACCGTTTACCGACTGAGCGAGTTCACATTTTTCTAACCATCATTTTGGCATAATCTCCCAAATTCTGAACCTCTGAATGATGCAGCTGCTTTGGCAAATGGGACATTGTCCTAGATGTTATAAAAATAGCAAGGAGATTGAATAAACGCTATAATTTATCGCTAATATCTTGCAGAACACAATCAGGAAATAAACTTGGAGGGGTTACAAGAAAAACTCTCGCTTTCTCAGTTGTCTGTTCCCTGGAGCCCTGGGCTAGACTGCTGCTCTGGTGGGGAGGGGGGTGCTTCCCCTTTATACAAATTTATACCAAGTATATCAATTCTGGAGGTACTTTTTCTTGTTGCTTAGATGAAATTTAAGAGGCAAATGTTGGTTTTTGCCACCAACAACCCCTGATGAGAAAAATCAGCCAATAGACTTATTTTGGAAGGGTGGTTAAATGGTCAATGCTTGCTTACATTTCTGCATGCATCCCAGTATTGATTTGCCCCAAAGTACAGGTAAATCTTGATTTATAACCATTTGTTTAGTGAATGCTCAAAGCTACGACGACACTCAAACAGTGACTTATGACCGATTTTCACATTTATGACTCCTTTCGCATTCCCCCGTGGTCATGTGATCAAAGATAAGTTGCTTGGCAACTGGCATGTACTTCTGCCTGTTGCACTGTCCTGCGGTCATGTGATCCACCCTTTGTAACCTTCCCCGCCGGCTTGCAACAAAGCAACATCCATCGGCTTGCTTTAACGACCGTACAATTTGCTTATAACATCGGTGGGGGGCGGAGATCTTGTAAAAGGGAGCAAAACTCACTAAACAACCGCCTTGGGTTGAATTGCGGACGTAAGTCGAGGACTCCCCATCATTTGCTTGCTCCTATCTCAGCAGATGGTCTTTGGCGCTGATCGCCCTCGAGGAACTGAATGACAGCCCCAGTTTTCTCACCTTCCCTGCTGAGCCCTTTTCGCCAACAAATCATATTTACAAGCTTTTATTATTATTATTTTTCCTTGACAATTCCAAGGAAAACAGCTAGCCGGCCCACACAAGTTTGCCGTGGCAAGTAGCCAGGTTGAGACACCAAAACTGAACAGCTTTTCTGGGGGCAGAAAGTAGAGGGATTTTTTTTTTCCCCTTGCTCGTTTTTTTTTTTTTCTGTAATTGTATTTGCAGAATAAAGCAATTGTTGGAAAGAAGGGTTTCAAACTGAGAATCTGCGGGACGAAAAAAAGTCGAATCTAACCTCGCTAGCCATCTTCATTAGGTAGCCCCTGACTTACCATGCGTTGAATGAACTTGGTTTCGAAGTTAAGACGACATTAAAAAAAAAGTTACTTAGGATTGATCCTTGCACAGCATCCCGTGATCAAAATCCAGGGGCTTGCCAATTGGCATGTAAGTCAATGCAGTCCGAGGCTGCATAAACAGAGGGATAGATTCAAGATCACATGAAGTGTTAATACCACTTTATATGGCCTTGGTAAGGCCACACGTGGAATATGGCTTTCAGTTTTGGTCGCCACGATGTAAAAAAGATGTGGAGACTCTAGAAAGAGTGCAGAGAAGAGCAACAAAGAGGATGAGGGGACCGGAGGCTAAAACATATGAAGAACGGTTGCAGAAACTGAGCATGTCTCGTTTGATGAAAGGAAGGACGAGGGGAGACATGATAGCAGTCTTCCAACATCTCAGGGGCTGCCCCAAAGAAGAGGGAGTCAAGCTATTCTCCAAAGCACCTGAAGGCAGAACAAGAAGCAACGGGTGGAAACTAATCAAGGAGAGAAGCAACTTAGAACTAAAGAAGAATTTCCTAAGAGTGCGAACAATTAATCAATGGAACAGCCTGTCTTGTGGGTGCTCCATCACTGGAGGCTTTTAAGAAGAGACTGGACAGCATGGCATGGGGCAGGGCGTTAGATTAGAAGACTTCCATGGTCACTTCCAACTTTGTTATTCGTTTAAATCATGGCAGCATCCTGGAAAGTAAGGATGAGCCTTGGTGGCGTAGCAGATTGAAGTGCTGTTAAGTAACACCAGCTGCCTGCAATTCCTGCAAGTTCGAATCTCACCAGGCTGAAGGTTGACTCAGCCTTCCATCCTTCCGAGGTAGGTAAAATGAGGACCCGGATTGTGGGGGCAATAAGCTGACTTTGTATAAAAAAAGAACACCGCTTAAGGGGGGGTACCTGAAAGCCCTACTAAGCAGGTATATACAAAAGCATGAAGGCTATTGCTTAACGCATTGTAAGCCGCCCTGAGTCTGTGGAGAAGGGTGGCATATAAATCAAACCAATAAATAAATATTTAAATAAAGTGGAGGAGGACGGAGGAGGCAGCATATATGTATTGAAGCCCAAACAGTAGTAATTTTTTTTTTAAAAAAGTTCCACTCCCAAGAAGCCAAGGCATTGAAACACAGGAAAGAAATTGCCAGGTTCAAAATTTCCAGAGCCGCCCTTGATCTAAAACGAGATGGGCCTCATAAAGCTGAGCTCCCGTTGTGTAATTGTGCTACTTGTCATTGTAGAGTTTTTATGGTTTTGTTTTATGAGGCTTGGTTTTAGTACCGTTCTTATCGCTGGTTTTTTTTTTTTCTTTCTTGAAGACGGATTTTATTATGCCCCACTCTGAGTTGTCTCCAAAACCAGGAGACGCTGAGCTTGTCGATCAGAAAGTTTGGCAGTTCGCCGGTTCGAATCCCTAGTATAGGCTTCCCGTGTGAGCAGGAGGTTGGATTAGATGACCTCCAGGGTCCCTTCCAACTCTGTTACTGTTAATCGTATTTGTAATCAATATTCATCATGATGGTAGTCGTATGCAAAATAAAGGAAATGCAGGTGCCAACTTTTCTTGGGAAAATGTTACCGCCTCCTAACTCATCCTGGCCGAAGCTACAAAAACTCAAGTGTAAATCAGGAAGTCAGGAGAAAGCTGTCCGATGCATTTTTTGGGTGGGTTTCCAAAAAAACTAAATTCAGCAACCTCAAATCCACAAAATATTGACAAAAGACTTGCAATACAGCTAGTCCTCAATGTACGGCCACAAAGGAGCCCAAAATTTCTGTTGCTAAGCGAGACAGTTCTTAAATGGAGTTTTGCCCCCTTTTGAAGCCTTTCCTGCCACAATTGTTATCATGGCAGTCGTTAAGCGAGTAACATGGTCACTCAGTGAATTTCCGTTCCCCCAATCAACTTTGCTTGTCAGAAGGTCGCCAAATGGGAGCACATGCCCCCCCCCAGGACACTGCGACCGTCATAAGTATGAGTCTGTTGCCAAGCATCCGAATTTTCATCATGCGACCACATGGAATGCTGCAACGGTGTGAAAAACGGTCATAAGTCACTTTTTCCAGTGGCGTTTGTTGCTTCAAATGGTCACTAAACAAAAAGCTGTAAGTTGAAGACGATCTGTCTACGATTCTGCAAATTTGCTTCAACCAAAGCCTTTCATAAGAATTTAAAAGAAAATAAATCAGATTGTAGCTCGCCCAGTCTTGAATTACATGGTTGATTTCCGGACAGAAAAAAAACAATCTGATTGATGGCTAATGACTGTAATGACTTAATGTGTATACTAGCCATTTCTATAGCAAGAAACCTATCTGGCCAGCAAAACCCCCAATTTTTTTCCCCTACACCTCAGGCACAAAATCCAGAAGTGATTTCCAACTATTTCGAAGGGCTGAAGGCATTGAGACCTCCCTTCCTGGCTGGCGTTCGTGGCTTCCTCATTTTAGCTTTCTCTTTCGAACCGTCTCTCTCGGGAAGGGAAAACTAAAGGAACAAAATGTACAATTTAAAATATTATCCCATGCCAAATGGAGAATTTGCACTTCATTTGTAACCCTTTGGAAACCGAAGGCAAGTAGATTTATTTTTTGTCTACTAAAGCTTTCAAGCTTTTATTCCTTTGGCTGTGGCGAGAACTGCATCCAGATGGGTCGAAAAGTGGAATTTGGTGCTGTCTTAGATATATAGACGTTAAAAACCTGTCCCTTTCAAAACTTCGTTGAGTGTTCGAAGTTACAACTGCACTGAGAAATAGGATTTTTTTCTCTCAAAAGTTGTAAGTCGAGGACTACCTGCAATCCGTGTGATCAACGAGACAATCTGCTTCTTGCAGCCACAAAATCACACTTCCCTTCCTTGGCCGTACAGCAATTATCATCTTTATCGATAAAGGAGAATATCTGTAGCTTGGGGTTGAAATGAGGGCCCTCCGAGCTTGGCTGTTTTCTTAGACATCTTATGACCCAACTAGGTAACATCATCAGTGCTAAGAGGAAGTGGTGTGTGGAGTGTAGGAGAAGAAGGAGGTAGGGAGGGGAAGGAAGAAGAGGAGGAGGAGGAGGAAGAACGAGGAGGAGAAGGAGAAGAAGATACCCTAACCCTAACCCCTCACCCTTGACTGAGAAACAGTGCTCAACAAATCAAAAAATTTGGCTCCTACAATCCTCATTTATAAAAACTTATAAGCCACAGAGCAATTTCCTGCCCCTGGATTTGACAGATCTAATATCAGCTAGTTAGCAACTAGACTGCCCAGGTAGAAAACACAACCCAGTGGGGCAAAGCAAAGGTTTTTAAATAACTCACCAGCAGGATGGATGGCCTCAAGCGTGGTTTGCTTTCAGCTGTTTTCAAAATGGCCACGTTAGCAACGCAATCGGCTTGGGTGAATTTGAGTCTCTTCCCATTTGTCATTTTTGGAAGGACATCACATGCTGTCTCTGTCAGTTGATCGGGTTTTTGGGGTTTTTTTGCAAATATGTCAAATTCAGCTTGCCAAATTAAAAAAATCTTTTTTTTTTTTAAACAGTCCCTGTTAAAAATATTTGAGGCTCATTTCTCACAATTCTCGCTGTCACAAATCGTTTGTGGGTTATTTTAAAGACCGGGCACATTTCAGATTATTTTGGATAGTGCAAGAGAATCCAAAGCTACCTCGAGCTAGAACTCATTAAAGCAGCTATGTCTTTCTCTGGGATTTCAGGAATGCCACCTGGGATGAGATCCGAAGACATTACAAAGCATCACGAAAATGCTATTTTTCGCATGGCGGCCAAAACCTCTTTACAAAGTCCTCCATTTTTTAAAAACAGGTTTAAATTTATTTTATTTGTCAAGCATATATAAGATAAGAGGTAAAAGTATAAACATAATTTGAATACATGAAAGGAGTAAGTAAAAAAGGAATATTAGGAGAGGGACGGAAGGCACGCTGGTGCGCTTATGCACGCCCCTTACAGACCTCTTAGGAATGGGGTGAAGTCAACAGTATATAGTTTAAGGTTAAAGTTTTGGGATGAAACCTCAGAGACAGGTAATGCATTCCAGGCATTGACCACTCTGTTGCTAAAGTCATGTTTTCTGCAATCGAGTTTGGAGCGGTTTACCTTGAGTTTGTATCTATTATTTGCTCGTGCATTGTTGTGGTTGAAGCTGGAGTAGTCATTGACAGGAAGGACATTGTGGCAAATAATTTTATGTACTATGCTTAGGTCAGACTGAAGTTGGCGTAGTCCTAAATTGTCTAAGCCCAAAATTTGGAGTCTGGTGGCATAAGGTATTTTATTGTGGGTAGAGGAATGGAGGACTCTTCTCGTAAAGTATCTCTGGACTCTCTCGATTGTATTTACGTCCGATATGTAGTGCAGGTTCCAGACAGATGAGCTGTATTCGAGAATTGGTCTAGCAAATGTTTTGTATGCTCTAGTTAGTAGTACAACATTCCCAGAGAAGAAGCTACACAAGATTAGGTTAACAACTCTTAATGCCTTTTTGGCAATGTTGTTACAGTGGGCTCAGGCACTTAAATCTTTAGAAATGAGTACTCCAAGGTCCTTGACAGAGTGGACAACCTTACTGCAAGATTTGGAAAAGAGCCACTTTTGAAGGAGAACAGTTTGTGGGTCTAGTTAGGATAACTTTCCTACTAGAAAGTGGAAACCCCTTATGGGCATGATGTTTGAAGCTGTGTTTTGTCTTTCTGAAAAGTGGACCTCTGCTCACCTGATTTAGGGAAATTTAAGTTTGTCGGATCAATTCAAGGAGAATAATATATAAATTTGTTTTTTATAAGTTTGTATAATATATAAGTTTGGTTTTTTTACAGCCCCATGTAGAAGGAGATGTGATGGGGAAAATAATCCAGGTTCTGAAACCTCACAAAATTATTATCAACCAGTGAAAATACATGGGCACCACAATTTGAACTAGAAACTTGCTTTTCCCTTTCTTTAAAAAGAAAAGAGGCAGCACAGAGAAAGATTGGCATACGACTAAAAAAAACCCCGTTCCTGTAAAGCCAAATGGCTCCAGTTAACTCAAGACAGTGAGCCAAGCAGCAAACTCAGTTCTTATCACAAACTTTGAGTGACTAAGCCCTGTGGAAAGAAGAGGGGGAAAAAAACCTCTGCAACTATCCAGAAACTCAGCACTCTAAGAGCAAAATTCAAGTTTTCCAATCCAGGGGTATTTTAATGCTGAAAAACCCGTCAAAAGGCACAAAACTATTCTGTAGTTTAAAGATGCAACTGGGGAGAAACCGCTCAGAAGGGGGGGAGACACGTTGGCTGACCAAAATGGGGGACCCTCCCTTCAAAAAAAACCAAAAAACCCAGTTTTGGGGGAAGGAAAAGAAAATAAAGAGGAAAAAAAATTACGAGAGAAGCGAGAGGAAAACGAAACAGAATTCTTTGACTTTGGATTTTGCATCGAGTTATTTACAAAAATAGTAAAAGGCTATGGAATCAAATAAATAGTGAAATAAATGCATCAGACGCATTTCGGCTGCATAAACCAAACCCCATTTCTGTTTCTTCCCCCCCTCAACCCCACAACCAGATTCTGGACAGCTCCCCGCCCCTTCCCCCCCCCTTTTCAAATTGTAAATAGCATTTAAATCTGGGAAGGTGAGAGAGAAAGCCAAAGATGGGAAGAATGGCTCTCCCAGGACTGAAAATGTCCAAGAATTCAATGCAGCCATCACCACGTCTAGCCACTGTGTAAAGGGCCTGCAGCGTTCCTCCTTCTCTTCTTCCTCCTCTTTTCCCATTCCTCTTCCTGTCTTACCTCCTCCTCCTCCTAATCTTCCTTCTCCTTCTTCTCCTCTTCCTCTTTTGCCTCCTATTCCTACTCTTTTCTCGTTCCTGTTCCTCCTCCTCCTCTTCCTGTCTCACCTCCTCCTCCACCTAACCTTCTCCTCCTCTTCCTTCTCCTCCTTTTCCACTTCTCCTTCTATTCCTCCTCCTTCTCCCCTTCTCCCCATATCTCTTCGCCTTCTCCTCCTCTCCCTTCTCCTTTCCTTCTTCCCCTTCCTTCTCCTCCTCCTATTCCTCCTCCTCTTCTCCTTCTCCCTCTTCTCTTCCTCCTCCTCTCCCAGTATCTGTCCTCCTCCTCTTCCTTTCCTGGCATGTCCCTCCCGTGCGGCTGCTATCCAGTTCTGGCCAGCCCCCGCCCACCCCAGGAGAAGCCAAAGGGGGTGCCAGATGCTGTTGGAGAAACAGCTCAGGGCGAGAAGCTGCATGAATCATTGAGAAAGAGAGAGAGAAGAGAGAGAGAAGAGAGAGAGAAGAGAGAGAGAGAAGAGAGAAAAGGCCCCCCTCCTCCTTGTTCCTTCTCTTCCTGCAGCCCTGACAATAATAACACCCCAACGGGAGCTGCCTCCCTCCCTCCCTCCCTCCCGCCCCTCTATAAAGCAATGCAGCAGATTGCACCATGCAACTCAAGCACACCTCCCCGGCTGCTCCTTTCCCTGCTCAGCCCTGGGCTGGCTAGAGCAGAACTGTTCAACACAATGCACACATACACACACATACACACACACACACAGCATCTTCATCTCCACCCCACCCCCAGAAAAAGAGGAATGAATCCAGGGATTTTGAGCCCAGAGATCTCTTATCAGGAGACAGGTCTAGAAAGTTGCAGAATTGGATGGTTTGGTGGTGTGGAAGGGAAAGGGAAGGGAAGGGAAGGGAGGAAGGAAGGGTAATATGCTATGGAAGGGAAGGAAGGAAGGAAAGAGGGAGGGAGGGAAGGCTGGTGCGAAGGAAGGAAGAAAGGAAAGAAAGGAGGAGGGTGGGAGGGAAGGTAGGAAGGAAGGGTAATATGCTATAGAAAGGAAGGAAGGAGGGAGGGAGGAAGGAAGGAAGGAAGGAGGGAGGGAAGGTAGATAGGAAGGAAGGAAGGGTAATATGCTATGGAAAGGAAGGAGGGAGGGAAGGAAGGAAGAAGGGAAGGGAAAGGAAAGGAGGAAAAGGAAGGATGGGGCATAAGAAGGAACAGGACAAGAGAAGGCAAAAGAAAGAAAGAAACTTACAGTATGTTTTCCTGGTCAGCTCTTCCACTACTTCAGGCTTGAGTTTGCTGTTAGATTTGCCCATGGTGGAGAATCCAGGCTCTTCCAGGCTCAGCAAGGCATCAATTGGGCCCGATGGCTCTCCTGGGCTGGAGGAAGACTCATATAGGAAGCTTGCCAGGAGGGGGGCAAAGTCCAGGGGAAGAGAGACCGCCTGGCCCTCCAAACTGGACCCTCTCGGTCTCCCTGCAATCCCCCCCCCCACGAGCCGCAGGACAGCGGGTGAGGTGTGGGGGCAAAGGATGGGGGGGAATGGGTGGGAGGGATCCGCTGCAATCCGGAGAGGTTCGGAGACAGACTGACAGAGTCCTTCTTTGGTCTTTGGGCGTCTCTCAAGGGTCTTCAAAGAAGCATCTGCAGATGACAAGCAGCCCTTGGCTCCATAACGGGCTGGTGGGGGTGGGGGGGAAAGCTGACGTTCCCTGCGTCCCCAAAAGAAAACAACAGGAAGAAGGGAAGGAAAGGAAGAAGAGAGAGAGAGAGAGGGAGAATTCCAAAGACAAGAAGCCAGCAAGCCAAAGGCCGATGATGAATGGATTTCTTTCTTGCTTCCTTTTTTTTTTTCCCTTCCTCCCCAACCTGCTCTGTTTTTTTTTGCAAAGGAAGCGAGAGCAGGGGGGAGAAAAGAGCGTCCCTCCGCTCAGCTTTCCCTTTCTCTCTCCTGCCCAGAGCTGTGCCAAGTGTTGCCGCGGTCGTCCCTGGTTACAAACGCCCTCCTCTCGCCTTCCTAGCTGCTCGGCCGCGGCGGCTGCTGCGTTGGGCTGCTGTAGTCCTCGACGCCGCCGACGCGGCTGGGATCTTGCACCAATAAGGGACGAAGCCGAAGAGGGCGGATAGATGGGCGGCCTGTCGGTCTTTTGTCTTCTCCTCCTCCGGCTGGGTTTCTTCTGTGCCCCTCGGATCGATCCGGGCCTTGAAAAGGGGGGAGGGAAAGGAAGGAGAGAGCATGACAAAAGGTTCGCCAGGTAGCCTTTTTTTTTTTTTTTTTTTTTTTGCAAAGGTAGCCCTGATTTAAGAAAGGAAGATCTGCAGCTCAGGGAATCTTTTGAACCCAGGTTGGGTTCCCATCTGAAGCTGGCCGATGTTGCCTTGCCCAACTAAGTAACAACTCCAGGATGAGGGAAAGTGGGGTTTGCTCCCCTGTTTTGATATAAAGCAGTCTAAGCCAGATTGTTTGCTGGCGGATGTTTCAGGACCCAACTAGGTAACGTCATCAGTGCTAGGAGGAAAGGGGGTTTGCAGATAGGAGGAGGAGGAGGGGGAGGGGGAGGAGGAGGAGGAGGAGGAGGAGGAGAAGAAGAAGAAGAAGAAGAAGAAGAGGAAGGGGAAGGAGAAGAAGAAGAGGAGGAGGAGGAAGAAGAAGGAGGAGGAGGAGGAGGAGGAGGAGAAGGAGAAGGAGAAGAAGAAGAAGAAGAAGAAGAAGAAGAAGAAGAAGAAGGGGAAAGGGAAGAAAAAGAGGAGGAGGAGGAGGAGGAGGAGGAAGGAGGAGGAGGAGGAGGAGGAGGAGGAGAAGGAGAAGAAGGGGAAGGGGAAGGGGAAGAAGAAGAGGAGGAGGAGGAGGAGGAGGAGGAAGAAGAAGAGGAAGAGGAAGAAGGAGGAGGAGGAGGAGGAGGGGGAGGGGGAGGTGAGGAGGAGGAGAAGAAGAAGAAGAAGAAGAAGAAGAAGAGGAGGAGGAGGAGGAGGAGGAGGAAGGGGAAGGAGAAGAAGAAGAGGAGGAGGAGGAGGAGGAGGAGGAAGAAGAAGAGGAAGAGGAAGAAGGAGGAGGAGGAGGAGGAGGAGGAGGGGGAGGAGGAGGAGGAGAAGAAATAACTGTAGGGTCCTCGGTAGTTTCTGAGCTTGGCTATTTTCGTGCAGACATTTCATGACCCAACTAGGTAATATCACCAGTGTTAGCACATGTAGCACTGATGATGTTGCCTAGATGCAAGACGATGGTGTCAATCTACCCAACTGGAGAAGTTGGCGATGTAAGGGCAGCTGTGATGTAAGGGCACGGCAGGGTATACAGGTAGTCCTCAACTTACAACCTCAATGGAGGCCAACGTTTCTGTTGCTAAGTGAGACAGTTATTAAATGAGTTCTGCCCCAGTTTGGCGACTTTCCTTGCCACAGTTAATAAAGTGAATCACTCCATTTGTTAGTCACAAGGTGGTGAAATGGATCCGGCTTCCCCATTGACTTGGGGATCAAAGGGGATCATATGTCCCACCAGGATCCTGCAAGCAACCGTCATAAGTACATGCCAGTTGCCAAGCATCCGAATTTCCATCACGTGACCCTGGGGATTGCTACAATCATCGTTAAGTGTGGGAAAAGTTTTTCAGTGCCATTGTTAACTTGGAACGGTTGTAAGTCGAGGACTAACCGTACTCAAAATCTCAAATCAGCCTCTTGAAATCAGGACCTTGGATAGCTCTCCATCAGCCTTGTGGATTTTGCCTATTAAAATAATCCAAGGAGGTTGGCTCAGCAGCAGAGACCTTGAGCCAGTGGTGAAATCGCCCGAACTGGTGCGAACCGGTAGTATTTCACTCCTGCCTTGAGCCCTAAGAGCTGATTAGACTGCTCAAAGGCCCTCTGCCTATTTTGATAAATTTCATTCCGGACAGGAATGACGGATGTAATAAAGCCATTTCTCCCTCCGAATATGAAGACGTAAAAAGCCAAATCCTGTCCGAATGGATTAAAATTATCCTTCCTCGGCCACCGCATGTCAGGTTCTATTCCAAAATTAGCAGGGTTGAGCCGTAAAGACTCCAGAAAAAAAGAGAGGAGACCGAATTTTGGTCAAGATGTTATGTAAGGAAAGGATGCCAAGACAAAACACACACACACACACACACACAAAAGGCTTCTCTTCACTCCGCACCAGATTGTTCAAGAGTTTGCTTTTTTCAATGCCTTCCAAGGAAGAGAGTGTCATCTGGAGGAAGTGTGAAGTTTCTGTACTTATTTAGTAGCAAGATGGCAGGGAAATAGCAGAGTTTGTTCTTCCTTAGATCGTCTCTCCTGTGTTTCCTGGGGATTGAATGGAAGGGGGGAAGAAGCAGCCAGGGAAGTGGCAGATGGCTGGAGAGATCTTTCTTTCCTTCCTTCCTTCCTTCCTTCCTTCCTTCCTTCCTTCCTTCCCTCCCTCCCTCCCTCCCTCCCTCCCTCCCAAGCAATAGCACTTAAGACTTATATACTGCTTCACAGTGCTTCACAGCTCTCTCTAAGTGGTTTACAGAAGTCAGCCTCTTGCCCCCAACAATCTGGGTTCCTCATTTTACCGACCTTGGAAGGATGGAAGGCTGAGTCAACCTTGAGGTGGTCTGGATTGAACTGCTGGCAGATGGCAGGATTAGCCTGCAATACTACTTTCTAACCACTGCTCCACTATGGCTTCCTCTCTTCCTTCTTCTCATTTCCATTCCTTCCTTCTCATCTTCCTTCTTTCCCTCCCTCCCTCCCTCCATCTCTGACCACCTTCTACCCATTGTCCTTCCTTCCTTCCTTCCTTCCTTCCTTCCTTCCTTCCTTCCTTCCTTCCTTCCTTCCTTCCTTCCTTCCTTCCTTCCCTCCCTCCCTCCCTCCCTCCCTCCTTCCTTCCTTCCTTCCTTCCTTCCCTCCCTCCCTCCCTCCCTCCCTCTGCTTCTGGCCACCTTCTACCCATTGTCCTTCCTTCCTTCTCTTTAATATCCTTCCTTCCTCCCTCCTTCCACTCTCCCTCTCCTTCCTTTCTTCCACCCACCCATCCCTCCTGATTCCTTCCTTGCTTCCCCCCCCCCTTTCTTTCTTTCCTTTCTTTTCATCTCAACAAGTGACGCTTAGCGTTACAACAATACAGTAGCATTTCTGGAATCCATGCAGTGCCTGTTCGTTTGTCTGACCTTGAAAGGGGTGACCTGTTATGGATGATTTTGTGAAATTAGAAGTTGTGTCCCACAGCTACGGTTTTCTACTTGTGTGGACTGGAAATTCAATTATGCCTTCATTATTCTAGTTTCCCCAGGTAGGTAGGGAACTGGATGGGTAGGAAGGAAGAAAGGAAGGAGAAAGAGAAGAAGGAAGGAAGGAAGGAAGGAAGGAAGGAAGGAAGGAAGGAAGGAAGGAAGGAAGGAAGGAAGGAAGGAAATGCAACCTTGGAAACATCTCCAAAACATTCCTGTCTGAGCAAGATGGTCTCCTTTTCACATTTTCCAAGGCCTAAGCAACCATTTTATCACTCTCATCTCTAACCCTCTTAAGAGGCTAAAAAGAGAGGGAAAAAATCTTGTACCAATTTCCACTTGGTCTGTCATCCAAGAAGTAGACAGCTTAGTTTAGCTTTGTCAAGATCTGGCCAAGGTCAGAAAGATGCTGCAGTCTGACAAAACAAAACAGATGTTTTTACACTCTAATCACCCATTACTACTACCATTACATTCTGAATCTCCAGGAATAGAATCTAATAGAATTTTGCTCTTCTATCTCAGGGGCTGCCCCAAAGAAGAGGCAGTCAAGCTAGTCTCCAAAGCCCCTGAAGGCAGGACAAGAAGCAATGGATGGAAACTCATCAAGGAGAGATCCAACCTAGAAATAAGGAGGCATCTAAATGGGACCGTATCACCTTGGAGTTGGTGTGGGAGTCGTAACTTTGAGGACAGCCTCGCAAGTAAATTTTTTTCCCAGTCCCTTGTAACTTCAAATAGTTTTTGAGCTATTCATAAATCAAGAACGATCCGTACTATATAACCCGAATAGTAACAGATATTCTTCGATTTGTGATCACAAGAGAGCCCAAAATTTTAGCTGCTAAGCGAGACCGTTGTGAACTGAGTTTTGCCCCATTTTACAACCTTTCTTGCCGCAGTCATTAAATGAACCACGGCAGCTGTGAGGTTAATAACACGGTTATTAAGTGAATTTGTCTTCCCCGTTGACTTTGGTTATCAAACAGTCGCAAAAGGAGATCACACGTTCCCAGGACACTGGAACAGTCATAAGTACATACCAGTTGCAACCCTCTGAATTTGGATCACATGACTATGGCGATACAGCAATGGTTGTTAGTGTGAAAAGTGATCCTCCTAAGTCACTTTTTTTAGTGCTGTTGTTCGAATGGTCATTAAATGAATGTTGTAAGTCGAGGACTAGCTGTTATTCATCCTCTGGTTAGATACCAATACTTGGTCAACTTTGGTTCCTTCTGAAAAAGCCAAGGAGGAACTTAGTTGGTTGATGCCGAAATAGGAGAGCACCAGAAAATAATAATAATAAAAAATAAACAAAAAACGGTCAACGGATTCGATAGAGGCGATCCTACCAAGCTTGCGCGGGAGAAGCTGAGCCAAACGGGACACCCACTCCCCTTTCTCACAAATCTAGCTTTTCCTAGCCGCCCCCCACCCCCACCCCGCCCGGAACTATGATGCCTTTATTCCACCAGGCACGGCTGAAACAAGCACCCAGCAATCATTCAGCCACCTTAAGGGGGGCGGGGGGGGGGGAGAGAAGGAGGAGGCTGAAAAAGCCCGCCCTTCCCCCCACCCCTCTCCCCCCAGCCACCTTCCCCATTTCCCGTTGATGCGCTTTTGCGCGTCATCCTTCTTGGCAAGCCAGGCGAGGCCAAGACGCGCCGCTCGGGATGACGAAGGGAGGGGAGGGGAGCAGAGGCAGACAGCCTAATTTTGCAAGGGGGGAGAGAGGGGCAAAGGAGGCCACGTGGAGCTGGAGATGGGGTGGGGGTGGGGCACTAAAAAGCCCGTTCCGCGCAGGCTCCTCAAGGAGAAGAAGACCCCTCTCCACCTCCCAACAAAGCGCGGGGAGGTCCCCGAACCTCGCCAAGCGCGCTTTTGGCTACTTAACTCACCTGCGGGCGCCAGTTGCAGAAGCCGATGCGGCGGGAAGGGTTCCCTCCCGGGAAGCTGATCCTGGGTTGGGGGCGGGCGCCGGGAAGAATCGAAGGAAGGAGGCAGGGAAGGAAGGAGGGAAAGAAGGAGACCCGCCCTCGCCAGCTCCTTGAAAGGGGCGCGTGGGTGGGTGGGCGAGGCCAGGCTGGCGCTTGGGATCAGCTTCCACCCGAATCTGCCTTGGCCCAAGGATGAGTCCTCGGGACTCTTCGGTCAAATGGGCTGGGGGGAGGGGGGTTTAGGAAACCTAATTGCAGCATCCTTTACTGAATATGGAGATTCTCAGTTATCCAGGTCATAGGACCACCCCCCCCTTAGATATTTTTAATTGTTAATTGGTTTTAGTAGGGGTGTTTTAAATTTTATTGGGCCAATGTTTGTTTAATTCTTTTTAAAAATTTAAATTTTGTATGTGATGTTTTTTTTTTTTTACCTTTGGCTGTTCACCGCCCTGAGTCCAGTAGAAGGGCGGTATAAAATTCTAATAAAATAAATAAATAAAATAGTTGGTCCCAAAGGTGCTTTTTCAAGAGGCAACTGGACTTTCTTGAATTTTTCCTTTCACTTCTCCAAGAAGCTTCTTTGGTTCATATAAATTCCTCCATTCTCCACCAGTCAGAACTGAAGAAGCTCCTTGGAGGAGAAGCGAAAGGTCTTTGGGGATGAGGGGAAATAAAGTCCACTTGTGTCTGGGGGAAAAAAGCACTTTGAGGAAGCTGGCCCTGTTCTTGGATTGCTGCCGCAGGAATTGGCTCATCCCAGGGCTTTATTTTTCAA
The DNA here is from genome assembly GCA_030761175.1 of Masticophis lateralis. Classification (NCBI taxonomy): domain Eukaryota; kingdom Metazoa; phylum Chordata; class Lepidosauria; order Squamata; family Colubridae; genus Masticophis; species Masticophis lateralis. The sequence continues at coordinate 12,597,047 of JAUDYJ010000015.1, forward strand.
TGAATAGCCTGACAAAACCTTTCCCAGCGGGTTCTTTCCCGCCAGGTATGGCTTAGGCTCGTTCTCCACCTTGAGTTACTTATAAAGGAAAATCAGATCAATAAAATCGACCAAATGGCAGGGAGGGCAGCCTTTTGGGAATTGCTGCCAAGGAGTGAAGACTTCTTGCACTGTTTGTTTGTTTTTTAATTTGATTTATATGCCGCCCTTCTCCGTAGATTCAGGCTTATAATGCATGAAGCAATAGCTTTCATACTTTTGTATATTTATACGAAGTCAGCTTATTGTCCCCACAATCTGGGTCCTCATTTGACCCACCTCGGAAGGATGGAAGGCTTTGAGCCAGTCAGGATCAAACTCCTGGCTATGGGCAGAATTAGTGTACAATACTGTATACTAACTACTGTGCACTATGAATGGATGGATGGATGGATGGATAGAAGGAAGGAAGGAAAGGAAGAGCAATAGCAACAGCCCTTAGACTTATATACCGCTTTACAGAGGGAGGAAGGAAAAGAGCAATAGTATATAAGCAATACTTATATACCACTTTACAGAGCTTTACAGCCCTCTCTAGGTGGTTTACAGAGTCAGCCTCTTGCCCCTAACAATCTGGGCCCCCGTTTTACCCACCTCAGAAGGACGGAAGGCTGAGTCAACCTTGAGCCTTGTGAGATTCGAACTGCCAAATTGCAGGCAGCCGGCAGTCAGCAAAAGTAGCCTGCAGTATTGCAGTCTAACCACTGTGCCACCCACCACAGCTCCCACCCAGTCCTCTCTCCATCCATCTCCAGCCTCCCTGGCTTCTCACCCTTTAATCGCAACCCCCCCACACACACCCTTTTATTTTTTTCTTTTTGCCAACCTACAGAACTTCAAATATCTCCAAAAGAATCCATGGGGTTGGGAAAGCAGAATAAACAGGGGCCGCCCCCTTCAAACATGCTCCATGTTGGCAGCGAGGCCATCTTCCCAGGGCATCCTAAAGTCTCAAAAATCTTTTTTCAAGTTTTATCAACAAACCGATGGGCTTTTTAAAGGACGCTTTCCTCTTAAAAATAACTCCCGATGGCCGTAAAAATCTTCCAATGGGTCTTCTGGGCTCCATGAAATGGCAAAAAGGGCAGATTTTGCTCCAGATGGTCAGCAGCCTGACAATCATCCGAAAATGCATGGCTCGCTTAAAACTTTTTTTAAAAAAATATGTTCTCCTTGCTCATGCAGGTGTCTCGACTTACCAACTGTCATGATTTAGGATGGAAATTCCTAAGGCTGTTATGGTTGCAAGTTGAGGATTATCTCTTAAGTGGTCCTTTTCATTATCATAAAGGTAAATGTTCCCTTCGCACATATGTGCTAGTTGTTCCCGACTCTAGGGAGCGATGCTCATCTCCCATTTCAAAGCCGAAGAGCCAGCACTGTCCGAAGACGTCTCTGTGGTCGTGTGGCCGGCATGACTCAACGCCAAAGGCTCATGGAATGCTGTTACCTTCCCTATTTTTCTACTTGCCTTTTTTAGGTGCTTTCGAACTGCTAGGTTGGCAGAAGCTGGGACAAGGAACGGGAGCTCACCCCATTTTGTGGCACTAGGGATTCGAACCGCTGACCTTTCGATCGACAAGCTCAGCATCTTAGCCACTGAGCCACCATGTCCCCTTTTCATTAGCATAACTCAGTATTAATTTACAGAGTACGAAGTAGGAAGGGACCTGGGAGGTCTTTAGCTCAAGTGCTGAAGCAGGAGACACTATTCTAGAGAAGTGCTGTCCAGTCTCTTCTTAAAAGCCTCCAGAAGTAGGAGCATCCATAATTTCTGGAGGCAAGTAGTTCCGCTGGTTAATTGTTCTCACCATCAGGAAATTTCTCCTTCATTCTAGGTTGGATCTCTCCTTGGCAAGTTTCCATCCGTTGCTTCTCGTCTTGCCTTCTGGCGCTTCGGGGAACAGGCTGACCCCTTCCTTCTCCTTTTTGGCAGATTGACTAAGTCAAACCCCTCTTCCCCATGAAAACTCTCTCCAATATTGGAAGGCAGCCATCATGCCATCACTAGCACTTCTCATTGTCAAAGATTGCATACAGAATGGTTCACGCAACCGTTCATTGCATGTTTTAGCCTCCAATCCCCTAATCTATTTCTAAAACTTATGCGTGCGCTCCAATTTTTATTCTTGGATACACAATGGTTCATTCAAAGTTATGTCACTGAGAAAAGTGACCTATGACCGATTTTCACATTTACGACCGTGGCAGCATTTCTCCCCCCCCCCAAGTCACGTGATCAAAATTCAGAAGCTCGGCAACTGGGTTCATATTTATGACGGTCGCAGTGTTCTGGGGTCCCTCTTGCGACCTTCTGACAAGCAAAGTCAACTAAGGAAGCCTGATTCATTTGACAATCACGCATGTTTAACAATCGTGTGACTAACTTCATAACTTTAATAGCAGTGATTTACTTATCAAATGTGGTGGTGTAACCCACTTAACACGTCTCATTTAATATAATGATTTATAGTAATATAAATTGTGGGGGTCAATTGTGGTTAACTACTTGTATGCAATTTTAATCAAACCTCCTGAGATCGCGTCATATTTCTCTTCTTTCGAATAACCCAAAATACCAGAAAGAGTATTTTCCATCTCTCCGGGCATGCCAGCCGTCGACCTTTGCTCTTCCGGGTTCCAGCAGGTCTTCGCGCATGGGGGAGTGCCAGAAACTGGATGATCAGGTGACTGGTGTGCGCTTAGGTTCCTGATTGCTCTTCCGGTTTCTGGCCCTCCCGCACATACATGCCAGGGAGCTGTTTTTCCCGTTTCCAGCACTCCCACGCATGCACACTGGGGACCTACTCTTCCGGTTTCCGGCCCTCCCGCGTGTGCATGCTGGGGAATTGCTCTTCTGGTTTCCAGCCCTCCCACACATACATGCCGGGGAGCTGCTCTTCCCGTTTCCAGCACTCCCAGGTGTGCTCACCGGGGAGCTGCTCTTCCCGTTTCCTGTCTCGCCTGCGTGCGCGCTCCCGTTTCAACCCCGTGCCAAAAAGGTTCACCAACACTGTCCTAGGAAGATAAAAGAAACCAGACCCACAGACTTCCCCACCTCCAAGCAAAAGAAGGAATTCAGGTATCAGAGGCCAAACATACTTCGTTATGAATTCTTTAATTTATACACCTGATCCACAGCAGGGAAATCACATTATATAGAGAGAAATTAAAACCCTCAATTGGTATCAGCCCCTATCACAGAAATACTGTTATTTTATTTATTTTATTTTTTTAAAAAAAGGAAATTAAAAAAGGACCAAACCCCCACCCCGAGTTCCTAAATGAAATTTCCCCATTAAAAAAGCCCCAAATGTACTTTCGTTTTTTTGTTTTTTGTTTTTAAAAGAAATTGGGAGGTTTTGAGGTCTTAAAAGGGAGTGTCGCATTTTACCCTTCCCTCCCTCAGAGTGAAATGGGGAAGAGAGGAAAAGAAATAATAAACTTTTATTCCCAGATTGAACCAGGAAGTTTTTCCTAGGACTGAACTGGTCCTCCTTGCCGTTTAAAAGTTTTCACTGGATTAAAACTTTTAAGGTGCGAGAATGCAAATCTTCGGGAATGGATTAGAAAAATGCATGAAAAACCCACTGGGAGGAGAAATAATAATAATAATAATAACGCAAAAGAGGTGCTGTATATGAAACCCGCGGTGGGAAGGAAACTTGAAAAATGGGGAGGAAAAAAAATCTCCATCCTAAGGAGTATCGCTTCAAATCCCTCCAAGCGGACTTCAACTCCCAGAATTCCACCCAACTTTGAGCATGTAGCTGGCTGAGAAATCCTGGGAGTTGAAGTCCATCCATTGTAAAAACTGCCAAAGTTGATAAAACATCGCTCTGTTCAGCTCCGACTATCGTTCCTATCTCAAGCAGTCCCCAAATAAATCAAAACTTTGGTTTGAAAAACCCCGGAACCCGCCTTGTTCCAGCGAGGAACAGATTAGGAGAGGCCGATAGGTTTTAGATAATATTCACAAGTCCCTTTTTTCTGGAATTTTGGACCTGTGGAGACCACCGACTGAAGTTGGAAAGTCAGACAGGAAAGATCTGACTTCTCCCAGAACCAAAACCAGCCTTTCCCATGTCCTGACACTCTCGTATCTCACTGAGACTCCCCGCCCTGAGCCCAGGAAGGATATTTTTTGCCCGTTTCCAAAATGAATGAATGCCCAAACAGAAAAAAAAAGAAAAAGAAAAAAAAATAGCAACAGCCACACGCACACCCTCTGGCACCGGTGGGGCTGGTCTTGGCATGGACAGGAAAGTTGCTGGCTTAGTTTAAGGCATTGCATGCTCAACGGAGAATAACGCCCCCCACCCCTCTTCCCTGGCTTCCATCTCAGTTTTGTCCTGCTTGCTTAGGGGAAAGTAAAAAGGGTGGGTGGGGATGGGAGAGATAGAGCGAGCAGCCTTTTCCATTCCCTTAACCAGGTTGCATCGTGAAAATGCTGCAATGCACCAAACCTTTTTTTTTTGCAGGCATGTTCTCCCCAGGAAGGTTGGTGATATTGGGAGATGGAAGGGCCAAGAGGGAGCAGACAGGCATCACGGCAACTTTTCCAGGGGTGAGGAGAGTATAAGGGGCAACAGCTGGAGAGCCGTTACCATTAAGGGGTTCCCGGAGGCCTGCTAGAAGGACGGATGCACATTTATTCACATTTATTCAAAACTCCTAAGCAAGGAGTTTGATCATTCTCCAGGCAAACCTTTTGGGGACTGCTCGGCCTGCAAAGACATTCCCCGCCCCCACAATATTTTCACTAATAGAGGGTTAAGAGGGTGTCTGAAACCCACTACGGTGTAGCCAATGCAAAAGGAAGCCGAATCTGGAGCTTGGCTAGAAATTCATCCCATGCAGGCAATGCCACCAAGATCCAGTACAAAAAGTGGTACAATTACATCCAATGTACAATTACATTGTACATTGGTGGTACAATTACATCCAATGTCCACTAACAAGGTATACGTTCTAGACACTTCTCGAGATGTGCTAGGTGAGCCACTGAGCCAGGGGAGTGCGTCTTGCAGATTTACAGTTACACAAAAGAGAAGGCTGCCACCCGAAACTTTATTCCCCCGCATGCACCCGACTGTTGTGATCGTTTGAGGAGACTAATCGGTCCCCAGACTATGTTATCAGAGGTCGCTTTCAGCCACAAGAACTAGGGGAAGGATCAGCAGTGGAGATGAGTAAGAAGAGCTAGCTGTAGAGCTTAACAAGAAAATTTAGCTGTAGAGCTTAGAAGACTTAGTCATAGAGTTTAACAAGGAGAAGGCTTAGCTATAGAGCTTAACAAGAAGAGTTAGCGAGAGAGTTTAACAAGGAGAAGGCTTAGCTATAGAACTTAACAAGAAGAGCTAGCGAGAGAGTTTAACGAGAAGGCTTAGCTATAGAGCTTAACAAGAAGAGTTAGCGAGAGAAGCATAGAGCATTTGCCAGGGAAGTTGTCATCCAGGCTTAAGTCCTAGGTCACTAAGGGGCTCCTACGAAGAAGAGGAAGACAGCAATCTGAAGGAAGCAGCTGATTCAAGTCAATCTGAACCAGCACTCTCACAACTTCAATCTGCTTTGAAACTGGACCATACAATTTCCTCAAATTTGTTTCTACTTTGACATCGGAAGATCAACAGCTTAAGTAACATCAACAAACCTTGGAGCTTGGAGAAGAGAATCAGCTTGTTTCAAACAGATACAAATTCTAAGATCCCAGACCAGAAATCAACATGATTGAACCTGAAGCTCAATACCCTGAAGCTGAAATCTCCAGCAAAACGCCGAAGCCAGAACATGACCTTCCTACCGCTGCAGTGACGAGCCCAAAAAGGGTCCAGGAGACAGTGGCGCAGTCTTCTACTAAGTCTATGTCCACCAAAGACATTGTATCTGAAGACCTAGATAACATCAGGCGTTTCTGGAAGGAAAAGGAGAACCCCCAGGCAGATTCAATTTTTAAGTACAAAAAAAGAAAACGACTTGAAGAAGAAGAGGTCTCCGGAAAACGATGTAGGACGAGCCCAATTGCTTCCAGTCAGGAAGACGAACATCAAGCTCCTTTAAACCCACCATTAAAGGTCAACCTTCCTGGCATAAGGCATAAGTATGTGGCAACTGGACACGGACAGTACAAAAGGGTGCCAATAGAAGATGATGAAGTGAGGAAAAAATAGTTGTGTTGGTGCCAAATTCCCCATCTGATGTATTCATTAATATTTATGGAAGCATTTCTGCAAGCTGACTTCATTTGAATAGATTAGATTTCTGAGATCCAAGAATGAGGGCAGGGGTGAATATAGAAATAACACTGAAGGTTAAGCAGTATGATTTTTTTCTTTTGCTTTCATCTGTGATCTGATATGTTTCCTAACAATTTAATAAAAATTCTTTGAAATAAAAAAAAAAAAAGAAGAGTTAGCGAGAGAGTTTAACAAGGAGAAGGCTTAGCTATAGAGCTTAACAGGAAGGGCTATAGATCTTAGGAAGGAGAAAAATTAGCTATAGAGCTTAAGAAGTAAACTTAGCCATATGATTTAACAAGAAAAGTTAGTTATAGTGCGTAACAGAAGAGGATTAGCTATAGAGTTTAAGGAGAATGGTTAGCTATAGAACGTAACAAGAAAAGTTAGCCTTAGAGCTTAACAAGGAGAAGGCTTACCTATAGAGCTTAAGAAGAGTTAGCCATAAATCTTAACAAGAAAATTTAACAATACCATAGAATTTAACACAGAGAAGGGATTGGAAATAGAGCTTAATGTGTTAAACAATAAAGCTTAAATAATATCCTTCCCCAAGGCTGGGTCCTAGATCTCTGGGATACACACACAGTCAGCAGTAGATTCACTCAGTAGCTGGGTTCAGAAAAAATCCAAGGATTACAAACTCAGGTCTACCTTCTTGCTAAGAGCTGCAAAACCACTCCGAATCTTCTGCGACCTCCAAATAGTTGCAACCTCACTGCAATATTTAAGGTTTGGGGAACCAGCCATCCAAAATCTCAACCATGGGCTGCTGGAGCCATCAACCTAAGCACCCCTTACCACAAAAAGAGAACACAACATGCCTTCAGATTTTGCAATCTTGAACAGCTCTGCTTAATTTAACAGAAGACAAGGCCAGGGGTCTTCCCAAATGCCTACGTTGGCTATCTTAAGCAATGAATTTTATTTCAAGCGATCAAGCCCACAATGGTTAAAATTCACCCAACCATGATGGCTTTTAAACCATGATTTGTGGCTCAGCATGATAGGTGAACACAGGCCTTTTATCGAATGATACGGTGCTGTCAGGGAGGGCAGCAGGAAATAGGAACGGGAGTTTTTTTTTAAAAAATTCACTTTTCCTAAATTGTCGGAATTTAGGAAATCCAGGTTGACCAATCCGGGTTGTAATTGCTTCATTTGTTGTGTTGACTAGCCATGCGACAGAAGAGTAGAACCTAATTTTGTAAACTGGAGCCAGTGGCAAGGGCCTTTCCACACACCCTTTTTCCCAGGAATTGAGAGTCCAAAATATGCAACAGTTTTACAGAGCGTAAAGAGAGGAATTTCCAAGATTGGTAAATTCTGCAGAGTTTTATAATGCCATTTTCTTCCCATGGATTACAAACCCTTCTCTGCTTTGTAACAAAGAGAAATGGAAGGAAAAATAATAATAATTTACTATTTAAACTCTCGCCCCGTTGCATACATTCCCGCCAACCAAGGGAAGGTGTTCCACCCAGGCCACGGAAACTGACGAAAGCAGCAATTTCATAAATAAAAAACAACTTCCGATTCGGCGGGACGAGAACCAGAATGCCTCCCTCGCCCTCCGCTCCAATGGAAGCTGAAAGAACGGGGGGAGGACCCAAGGTGGAAATGATTAAACGCAGCAAGGGGCATCCAAGCCAACCACCAAAGGACACACACAAAAGCTTTCCATTCACCTCCCAAGCAGTTCACCCTATTTTTTTTACATTTGGGAAAGCAGCGCGGATTGATACACTCCTATGCACACCTCTCCGATCGCGTTTCAAAGCTGCCGCTTCCCCGTCCGGAAGTCCAACGAAGCTCGTGTTCCAAATAACGGAAAAGATATTGGCGGGGGGGGGAGGAACACAGAGAGGGAGGGAGAGGATGGAGATGGAGAGGAGAGAGAGAAGGAAGGAGACAGGGACAGGGAGAGGGAGGGAGAGGAAGAAAGAAAGAGGGAGGAGGGAGTGGGAGGGAGAGAGGGGGACAGGGACACGGAGAGGGAGGGTGGGAGACATGGAGAGGGAGGAAGAGGAAGGGAGGGAGAAAGAGGGAAGGAGAGGAAGAAGAAAGGGAGAGGGAGGGAGAGGATGGAGACCAAGAGGAGAGAGAGAAGAATGGAGACAGGAACACAGAGAGGGAGGGAGAGAGGGGGAAGGAGAGGAAGAAGGAAAGAAAGGGAAAGGATGGAGATGGAGAGAAAAGGAGGCAGTGGGAGATAGAGGGAGAGAGGGAAAGAGAGGAGGGAGAGGGAGGGAGAAGGAAAGAAAGGGAGAGAGAGAGGAGGAGGGAGTGGGAGGGAAGGAGAGGGTGGGAGAGGGAGAAGAGAGGGGGGAGTAAAAAATACGTTTCTTTAAAAAAAAGAAAAGAAAGTCACCACCATCATCCGTCCTTTAACCCTTCCTTTTAGGCACCAGAAGAAAAGCCCGAGCCTTAAGACAGAGGAACAAAACTGCGTTGTGGATTCTTTTTTCCTTGCTGTATTTTTATCCTTCTCTCCACCCACCACCGCCCAAGCCCGACGTGTGTGTAGGTGTGTGTGTGTGTGGGTTTTTTTACACTGGGAAGGTCGTTTCTTTGCTTCTGTGCCACTGAGGGAGGGAAGCCAAGGATCAATAAATTACAGTTCTCTGGAAAAAGTGCTGCCTTGTCCTAAGGGGGAAGGGGGGGAGGGAGGGAGGGAGAAGAAGACAGGAGAAGTGTGTGTTGAGGAGAGGAGAAGGAGGAGGAGGAGGAGGCCAAGTCCATCACGCGGTGCTTTCTCTCTCGCCGTGGGGCTCAGCTGAGCCGTTGGCCGTTTTCTTGACTTTCTTCATACCCTCCATGACGCCCGAAGTGGTCACCCTGGGAAGGAAGGGCAAAAAAAAAAAGAAGTTTTTTGTTTTATTTTATTTGGAGACAGGTGTGGGGGTGGGGGGATATTTCCGTCCTGCTCTGAGCTCAGTAGGGGCTGGTCAAAGGACCAGAGGGCTCTGACTTACACAGATTCCATGTCGAAACTATCGTCCTCCTGAGAAAGCTGCAGATAAGGGTTGTCGGAGGCCGGCCTGAACTTATAGCCGGTGAGGACGAAGAAGATCAGGGTCGCCATTTCGTGCAGCAGCTGCAACAACAGAAAAAGAAGAAGATTGCGCCGGGAGAAATTATGTGGTCAATAGTCGGTAGCCGTCGACTTACAATACTTCATTTAGGAACCGTTCTGTTGTGGTTCGCCAGCAGCCTGTGGAGCTGGCAGCAGAGTTGGACAGTGAGGAGGCTGAGGAAGAACATGGGCCAGTCTTGGAGGCTGGGGAAGGCCCAGATGAGGGCTCTGCGTTGGAGGCAGAGATGGGGCCAGTGACATCTGGGAGCAATGCGCGGACTCCAGAGCCTCCGGAGGTGGACAGCAGAGAGGCAGAGGAACAGGAGGAGCCTGTTCCTAGTGCACGCATGAGAAGAGCTGCCAGAAGGCAAGAGCAGCTGAAGCAAAAAGGACAACTCAGGAGTAAGGCCAGGAGACGATTAGCCCTTCCCAGAAAGCTTAAAAGAGCAGCAACGGCTCTTGGCCTCTTTGTCGGAAAACAACGTTGATAGATTTGCTTCTTGTCTTGCTGCACTTATCTCTGGTCGGTGTCTTCTGTTTCTGAACTTTGGCCAAGAAAAGCCTTTGGCAGGTTGCCTAATTTGACCAAGGTTGGTGATAAGGCTGAAAATTGTGTTATGAAGAATTTGTTATTGAATTAGTTCGGACTACGCTGAGAAGGAGTTAATTCTCAGCTGTTCTAATAAAGTCTGTCTGTTTCGAACTGATGGCATCTGATAATACTTACTTGAGCCTGGATCACAAAACGTTCAAAGTTATGACAGCCCGAAAAAAGTTAACTTGCAACTGTTTTTCTCGGTTACTACCTTAGACCCAAGCCTCTGGGTTATGATCGAAACCCAGAGGCTTGGCAACTGGTTCATACTTATGACCGTTGCGGTGTCCCAAGTTGGTCAGGGATCCCCTTTTGCGACCATTTGACAAACAACAATACACTGCAAAGGGTGTGTGAAAAATGATTGTGAAGTCACTTTTTCCTGTGATGTTTTAGCTTTGAAGGTCACGAAGTGAATTGCCGTAAAAATTTTCGACCTGTTTTGTAAGGGTGAGGTGGGGTGGGGGGGAAGCTATTAATTGTTGCAATAGATTCATTGTAGCTAAATGTCTCTGGAGATCATCCATCGGGTCCTGGTTGCCCCAAAGGTGCTTTTTCAAGAGAAGGGGTTTTATATTCCTTGCAGACAGCCATTCCCCACCATTCAGTCAGAACTGAAGCAGCTGCTTGGATGGGAAGCGAAATGTCTTTGAAGAAAAAGAAAGTAAGTCCACTTGCTCTCTTCGGACAATTGATTCATCAGTGTTCAACCAGAAGGGTTAATATGTGTTTTTCTTTCTTTTTTTTATTTGCACTTTAAATGCTTTTGTCCAGTTTTATTTTTCCTTTCAGATTTTGTATTTGAAACCTTTTGAATAAAATAAAAAACTGAGCGGGGAAACAAACCAGCTCACAGACTCTAAATTTAAGGATCGACCAACAGACGCAGAACTAAGTCTATTTAAGGAGCCTCGGTGCTCTTGATGGTTTTTCCCAAAAATATTTCCAGGGCTGAAAAAAACAATCTTCCTAAGCAACGGAGCGAGCCCTCCTCTTTCTTTGACCTTCCCTCCGTTTCTCGATCAAGACGAGATCGTCTCTGTTGCGAGTCAGCAAGCGTTCAATGAAACGTGCCTTCAATTGTTCACTGTCTACAATTTCAGGGACTTTGCCAAAAACCATCAAGCGTCTTTGAAGACAAACCACCGGAGCTCGAAGGAGCTTGTCAGAAGAGGCCAACTGGCAGCAGTATGGCAGCAAATTCCTCCAGGCCTTCCTGTCCTCCACCATTATCTGGAGTCCATTGAAGCTCACGCCAATTGCTTCAGGGACTCCATCCAACCACCTCGTTCTCTGCCGCCCCTTTCTTTTCTTTTGCCCTCCATCGTTCCCAGCATTCGGCTCTTCTCCAGGGAGTCCTTCCTTCTCATTAGGTGGCCAAAGTATTTGGGTTTCCTCTTCAGGATCTGGCCTTCTAAAGAGCAGTCAGGGTTGATCTCCTCTAGGACTGACCAGTTGGATCACCTTGCAGTCCAAGGGACTTGCAGGAGTCTTCTCCAGCACCAGAGTTCAAAGGCCTCCATTCTTTGGCATTCAGCCTTCCTTATGGTCCAACTTTCACAGCCATCCATTGCAACTGGTAAAACCGTAGCCCTGACTATACGCACTTAAATAGTGCCCTCCTTTGAGGATAAGGGGTCTGGAGGAAGGGGCTCCTACCTGGTAAAGCCACTTCCACTGAAATGGAACTGCGATCTTGATGAGGATGGCAATGATGCGGGTGAAGTAAATGTAACAGACGATCTGGAGGGAAGGAAGAGATTAGTTAATTCCAGAACAGGAGATCTGTCCTCAGACAGCAATACAGGACAGGACGGAGTCTGGTTCCCACCAGCAAATCAAGTTGATAATCTAAGAATTATCCTGTCCCAAAGATTCTCGGTCCATTGCCAGTCAGGTGGGTCCATCTCAAATCCCAGCTGTTGAGAAGTAAGGCCGTGGGCCTTCTCCCATCACCCCTCACCCTATCCGAATGTTGGGTCCCAGATTCCACAGACCAGCCTTCCTTCTGAGATAGTGAAAGGACGCTTCTCCTCGCCATGCCAAGCGGAAGGAAAGACGTCACCACCCCCACCCCCGTCAGCTTCTGAAGGAGGGCCGCTTTTGGGAAGGCCATCCTTCAACCTGGTGCTTCTCAACCTTACCAACTTTCAGATAGGTGGACTTCAATGAAGAATAGAGTCGAGCCGAATTGAATAGGAATAGGAATAGAGTTGAGTCGAAATAGGAGTGGAGTGGTGTAGGGTAGGGTAAGGTAGGGTAGACTAGGACAATGGACTAAGACTAAGACTAAGACTAAGACTAAGACTAAGACTAAGACTAAGACTAGGACAGTGTTGTGGCTGAGGAATGCAGGCTGGGGAATTCTGGGAGTTGAAGTCCACAGATTTTAAAAGTTGCCAAGGTTTGGACACCTCTGATTTAAATCATCATTCCCTGGAGAGGAAATGACGGTTTTCTATTTAAAGAGGAATCTTTTTTTCAGAAAAGGGGACCCTTCCCTTCCACCTCTTACCCCCCTCCCCCATAACTCCTTACCATGACATAATAGTGTCTGAAGAGCTTCAATTTTGCTAAGTTGATGGCAGCTGCTGGAAAGAATACACAAATTAAGGAAATTAAAGAGGCAGACAAGGATTAGCTGCATTGTTACCCCCGTTTCCCCGAAAATAAGACTCAACCGGAAAATAAGACCTAATGTGTCTTTCGGAGCAAAAATTAATGTAAGACCAGGTCTTATTTTGGGAGAAACACGGTATCAAATGGGTGCTGGAGAAAGATGAGGCCAAGGGGTATCAGGGGGCAAATCCTTTCTGCCTCTACTCCTAGGGCTGATGGTCTTAGCTGCCTTGGTTTACCTCGCCTCTCAACTTGAAATTCAAGGCTTTGATGTGCATCTATAAATAATCTTGGTTCCTCTCCCAGGTTTCAGAGAGCTGGAAGAAGAGACCTCGGGGCTCACGTTTTACCGATTTTCTTCCTCCCAAGAAATCCACACCTGGATAGTTTCAAGGGCGAAGGTGGTGGAGTCTCCAGGACTCGGCCGGGTGACGGGAGGCAGCCGGCATCTCTTAGCCATCAAGGTCAAGAAGCAACCAGAAAAAGCAAAGGAAAGTCTGGAAAAAAGCACCTTTGGGGCAAGGGTGTGACCTGGTTGGATGGAAGGCTGGGAATCCTCAGAGACAACCAACCAGCACCGCATCTCCTCAAAGCAAAGGAAGGTCGGAAAAACTGGAACCATTTCCTTGTGGTTGGGCTTCCTTTGCTCAAATCCTCGGAAACGGACGTGCTAACTTTTTCCCAGTTTGAAGACCGTAACTTGGTCGGTCGTAAAACCCGTACAAGTAGTCCTTGACTTACGGCCACCATCGAGAGCAACATTTTTAAGCAAGGAAGTTGCTCAACGAGTTGTGTCCCACCGGACGACTCTTTGGCGATGGTCGTTAAGTGAATCGGGCCTTCCCTGTTGACTCGAAGATCGCAAAAGGGGATCACGTCTCTCTCTCTCTCTCTCTCTCACACACACACACACACACCAGGGGCATTGCAGCCGTCATAAGTACATGTCAGTTGCCAAGCATCTGAATTATGATTTCGTGAGCATGATGTAGTTGCAAGTGTGATAAACAGTCCTAAGTCATTTGTTTCAGTGTCGTTGTAGCTTCGGTCACTAAACGAATGGTTGTAAGTCGAGGGCTACCTATGTGCCTTAGGCCAACTGGGTGTTTCTAGGAATTGTAATCCAGCAGCTCTGAACAATTGTTACAAAGAGCAGCCGGCTCTGTGGAGTTGCATGGAAGAGTCTTAATTACCTGCCATTAATATAGAATGATGATTATAGCCAAGGCATCTGCAGAAGCAGGAACTGGAGGAAATCTCCCCAGCTGAAGCTTAATTGAATCAAAATAGGATTTAGATTTCAGTGAGATGGCCACTAAGATGGCACTGCAGGGCTGTTCCAGAAGATTGAGCGACTAGCTGAAGGAAGTTGGTCTTAGTCGTTAAAGAAATGAGAGGAAGGGAGGGAGAAGGGATGGATGGATGGATGGATAAAAGAAAAAGAGAGAGACAGAGAGACAGAGAGAGAGAAGGGACGGACGGATGGATGGATGGATTACAGAAAGGAGGAAGGGAGGGAGAAGGGAAGGAAGGAAGGAAGGAAGAAGGAGAAGGGATGGATGGATGAAAGAAAGAAGGGAGGGAGGGAGAAGATGGAAGGAAGGAAAGGAAAAAAGAATCAGTGAAGAAGGGAGGGAGGGAGGATGGATCAGGGAATGAAGGAGGGAAAGGAAAGAGAGATTAGGAAGGGAGTGGGAAAAAAGGAAAAGGGTATCATAAAGAAGGAAAGGAAGGAGAAAGAACAGAAAACAAGAAAGAAAAAAGGGAGGGAGGGAGAGAGGGAGGATGGATGGATGGATGGATGGAAGGAAGGAAGGAAGGAAGGAAGGAAGGAAGGAAGGAAGGAAGGAAAAATGAGGAAGAAAAACGGGGAAGGAAGGAAGGAATAAAAATGATCTTCCTTTCAGATTTCCAGCCCTCTGCTTTGCCCTTCAGAGCCCTCTGGCCAAGGAGGGCGAGCCTCCTCACCAATTGAGAAAACGGATGGGGGAGAAAGGGCAGACAAGCTAATCTTCCTCCCAATGGAAAATGTGATTGAAGTCCCGAGGCTTCCAGAATGAAGGAGGGGAAGCCGTTCTTTTGCAATTATCCGGCTGGGTTTCTCCTTCTCCTTCTCGACAGCCGATCAATTCCTATTGCACTGACCCAAAGAGGGGGAATTTTCCTCTCTTTCTGCTCTGCAAATTGAAGCTATGGGGCTGGGGAGAAGAGAGGAAGGAGAGGAGAGGAGAAGAGAAGAGAAGCTGGGGGGATGGGAAGGAATCACGCTGACCATTTATGACACACAAAATCTAGAGATTCAGTTTTCATCTGTGATTTATTTTGGGAATATTAACGGCCCCGTGATTCAGGCGGAAATGAAGCAGGGAGACAGACAGCGAGAGGGTTCCTGCCCAGGGCTGGCTGGTTGGCTTCCTTTTGCCCGAGTGCCCCCAATTTATGAGACAAATCAGCACAAAGCCCGGGGAGGGGGGAGGAGTGTTTAAAGAGGGGGGAGAAGGAAAATGACTCTCCTCCCTTTTCCAGGGGATCCAGCAGAGAAACAGCTACTAGCCAGATGTGCCAGTGTTACAAGAGCCAGCCTTCCTGGCCCACGGGAGAGAAGCACCGAGTGGGATCCCACCCATGGGCCAGTCTCAGGAGGCAGGAGCAGACTTGGGCCCCGATCTGTCCTCTTTGAGAGCTTTTCTCCCTATCCTCTCTCTTGGCTTTCTTGCTGGCTGAGCTGGGAGAGAATATAGTATCTATTCTCCTCCTACATCCCCAGGTTAAATATGTGCAAAGGGAGGGAGGGAGAAGAGGTGGAGGGGAAGGAGGGAAGGAAGGAAGGAAGGAAGAAGATGGGAGGGAGGGAGGGAGGGAGGGAGGGAGGGAGGAAGAATTGGGAGGAAGGACGGAAAAAGACGGGAGAGAGGGAGGGAGGAAGGAAGAAAGAATTGGGAGGGAAGGAAGATGGAAGAGGGAGGGAGAAAGGAAGGAAGGAAAAAGACAGGAGGGAGGGAGAAAGGAAGAAAGAATCGGGAGGGAGGGAGCATAGAAGGGAGGGAGGAAGAAAGGGAGAAGAGGAAGGGAGGGAAAAGATGGGAGGGAGGGAAGATGGAAGAGAGGGAGGGAGAAAGGAAGGGAGGGAAAAGATGGGAGGGAGGGAAGATGGAAGAGAGGGAGGGAGAAAGGAAGGAAGGAAAAATTGGGAGGGAGGGAGGAAGAAAGAATTGGGAGGGAGGGAGGATGGAAGGGAGGGAGGGAGGGAGAAAGGAAGGAAGGAAAAAAAGGCAGGGAAAGAGAAGTGAAAAGGGACAGAAGGAAGGAGAGGTGAACTGAAATGAAGTGAATACCTGCTGACTTTTGGGGTGCCTTGGAGCCTAAATTAATAAAGCAATTCTAATATTTGGGTTCTCACCAGAGGCCTTGGCTCACTCAAGATGAATCAAGGGATCCACTCCAGAGCCAAGAAAGTAACTCACGGATCCGGAGGGGCCCAATACTTTTTAGCAATCGGAAAAAAAACGTGTTCACTGAGGCTGGCAGGAAGTAAGTTGCTTGGAACCACCGGGCTGCAGAAATCTGGTGGAACCCCAAGAATACCTGAACACCTCCCCCTGCCCCGCCCCCCCAAATTGGAAATCAATCGTTTACCTTTCCCATCCGTGGCAGAAGCTTCCTGTAAGTGTCGGATCAACCTAGGACAGAGAACAATCGGTGAATTGATGACGGATCACTAGGCAAGATCCTTCAAGCCAACTAAATAGGACAGCATAGCATTGCGGGGGTGGCCGGGCCCGTCTGCAGGGCCCCACCACCGGTTTGCCTAAGCCGGCTGAATGCCACCACCGATGGGGCATAAATAAAATACATCTTGTTCAGGAAGTGGAGAGGGTTTCTGCTCTTCCCCGACCGACGGCCTTCGTTCCTGCAAACTCACCACACAACGGGGAACAGGATGGCGCCGCAGCAGAGGAGATCGACCAAGAAAAGGATCTCTCGCCACAGCCCGTATTCTGTGGTGCCTTCTTCGGTGGATTCCATGATGATAAAGGCCACGTTCGCCAAGACCTGGGAACAGGGGAAACGGTGCGAATCTGATCACCTGCACACAACTGCACGCTTCTTCTTCTTTTCTTTATTTTTTAAATAAATATTTTATTAGTTTTAAAAGCAAAACAATGGTTTCTAACATTTGCGTCAAATTCCAGTTAATAAGTAATATATTCCTCAATCTATATACAAATGTATATAGATTACGAATATAGAGTATTTGACTTCCTAAAGAACAACTGCACACTTCTGCCGGACTGAAGTAACGTGGGATAGGTTTCTAGGACTGCTGGATAGATGGGACTTGAAATCACTTTATCCCAACGCTTCTCCCCGGACAAACATCCTCCGTGGATACACTTGGTTTAATACACACCATTATAGATTTACAACCCATCATTGGGACTGGAACATCCATCGCTAAGGGATTCAGTCGTTAAAACGAGTCGTGCCTGATTTTATGACCTTTTGTTTTGTTTTGTTTTTGGCAGTGGTTGCTGTTAAGCCAATCACTGTAGTCACTAAGCAAATGGATGCGGTCATGAAGAGAATTCGGCTTCCCCTTAGCGACTCTGCCGGAAGCCAGATTCACCATGTCCCTATAACATAACAACTAGAATAGAATAACAGAGTTGGAAGGGACCTTGGAGGTCTTCTAGTCCAACCCCCTGCTTAGGCAGGAAACCCTACACCACTTCAGACAAAGGGTTATCCAACATCTTCTTAAAAATTTCCAGTGTTGGAACATTCACAACTTCTGGAGACAATTCGTTCCACTGATTCATTGTTCTGTCAGGAAATTCCTCCTTAGTTCTTCCTTCTCTCCTTGATTCGTTTCCACCCATTGCTTCTTGTCCTGCCCTCAGGGGCTTCAGAGAATAGCTTGACTCCCTCTTCTTTGGAGCAGCCCCTGAGATATTGGAAGACTGCTATCACCGTGGCAAGAAAGGTTTTAGAAATGGAGCAAAACAAGCTTAACTGTCTTGCTGAGCGAGGGAAATTGCGGGCTCGGAAATTGCGGTCGTAAGTCATATTTTCTGCCTTCCCAATCACGGGGTCTCAGAGGAGGAGGCTGCACGTTGTGTTAAGTGTGAGTTGCAGAAGAGAATGTGCCCCCCCCCCCCCCGTCACGCACAAATTGGGACACTGCTTACAACGAATCCCAGCCGAGAATTTTCCTGGCCCGTCTCACCTGCAATGGGATGACGATCATGAAAATCTTCTTGTCCTTATCGGAGAGGATGTGCTTAATAAAAGCCCAGCCGGTTCCAATGAGAGCAATGGTGATGAACAGCAGGGCGCCTTTTAACCTGGTTAAAAACACACACACACACAACAAACAACGGCGACAGGTTGATTGATGCATCCGGCAATTCCAAGCAGCCCTCCAGCAAAAACAGTTCAAAAAGGGACAAGAGATAACTCTGCAGCCACAATCCAATCCTAAAGGCAGAGCATATGGCTCAAATGCAAAATAATAATGATATTTTTAAGGAATGAATAGAGGGGAGCAGTGGCTCAGTGGCTAAGAGCTTGTCGATCAAAAGGTCGGCAGTTCGAATCCCTAGCGCCACGTAACAGGGTGAGCTCCCGTGACTCGTCCCAGCTTCTGCCAACCTAGCAGTTCGAAAGCACGTTAAAAAAAATGCAAGTAGAAAAATAGGGGCCACCTTTGGTGGGAAGGGAACAGCATTCCGTGCACCTTTGGCGTTGAGTCATGCCAGCCACATGACCACGGAGAACGTCTTTGGACAGCGCTGGCTCTTCAGCTATGAAACGGAGATGAGCACCGCCCCCTGGAGTTGGGAACGACTAGCACATATGTGCGAGGGAAATCTTTACCTTTTATCTTTAAGGAATGGTGAAGGGAATATTTTTCTGGGGCAGTAATGGTGGCTCTCGAAGTGCTTTCGAACTGCTAGGTTGGCAGAAGCTGGGACAAGGAACAGGAGCTCACCCCGTTACGCGGCACCAGGGATTCGAACTGCTAAACCCATACTAGATTTGTTTAAATCTACCAGCAGACTCTACAGACTTACAGGTGTGTGATATAATAGACCACAGCCCAGCCCTCGATGGGATAGCCCTGTGTGGAGATATAGTGGTAATCAATCTGGGGAGAAAAAAAAAAAAAAAAAGAGCAGGAATTAGTGCAAAGGTCGGCATTCAGCCACTAAGCTTTTTAAGCATCCCTATTAAGCTTTCTTACAATAGCCTTCCATTCTAATGAGATTCTAAAAGAAGAAGAAACAAATTAACAACATCTAAATGAAATCCAATACAAATAAAAGGGGGGTGTCCGTTAAATCCAAATGTCTGCTAAATCCAAATGTCTGCTAAATCCAAATGTCTGCTAAATCCAAATGTCCGCTAAATCCAAATGTATGCCGTTAACTGTCATTTTTGTAAACTGACCAAAGGATAAAAAAAATGTTAAATACGTAATTATACAAGTGATGTTGACAGTTCAGACTGTTTTAATTAAATTTTGATCACTGTTTGGGGGGGGAGGGGTGAATTCTAAACTAAAATGTTGTTTCTTCCACCCAAAGTCTATGGAAATGGGAGTCTGAAGAATCCAGATTTTAGTGTAAAACATATTGCTGCTAAATAAAGCAACTGAAAGGGAAGACGGCCAAGTAATCTGTAGATGTTTGATGGCAATTCCTGGAAGTTAGCCTGGGCTGATCGTTTGCAACTATCTGTAGAACAATCTTGTCTGGCTAGGAAGGAGCTTCTGAGTGGCCTCAATCTCTGTGACACGCAAACTCTCCAGAGGGTAGGACTTCCGAGGTGCCTTCCAGCCCTAGACCTCTATGGTTCTTTCTCCCTGCGGCACAGAAACAAGTGAATCAAGAAGTAACTTACCGCATGGAAGACTAAGGAAAGGGACTTGGTGAAAGGAAGCAAAGCCATTAACCAATGGATCTTAAAAACATCAGCCCTGTAAAACAAAAGGGACAGCTGAACGTCAATAAACACACTGAGGTATTATATCAGTTGCAGTATCTTCATGAATATGGGATCAAAATTCAGACGCTTGGCAAGTCACACATATTTATGATGGTTGCAATGTCCCAGTGTGTGTGTGTGTGTGTGTGTGTGTGTGTGTGACGTAATCCCTTTTTGCGACCTTCTGACCAGCAAAGCCAAGGGAGAAGCGGTATTCACTTCACAACCACATTACTAACTTAAGAACTGCGGCGATTCATTGATCAACGGTGGTGAGAAGGGCCGTCAAATGGGGCCAAGCTCGCTTTACGACGGTCTTGCTTTGCAACAGAAATTTGAGTCCTCCTATGTCGAGAGGACTACAGTGTTTTCCTGAAAATAAGACCTCCCCTGATAATAAGACCAATCGGGCTTTTGAGCGCATGCGCTAAAATAAGCCCTCCCAGAAAATATTTCAACGCATGCGCAGCCGGTCCCTGCCATTTCCTCTGGTTAGGGTGACAGAGCTGGAAATCAGGTAAGACGGCAAGAGGAGCCCCGTCTTGCTCCACGAGCCCCAAAATAATAAGACCTCCCCGAAAATAAGGCCAAGCGCTTATTTCGGGGTTCAACAAAATATAAGACAGGGTCTTATTTTCCGGGAAACACAGTATTTGGGTGTGAATCTTCGGCTGCTCTTCCTAGAGAAGAGATTTATCGATGGGCTCCGAGGGAAGCTTCCTTTGAAAGTCCTCCTTGGGGGGAACCGGTTCACACGTTTTACCTGAGCTTGCGAAGGGTGTGGATCCACACGACCCCGGCCACAAAGAAGAAAAATGCCATGGAAATGTACAGCTTGGGGAGTGGGATTTCTCCAGCGGAGAGGTAGCTGTTGGGATTCTGCTCGATGATTGCGATCTGCAAGTGGAACAAGGGTCATCAGAAAGGAGGTCACAAGCGAGGAAGCGGTTTGAAGGTCCAGCAAAATGGGGAGAAGACAACGAGCGTGTTATGGAATCCTGGCTGGGAGACTGCTTCCTATGAGGATCTGTTCCTTCAAGAAGGGGAAAACACCCTTCTCCGAGCAGAAGGCTGGAACTAACTCTACCGTCATTTTTCAAGAAGATATCATAGAATAATAGAGCCGGGAGGGACCTCAGAGGTCTTAAAGTCCAACCCCCTGCTCAAGTAGGAGACCCCTAGGCCTAGACCATTCGGGATAAATGGCTGCTTTTCAGTTTGTTTATCTCATCTGCCTCCACATCTTCTCGAGATCTGGAACCGTTTCCTTCCCACGCAATTCCCACAGTCAATTGCTCCTTGGTAGAAACCCTGAGGCTGTGTGAATGGCTTAGGATTAACACGGGTCAAAGAGAGTTCTCTGTCTCACGATCCTGTTTGGTTTTATTTTAAATCATTTTTTAAAAAAAAAAATTAAGATCCTTATTTATTGTTCTAAAGCTTTGTACAGACACTTTAACATCATAACATCTTTTGGCGAGATGAACGCAATACAGGATGGATGGATGGATGGATGGATAGGTAGACAGACAGACAGACAGAAGAGAGAGAGAAGATAGATGGATGGATGGATGGATGGGTAGGTAAGTAGATGATAGATAGATAGATAGATAGATAGATAGATAGATAGATAGATAGATAGATAGATGGGTGGGTGGGTAGGTAAGTAGATGATAGATAGATAGATAGATAGATAGATAGATAGATAGATAGATAGAAAAAGAGAAGAGAGAGAGAGAAGGTAGGTAGGTAGGTAGAGAGAGAGAAGAGAGAGAAGGTAGGTAGGTAGGAAGGTGGATGGATGGGTGGGTAGGTAGGTAGGTAGGTAGGTAGGTAGGTAGGTAGGTAGGTAGATAGATAGATAGATAGATAGATAGATAGATAGATAGATAGATAGAAAAAGAGAAGAGAGGGAGAAGGTAGGTAGGTAGGTAGAGAGAAGAGAGAGAGAAGGTAGGTAGGTAGGTAGGTAAAATGAGAGACAGACCTCTGATAAGGAATTTCATCTGGGGACAATGAAATACCCATGAGTAATTCAATTCCTGATTCTTGGAAGGAAAAAAGCAAGAAAAAACCAACTTACATTCAGGCTGAAGGGGACCTGTTCAGTCCGCACATCTCCCAGTACGCACTTGTGGAAATAAAGACTATACAGTCCCTCTTGTTCCTTTGAATTGATGCTGAACTGAAAAACACACAGAAGGAAGAAGAGGTGACTTGGGCCAGATTTTGCAGATTCCGAATCAAGATGCTTTATTGGCTGTGTTCACTTGTTTTACTTATTGTAATTATTTGTTGTCGGTTTAGCTACAAATTACTTTACCAGAGATCTGGTAAACGTACAATTAATTCCTTCCTTCCCCACTCCCTCCCTAAGCATATTATCTTCCTTCCTTCCTTCCTTCCTTCCTTCCTTCCTTCCTTCCTTCCTTCCTTTCTTCCTTCCTTCCCTACAGTCACCCAACTCAACCAAGTGACTCTGGGCGGCTATAGAAATTAGATACACAATAAAAATCCAGAATGGCATTTTGTTGATATTATTTACCTCTCAAATATTTCATCTATTGCAAAGCTATCTCCATTCTGCTTCTGAAGCAGAATGAGAATTAAAAGAATTCTGGATGAGACTGGATAGCGTACTTGATCTCTATCCATTACTTTATTGGTGAGATTTTTTTAAAAGGATCAGCAAAACACCCAATGAAAAACAGTTTGAGCTGTACGTTTTGTTTAGCTGAAAAATTATCCAGCCCTCCTAGCGTTTTCGCAACCGCCAGAAAGTCGATGAACACAACACATAAAATTCCTCAACAATAAAGGATTCATAAGGAGTCGTGAGGAATAAAACCACCTACCTGAAATGAAAAACTATTGTTCCCACTCTGCATTGGGTGTGTTCGCTCCGCAGGCACCTGGCAGACAAAAAATATACATGAAGTTTTATGTCTATGCCAAATCAGATCGGAAGCAACAGGTATAAATTCTGGTTCCATATTACAAAAAAAGATGTTGAGACTCTAGAAAAAGTGCAGAGAAGAGCAACAAGGAGGATTTGGGGACTGGAGGCTAAAACATACGAAGAACAGCTGTAGGAACTGGGCCGGGCTAGTCTAATGAAGAGAAGGACCAGGGGAGACAGGATAGCAGTCTTCCAATATTTGAAGGGCTGCCACAAAGAAGAGGGAGTCAAGCTATTCTCCAAAGCACCAGAAGGCAGGACAAGGATATATAATCCAGTTTAATCAACTCCCAGAATTCCCCAGGCTGAGCATCACGTGTACCAGGATAAAGAGAGGACATTACATTTTCCATTGAGAATCCCACTGCTGCTTACCTGAACTTCCGTCGTATTGTCCTTAGGCGACTGCTTTGGTTCTAAAAGGTGAAGATAAAGTGAAGTCAGACGCAATTAAAGCAAAGGGGGAGGGGGAATGGATATTTTAGATAATCCAACTGGCCTGTGTGGTTTTGCAGAAGGACCACACCTGTTCTGACCTCGGCTTCCTTAGAAAGTAAACAGCCCAAACTTAGTCCTGACAAACCTCTTTGATTCATAAGGCTGTAAATCACTTTATTTTACAGTCCGCAAGGCTTGATAAAACAGTCTTTCGGAGGGAGGTTATGAACACCCACCTTATCTCCCTTGAAATGCTGCCAGAGAACTAATTTCCAGATGTAGAGCAAGGCCAAACTTGGCACAGAGTCACAAACAGAAGTTTCAAATCTTGAATCTGCCGGATGAACTAATTAGGGCAATTAGGAGTGGGGGGTGAGGGTGGGCAGGGGACGGACTTACCAGATTTCTCGGTAATTCCTGGAGGACCAGTTGCTTGGGATTCGCCGAAGATAATTTCAGGCAACTGTGGAGTTTTGTTTCCAAACTTGATTTTGACCCTGCAAGCGACAAGGACAAAGTTTGAGTTGGCGATCATCAAATGCTGAATGAGAGAGGCCAAAAAATAAATTTAAAAAAGGAGAAAAAAAAAAGAACAAGAGCATCTGATATCCCCAATGTCACATAAGTTATTTCTTCCAATTTAATTTGCATCTACATGCACCATTTATTCCAAAATGAGACATCGGTTTATTGATCATTTTTTAATTACACTTCTTGATTTAATTCGTCCTAGGGAACAAACAACTCTGGCATGCTTTAATTTTCAAATTAACTTGAGCGATCTTTTCAAATTCTTTCCTTTTAGGCACCTCAACAAAATGACTGGGATATTCTCGATCCTCTAATATATATATATTAGACACACACACACACACACACACACACACAAAGAGACTTTAAGCTGTCTTGGCGTCGTTGCTTTTGAAGCTCAGCAAACATTATAAACGTTTAATGTTTTAAAAACATTAAAAACACTTAAGTCAAGTGTTTTTTCAACCTTGGCCTCTTTAAGAGACTGCAACTGCCAGAATTCCCCAGCCATCCCCAATTCTCTAAGGTTCCTTACAACTTCTCTGAGAAATCCAGGAGCAGAATGATGACCAAAACTTCATGGCTTGGCTTTTGATTCAAGATACAATAATCCACTTTTTCATTCTGTTGAAAGAAAAAAAGAGAAAGAAAGAGATGCTTATAGGATGAATTCAATTAAACAGCATCAGAACGGCTTTTAAAGTCTTGGTACAATCATGATATGACTTACGACCGCATAATTGGCCACACAGCAACAATCGTAAGTATGAATCAATTCCCAAGCATCTGAACTTTGACACATGGAATCACGGGGATGCTACAAAGGTGGCAACTGGGAAAAATTGCCATAAGTCACTTTCTGCTGTTAACTAGCCACCAGCTGCCTGCAATTACTGCGAGTTCGAATCTCACCAGGCTCAAGGTTGACTCAGCCTTCCATCCTTCCAAGGTAGGTAACCCTTTGTTGTGGCTGGAAAGGGTAGTGAGTCACGCGGCGACCGACAAGAAGTTCTAAGCTTGGGTGTCGAGTACCAAAAAGATGACGAGTACCGGGGACAAAATTTATCAACTTTTGTCAAAAATGTGTCGAGTACCAAATTCAAAGTGTTTCAGAGCAGCTGAGTATCCAGGTAGGACTGTACTGTTATGGTCCACCAGCAGCCTGTGGAGCTGGCAGAGGAGTCAGACAGTGAGGAGGCTGGGGAGGAACATGGGCCAGTCCTGGAGGCTGGGGAAGGCCCGGATGAGAGCTCTGCGTCAGAGGCAGAGAGGGGGCCAGGGCCATCTGGGAGCGATGCGCGGACTCCGGAGCCTCCAGAGGCTGACAGCAGAGAGGCAGAAGAACAGGAGGAGCCTGTTCCTAGTGCACACATACGAAGAGCTGCTAGAAGGCAAGAGCAGCTGAAGCAAAAAGGACGACTCAGGAGTAAGGCCAGGAGATGATTGGCCCCTCCCAGAAGGCTTAAAAGAGCAGCAACAGTTCTTGGGCTCTTTGTAGGAAAGCAACGTTGCTAAATCTGTTTCCAGTCGGCGTCTCTTGTTTCTGAACTTCATGGGCCTTTGCCAAGAAAGGCCTTTGGCGGGGTGCTTTCTAAAGGACTTGTTTTGGAATTAATTTGGGCTAAGCTGGGAATGAAGTAATTCTCAGCTGTTCTAATAAAATAAGTTTGTTCAGGATTGGTTGTGTCTAGTAATAACTACTTGGCCCTAAGTCACAACATGTACTTTCTTACCAGGTAAGTGGGAAATCCATCGTTCTGTGTTCGATCTAAGCTGAAGCCCACCTGAAAACAAGATTTTGAACAAAGAACAAAGGGTTAATATTCAAGGCTGCCTACAGGTTTTGAAAAAGCAACGGACACAAGGATAGACAAATTTAAACTCCCATTTACCAGGGGAGCATGCCGATTTCTTCTGAAGAGCAGCCATTCTTAGGGGGCCGAGCAAGTTCAAAATTTAATTTCGAATTTTGAAATTTTCAATTCTGAACATTCGAAATCCGAATTTCATTCTTATTCACTCCTCCGTTGTTGTATGATGGACTCTGGGCAAAAGGGACTTACCTGAATGTCTTTGTCGCTCTCCCCTACGGATTTGACTGAGAGGTTGTTGACTGTGACTTTCATGAATCCATCCTGGAAGAAGCCAAATGTGTTGAGGTGGACTTTCTGCCGCAGGTCATCCTGGAAAGGAAAAAAAATTTTTTTATAGAGTAGATGAAGAGGGTGTATGGGGAGCAAAACAGCCCCACTGAACCTTTGGAGTCCTAGGTGGCCTCTGAGCTTGGTTTCATTACCAAGCTAGGTAACATCATCAGTGCCAGAAGGAAAGGGGAGGAGTTGATGATATTACCTCTTTGGGTAATGCTATGTATGCAAAGAAATCACCAGGCTGAGAGCATCAAGGACCTCCCACAATATCATCATCATAATCATCATTTATTTTTCATTCATTAAACGTGAGACTCAGTCAGCTGAACATTAAAAAATGTGTCACAAATACCATTGACTGGTACTAATGGTTGATAGGGGTTGCTGCCAGCGTCCCAAGGATCAACCAAGTACCTTCTTAAGGTGTACGATGTTCCCATAGCGCAGTTTTTTGTAGTTCCGCTGGTGTTATTGCAACAACAACAACAACAACAATAATAATAAACCACCTTACTCGGAAGTTTACATCCTCCGACAATACCTTAACAGTCCCTAGGTCCTTGGTTAGGACTTGAGCTGCTGAGCTATTAACCAGCCTCAAAGGCTGTGAATCTCACTACAGAAATAATAATAGTAGTAATAATAATAATAATAATAATAATAATAATAATAATGGTATTTGTGACACATTTTTAAATGTCCAGTTGACTGAGTTTCATTTTAATGAATAAAAGAGGAGAATCATCATCATCATCATCATCTACTCCTCCTCCTCTTCTTCCTCTTCCTCTAACTATGAGAAGTCTATGAAGCAGCAGCTACAGTAATCGCTAAATACAGGTAATCCTCTACTTGTGACAAGTTCAGAGTTACAATGGACCTTCCCAGGGTTTACTTACAACCCAGTTTTGAACTTCCGACGGCTGCCCACCCACGCAATCACATCATTGTATTTTGGGCGACTGGCAACCGGCCCACATTTATGGCAGCATTAAAAGCGAAAAAAAAACCCAGGCCTTTATTGTCCTGAGTGCAATGTCAGAGCGCAAGAGTTGGTTTTTTTGTGCTTGTTTGTTTTGAGAAGATCATGAAACATGGGGGGTTACGGCGCGAAAGAGAGGAACCGCGAGGGTTCTTAATCATGCTTGAAAGTCACCAGCTCGGCTGCCCTCTAACCATCTGTGTTATAATTAGGCACACTAATCACCTACTCATACAATGACACAAATCTCCTAAGAACTGCCAGGAGGACGAGACCCCTGATGAGCCACCATCTGGCAGGGTTTGGAGAACGTGGTCCCTCACCAGAGACTCATTCCACAAAGTCGAAACTCTGGTGGGGCTTCCAAGTGATCTGATTATGGAGAAGGTGGACCAGAGAGACAAGAGCGAGGACAATCCTCTGCTCATCTTTATTAGCGCCAACTCTAGTTAACAAGAACGGCCTGAAGGTTGCCTTCCAAACACAATGTCAACATAAGAGCCTCAAAAGACCTGCCCCTTGTAACTCGGAACAGTCATTAAACAAACTGTTGTAAGTCAAGGACTAACCTGTATTGTAGGAAATGAACTGGAAGGTGGATTAAATGTGTCATCAGTTTGGAGTCCCGTTGACCCTTATCTAGCACCAATTTAGCCCTGACTGTCAGTTGACTAGATTGTGGTTTTTACCATAGTTTTTGGAGTATAAGACACACTTTTTCCCCCCTAAAAGAGGGTGAAAATTTGGGTGCGTCTTATACACCGAATGTAGCCCCGCCCACCTGCCGGTCCCCACCCTTTGGCCTCTGCCTCCAGCAATTTGCCTCCTTGCAGCAAACAGCCTGTTTCAGCTTCAGCTTCAGCCCAGCCTGATTATCACAAGCAGCTGATGGTCGGCCATCAGCTGTGGCTGCAGGGATTGCCATGGCCTATTGCCGCCTCCGCGTGCCCCATTTTCGGCCTCTGCTGTTTGCTTCAAGGAGGCAAATTGCTGGGAGGCAGAAGCAGATTTTTTTTTTCTTGTGCTAATCAGGCTGTGCTGAAAATGAAACAGCCTGTTTGCTGTTTGCTGCAAGGAGGCAAAGGCAGATTTTTTTCCCCTTGTTTTCCTCCCCCAAAAAGGTAGGTGCGTCTTATAGTCCGGAACGTCTTATACTCCGAAAAATACGGTAGGTTGCAACAATAATTTTGCTTTGAAGCCATAAATATGCTCTTGGTTATTTGCACCTGACAATTAACTGTAATACGAAGAGGCGCTGAATGGCTGCCCTGATTCAGCAGGAATCTTTTTAGCTTATGCCTGCAGTTATGTCAGGCTGCAAGAACCGAGGAGAGGACATGTAGAATGACTTCTGATTTCAGTTTCCTTCATTTGTTCCTCACCTCAGGCATAAATCTTGCCAAACTAAAGCAAGTACTTGCGTCACTATAAATGTAACTCGAAGAATTGCTAGGGAAGTTGAACTATCTTCCTCCCAACCAAGCCATCTAAGCTTCTCTGTCTCTTGGTCCTCTGGAATGCGGTCCCTCCCTCTTCCTGGGAATCCAGACTAAGAGCTCCATGGAAGATATATTCCTAACTTCAGAAGTGCCATCCGATTCGCTTCATATTTATTCAGAAAGGTTGTGACAAAGCTGCTGAGGAAGCAACCTGGAGCAAATTGGGTGCTTCAGCAGTAGAACATGGGAACGACCATAGGAGGTGGGAGAAGGAAAGGCAAAGTAGGGAGTGATCAGATAAGAGAGCAAAGAGCCCAGAGTTGCCTAACGGACAGAGAAAGAAATTCCGAAAGGAATTTCCCTAACAATCTCAGACTGTAAAAGAGAAAGTGGGAGATTTGTAGCTTCAAACTTTAAAAGATTGTTATGCTTTCTTGCATATATTATAGGCTTAATTAATTAATGTGCTTGCTAGCTCTTATATTTCAGGCTGATTTTAGCCATGTTATTGTAATGCAGGTACTGATGAGTTAATACGAAATGCTTGCATCTACCTCTGTTCGTCTTTTGACTGTATTGTTTAAATGATTAAAAGGGTCTTAACTGTTTTAAACTTAAAAGATTTTGTTAAGATAGCCTTAGAATAAATTAGGGTTATTATTCATAAGGGTCTTTCTAGAAGACCAATCCTCACAACGTCCGGCACAAAATCAACTTTTATATTCCTATCAAAACCAAGAATCATTGCAAGATTAAAGTACAAGACATCCGCGAAATACCAACTTAAAAAAGAATTAGTCTACTGCAATAAAAATAGTTTCACTTTAGAGAAGGAACATTTCACAATACTGTCAACTCATCACA
The DNA here is from genome assembly GCA_030761175.1 of Masticophis lateralis. Taxonomy (NCBI): domain Eukaryota; kingdom Metazoa; phylum Chordata; class Lepidosauria; order Squamata; family Colubridae; genus Masticophis; species Masticophis lateralis. The sequence goes on from JAUDYJ010000015.1 coordinate 12,625,962, forward strand.
AATATGGTGACATACCAACGTATTTTATGCTGAAGTGATATATTATAAGATTAAGAATTCTGGCTAATGTCAACAAAGCCTTACTGGATGTTCTGAACAAAAAATAAAACAGAATAAATTATATTTTCAATTGCAATGTTAAGCCTCGGAAGCTGAAAAGAAAGTTGCATTGTAAGCACCGTTACTGGTGCGTTAAAATAAACAATCTTAATACGTTTGAGGTGCTTACTATTCTTTCAGGAAATGACCTATATTTTCTGAGAATTGTGGTTATGAAGTAAAGGAAACCTGTATCCGAGATCAAAGGATACCAGTGCCTAGTTACACCTTTTACAATTCAAGGATTCCAAAAATAGTCCAATATGAAACAATCTGCTAAAATAACAACAGATCAACTTAATTCCGAGCTATAAATTTTAAAAAGCCACTTAAAATTAAGCGGTGTCACAAATATAGATAAATGTGAGTGGTGCGGTGGCCTAGAGATGGACCTCTCGCCTCCCAATCAGGAGGCTGTGAGTTCAATCCTAGGTAGAGGCAGATATTTCTCTCTCTGGGCACAATGAGAATATATGTGCTGAACAAAACTCTGCATTGGCGACAGGAAAGGCATCTGGCCAGTAAACACTCAGCTCCATTCAGCTGCCCAGACACTCCACCCCACAAGGGATTATGGGGTCATTAAAAGATGATGACGATGACATATACAGATAAATGTAGTGTGAACAAATAGAAGGATCATCCTGAATATTTCCACTTATGCGTTTTCCACACTTGTACAGTCTTGCTAGACATTTTACTCGAAAGACAATTACTAAGCAGTAATTTAAGAAATGATGCCTTCCATGGACACCTGCCAAAAAGCTGACTTTTAAAGAATACTTTTAAAGTTGGGCGATTCAACTCCAGCCGGTTGTTTCATTTCTGCAAAATTCTTGCTAGTCGATTTGACCAGATATTCGACAGGGATGATGTTGGATAAAAGTCTCCTCGGATCAAGGTTCCAAATCCTAAAGGATGATGGACTGGGGAGTACCAGCCTAAAGGGACTCAAGTGGGGATGATGGGACAGAGTAGCTCGAAGGGATTCCAGGCTGGGGATGATGGTGTTTGGGGTAGAAAGGTCCTAAAGCAACCCAGCCAAGGATGATGGGATTGGATGTACCAGGGGGAAGGGACCGGGCTGGGGATGATGAGGATGGAGTGTAAGAAGGGATTCCAGGCTGGGGATGATGGTGTTTGGGGTAGAAAGGTCCTAAAGCAACCCAGCCAAGGATGATGGGGCTGGGGATGATGGGGCTGCGGATACGGGGGGGGCAGGGGGCGCCTCCTCGTCCTCCTACCTTGAGGGTGAGGTGGTGGAGCCGGGCCTGCGCGGGGCCCCCGGAGAGCAGCCCGGCCAAGAGGGCCAGGAGGAGCCGGCAGAGGAATCCGGAACCGCCGCCGCCGCCTCTCCCTCCCGGCGCCATCTTCACTCCAGCGTCAACATCCCCCCCGACGTCCACTTCCGGGGTTAAAAGTCACTGACGCCCCGCTCCTCCCCGGCGGAGGAAGAAGGCAAGAGCGTCGCGAGACTTCCGGTGGGGGGGGGAAGCGAAAGCGAGCGGACCATAGAGAGGCCGGGCGGAGAGAAGGGGCGACGCTGCTTTCTTCGCGCCTGTGGAGGGAAGGCGGTCTTCTCGAAGGGCGCCCTCTGCCGTCCCTCAAGGGTGCTGCAACTCTGTAATACAGAGAGCTCTGTATTAAGTCCCACCGCATCCTGAAGCCGCTTTTCCAGGGCTTCCCATGAGGGTTCTTCATGGGGATCGGGAGATCCTTAGATCCAGAGAGAGAGAGAGAGAAGACATTGGATGGATGGATGGATGGATGGATGGATGGATCTAATAAATAGAAATAGATGGATGGAGAGAGAGAGAGAGAGAGATATGGATGGATGGATGGATGGATGGAGATAGATAAGATAGACAGACAGACAGATGATGGATGGATGGATGGATGGATATATATATATATAGAGAGAGAGAGATGGACGGATGGATAGATAGATCTGATAAATAGAAATGGATGGATGGATGGAGAGATAGAGACATAGATAAATGATGGATGGAGAGAAAGGTGGATGGATGGATGGAGATAGATAGATCAGACAGACAGACAGATAGATAGATGAGGGAGGGAGGGAGAGATGGATGGAGATAAATAGATAATACATAGATAGATAGATAGATAGATAGATAGATAGATAGATAGATAGATAGATAGATGATGGAGGGAGAGATGGAGGGAGGGAGATAGAGAGAGAGAGAGAGATGGATGGATGGACGGATGGATGGATGGAGATAGATAAGATAGATAGATAGATAGATAGATAGATATACAGATAGATAGATGATAGATAGATAGATAGGAGAGAGGGAGAGATGATGGATGGATGGAGATAGATCGATCCATCCATCCATCCATTGATGATGGATGGAGAGAGAGAGATGATTGGATGGATGGAGATAGATAGATAGATAGATAGATAGATAGATAGATAGATAGATAGATAGCTTTTCTTTACCTTCTGTCTAATTTGGCAATTCATACAATCTTCTTTTTAAGCAGGATGAGATTGTCCCGAGTTGATAATTGACAGGGGGAAAAGAACTTTTAATTAGGCCGAATCCATATTTGTAACATTCCTTTGATGGTGCCAATATTACAAATTGGAGGGCAGGAGGGGGGAAGTGTGGCAGCCTATTTGATGACTAAAATCTGTTTATCCAACTGCTGTTGCTACTCTCGTGGCCAGATTCATAAAATATTTTGCTTTGAACATCCTGTTGGAACTAGACAATACTGCAGACATAAATATAAGCAAACAAACTAATGTAGCAATCAAGTAAATATATATATATATAAATAAAAATTATTGTTCTCCCTTTCACCACTAGATGTCGTGGGAATACAGTTATTGGTGTTTCCTTGCTAGATTTCACCAGACATTTAATTAAGGACTCATTAATTACTTTGACTTCCTGTTGTAATAATTAAGCTTCTTCCTTAATTATTCAAACGATTCTATACACCGGTTGAAAAATGAATTGTCTAATGGAGGAATCTAAGAACTACTGCGTTTCAAAAACTGACCTAGTTCAACCTTACGATAAATTGTGCTTGATTGAACATTGATTTAGTTTCTATAATGCACCAAACGGATCATCATAATTCAACTTTTTCGCTCTGTAAAGCCACTTGAAAAGTTTGGTCAAAACTAAAAAAAATGTGTTGTTTGCACGATCCGGAGAGAACCGGCTGAATCCCAGCACTACGCCGCACGCATGTGAGGATGGCACGCATGAGCGAATTGCCATGTTTTATAAAGCTGCACGCATGCATGGACATGCACTCACATTTCCGGTGATGGGCGAACTGGTTGTTACAGTAAGTGACGCCCATCTCTGCCTGAGGTCACATGATGTAAATTCAGATGTTTGGCATCTGACTCGTATTTACGACAGTTGCGGTGTCCCGGGATCACGTGATCCCGTTATGTGACCTACTGGCAAGCAAAGTCCATGGAAAAACGTGATTCACCTTAACGACCACATGACTAAGAATGGGGCAAAGCTCACCTAAGAGTTGTCTCACTTAGCAACGGGCTCAATTATGGTCAGAAGGCAGGGACTACCTGCAAGTAATGAAATAGGCATTGGATCACTTATGTCAAATGTAGCGGCCGGTTTTCAGATGGGCTGTTTCTCTGAAGCTTTTAAAAGTAAATTCTGCTTTTCTCGGTTTATTTAAAATAGTTTCTATGCAAAAATGACTGGCGCCTTCTAAAATGGGGCTGATCGTGGAACACCAAGGCCAAAATATGCAAAAATTGTTCCTTCTGATGCCTCATAATTAACATCCATCTAATTAAAAAAAAAAAACCTCCTCACTTGCTGCAATTGAGTTTTACTATCCATTCCTCAGCCAAAGAAAAAAACAAGACAAAATTTGATAATCTATCGGTCGATAAGACTCATGCAATCACGGAGCAGCTGTGCCGGTTAGAAGTGTGAGAAGTCCCTTTTTTTTGTTAACTTTGAATTGTCACTTCACTATAAAAATCCTATAAAAATCTACAGCTTGTTTACACTGTATATGACCCCAAACGGCTCACCATTTAAACTTTGTCAAAGAGGAAGGAGCAGAAAGGAGAAGAACAATGCTTCGGTTCAGTGGTGCAGGATTTGAACTCGGCACAGGCCTTTGCCACGGTTATTCGGAAAAGAGTTTCTGCCGTATGAACAGAGCCAACGTTTAACGTGCCTATAGAGGACAACTTTTTTTTCAGGAGAGAAAGGGGGCTATGGATGTTTTTATTATTGTTCTTATTTATTAATCTCCTGCCTTTTTATTTATTTATTTATTTATTTATTTGCAAATAATTTGAGGCGGCAAACACACGCAATACTCTTCCCTTCTCCTATTTTCCCCCACAACAACCCTGTGAGGTGGGTTAGACTGAGAGAGAGGGACTGGCCTAAAGTCACCTGGCTGATTCGCATACCACAGGCGGGACTTGAATTCACAGGTTTCCTGGTGATTGGCCCAAGGTTATCCAACCAGCTTTCATGGCTAAGATGGGACTGGAACTCTCAGTCTCCTGGTGATTGGTCCAAAGTCACCCAGCTGTTTCATGCCTAAAGTGAGACTAGAATTCCTTGACTCCTGGTGGTTGGCCATCTTTCATGAGCCTAGAGCTCACTAGACCAAACTGGGTCTGCAAAAGGCAGATGTAATTCCCCACCCCCTCCCCGGAATAAGACGCATTTTAGGGATTTTAATTCCTATCCTGCTATACGGCACCTTCACAACTGTGATCGCACGCAAGACGTTTGGGCATTTCCCACGGCATTCTTGTTGACTGGAGGCCTGGCGATGGCTCCCACAGAGAACAATGGCTGTTTTCACGCACAAACACACCCATTGTTGCTGTCCTTCGCTGGCCTGGTGGGACCGTGGGCCAAACAGCAACGTCACATTAAGGCTACTGTGTCAACCTGCAGGCAGGCTGGGTTAGATGACCTCGCAGAGCCCTTCGGTTCTACCATTCGTGCTGGGTGTTGCGCAGAACTGGCCTGCGCCTTGAGGTGGTTGGGCAGCCAGGAAGGCCTTCAAGAGGCCAACTTCGTACCAAGTTTAGGGAGTCCTTGGCTTGCAGCCCTGCCTGTTTAGCGACTGTTCTAAAGTCTAGAGAAAAGGAGGACTAGGGGGGATAGCAGTCTTCCAATATTTGAGGGGCTGCCACAAAGAAGAGGGGATCAAATTATTCTCCAAAGCACCAGAGGGCAGGACAAGAAACAATGGATGGACGGTAATCAAAGAGAGAAGCAACGTGGAGTTAAGGAGAAACTTCCTAACAGTGAGGACAATTAACCAGTGGAACTCCTGGCCTCCAGAAGTTGTGGGTGCTCCATCCCTGGAGGTTTTTAAGACGAGACTGGACAGCCATTTGTCTGAAATGGTATAGGGTCTCTTGCTTCAGCAGAGGGTTGGACTAGAAGACCTCCGAGATCCCTTCCAGCTGTATCCTGAAAGATTGATTGTAGTTGGGAGGGTTTGGACCACGCAGGCCGGCTGACCACAGGCCGAAGGAAAGGGGAGAGGGGCGTGACGTCCACCCGGCCAGCGCCAAGCAGCTGCAGCAGCCCGTTCAACCGCGATCTGCTTCTGACCGAGCAGCGTTGCGCCCAGCTCGTCCGCGTGGTCCACCTTGGGAATTGGCGCATCGCCTTCGCTTTTGCAAAGCCGGCTCGTTCCGGATCAAGTCCGCTGCGCTTCCCGAGAGCCAGGCTAAGGGGGGCTTTGCGCTGAAGATCACTACCCACGACCCCCGCCCCCCAATATCTCTCCCCCCCCCACACACACACCAGCTGCTGTCTGTCTTCAGAGCCCGCGCGGTTGTGCTGGAAGCTTTGCCGTCTTGCTCAACCCATTTAAGGGTGGGGGGTGTATATGTTTGTGTGTGTGTGCCAAAAACCCCCTCCTTCTCTCGCGCTTGCGCAATCGCCGGAGCCCCCTGCTCTTCCTCCTCCTCTCTCTTCCCCACCCCTCTTTTCTACAACCCCCCGGCGCATGCGCGCTCTCTCCCCTTTCCCCGAGCTGTCAATCTCCCTTCCCCAAGCCTTCCAGAGTTGCTGCTAGAACCATTTATTTATATATTTTTTTTGGCTCCGGACGGAGGAAGCGATGGGCAGATAGATAGCAAGTCCGAGTTTGGGTTTTTTGGGGGGTTTTTTTGTTTTTTTTAAATCAGGGAAGGGTGGGAAGCGACTTGACAGACAGACAGAGAGAGAGAGAGAGACCCAGCGGGCGAAAATCCCCTTCTTCTCCTCTCTTTTGCCTTTGCCTTGCAACTGAGCAGCCTATGCCAGTTGGACAAGCGGCTCGGAAGGGGGCTCGCCTCCGACGGGGCCAGGAGGGAGCGAGAAGAAGAAGGGGCTGAAGACACCCCCCACTCCAAAAGACCCTTCCTTTCGCCTCCAGCCCAGCCGCTTTCCAAGAGGATCCCCTCCCCTCCTCCCCACATACACACCACCGCAAGACTGGTTGGCACCATGAATTGGGGCACAGAGCTGTGGGTAAGTGTGTCCTTGGAATTGGGGTGGGGGGGAAAGTGCCAAGGCTTTATCCTGGGGTTGGGAGGGGGGCTCTTCCTTGGACAGCAGGGGGAGAGCGGGAGTTTACCCCCCCTTCCCCTCCGGTGGGGAGGGGGTCGTCGCGGCTGGTTCAGCCCCCTCCGCAGGCCGGGATCCGCCGATGCGCAAACTTGCAGAGACGGGGATGGGGAGGGGGTGGGGGGAAGAGGAGAATTTTTCATCTTTCCTTCGTTTTTTTTTCTCCCGGGTGGGTGCGTGGGGAGGAAAAAGAGAGAGAGAGAGAAAGAAAAGAGAGAAAAATAACGGTCTGCAAAAGCGTATGTGGTTTTTGCGGGGTTTTTTGCAGCCGATCCGTTTCCTCCCGATGAGTAAAAATGCAGAAGAAGAAGAAGAAGAAGAAGAAGAAGAAGAAGAAGAAGAAGAAAAATTGGGGGGGGGAGCTTTGGGGAGGGGGAGGGGGATGTCCGGCCAAGCGCTTGCCTAGGTCCCCTCGGCTGCGATTCATTTTAATTATGTATTTATTTTTAATTTTTTTAATATTCCCACTGATGCGATCGCGAAGGACACGAAGCCCCCCCCCCCCGATTGGAGTTTGAAGCGGCCGGGGCACCCCCCCCCCCAAAAAAAGGAAAAAGGAAAATCGCATTTCTCAACCGCGAGACGGAAACGTGCTGCTTTTTGGGGGGTGGGTGGGGGGTGTGAGAGTTGGTGGGTTTAAGCCTTAATAAGTCTTTGGGTGGAGGAGGGGGGGCTGCCTGGGGTGGGTAGTGGGGCGTGGAAGCGAAGCCAAGAAAAGCCAGCCCTGAGAGACAGGTCGGAGAGCTGGGGGACCTTTCTGTTGGGAGGGAGATAATTATTCCCACCTCTCAAAAAAATTCTGCTTTCTTCCTTCGCTAAAATAATTTTGTGGTTTTTTTAAAAAAAAAAATCAGGATGGTTTGATATTTTTGCTTGGTGGTTTTTAAAGCCGAGGACTGCCTCTCTGGAGAACCAGAGGCCGATGCTGATTTTATTTTGCCATTTATTTGCACCTTCTTTTATGGACGGGGGTCTTCGGTGCAAGCACCTCCCCTTCCCCATGTTTTCCAGCCATTTCTCCTCCGTCCGTCCACCGCCCCTTGCAGTGGCTTCACTTAATTCCTGAATTAATGCCTTTCCCTGGCTTTGATTCCTGCCGCCACCGCTGCCTCATCAAAAAATTAAATATATATATATATATATATATATATATATATATATGGAGAGAGAGAGAGAGAGAGAGAGAGCTAACCAGGTTTAACTAAAGGGATGCCAATCGTAAAGCTTTTCAAACAGTATGGATGTCCTCAGCCAGGAGATGCCATTGGCTGGTGGTGCTAAGAACTATATCTGGATGGAAGAGAAAGGTTGAAAAAAATCTTTTATTTAATGAGTGGGGGGGAAAGAAAAGGTGTATTTATATATTTCTGGTTTCTGCCAGCCTTTTCGTGATGCGGATCAGTTTCGTTGCTCTCCTTGAAGAAATGGTGTCTGTAAGAGATGGTGTCTATCCATCCATCTTTTCCTGCTTTTAAAAGATGTTTCTGGAATCTGTTTGAAGGTGGTTGTTTTTTTAACTCACCATGTAAATGATTTCCAGGCCTCCTTCATGACAAGCCCCCCCCCACGACTTTCAGAATTAAATTGAGGGGAGTCCCTCTGCGCCCACAGCCGAACGAACCCCAAAATCAAACCAGGCTGGCCTCGGCCTCTGGTGTGAATCCAATCCTGTGCCTGTGTAAACCCAAAGACTTTGAAACACAACTTACCCATGGGTGTGTTTTACGAACAGTAGGAGCGGTGGGTGCTCCCTCAACATGTTTAATCTTCCTTTTTTTTCTGAAGTCAGTTTTCAGGTTTTGCACAAGAGAGTAACCTAGTCGAATGGGCTGGGTAGCATGGAAAAAAAAATATACAAAAAGTTAAAACTAACCCAAGATAGTAAGGATGTTGTGTGAATGCTGCCAGTTTTGAACTAGCTTAATTGAACGCGTTCAATTAATTTCTTTTCTTTCCTCTTAATATGTATTCGCTGGCCAATTGGACCAGAAAAGCAAAAGAATTTTAAGGAGGAATGACATTCACAACGAAGGAGGGTGTCTTTTGGCTTCCTGTTTCTGTTTGACTCACGTGTTCACCGGGGAATGAGGGGGAAAAACACGTACATGAAAAGCAAGAATGAGAACAAACAACTTTTTAGCTGCGATCAATTAAGGAAAGGGAAAATTAGGGAGGGGGGGAGTGATGCCCGCATATTTCATTCACTGAATTTTCTTGGCTCTTGGTATCCGTCAGAAGATTGGAAAGAAAAGGGGACTGCAGGGGGATGGACTAGATACCTTCAAGGTCCCTTCCCAACTCCGTGATTCTGTTGTAGTGTCATGCACACTTAAAGCTTTACAGTGGATTTGGGAAGGAAACCTCTTTTTTTTTTTTTTGCCTCAAATATGAAAGAAGGCCAGTCACCGGCTGGATATATGAATCTCATTAAGCCATGGTTACTTTGGATTGTTGGATGAACATCGTGGCCTATTTTGCTCATACCGATAGGCCATAATCTGTGGCTTATAAAACCAAATTTACTTTTGGTTAAAGAATATATGACAATTCAGCCTGAGGAGTTGAATTTGCTTTCATTGCTCGTCTCGGGGCACAAACCGAGTTGATGTGAGATTTGGTTAACAACTGTGTGGTTTAGTGACCAATCTAGGCAACATCATCAGTTAATGTTAATGTTAATGTTAATTTTATTTATACATCACCCTTCTCCCAAAGGACTCGGGGCGGTGTACAGCCAATTTAAAACACAAATATACAGACGCCATGATTAAAATTATTAAAATCATTAGATAGTTTCGGCCAGAATTAAAACCCCAAGTTAAAACTCCAATCCATCAGTGCCAATGAGGTTTGGGATTTGCTTCCTGTTTATAGGCAGCAGCTCTGAGCTGGGTGGTTTTCTTTCTGATGTTTCATGACCCAGCTAGGGAACATCATCAGTGCTAGGAGGAAGTGGAGTTTGTGGAATGGAAGAGGAGGAGGAGGAGGAGTGTGGAGGTTTGGGTGCTCTCTGAACTTGGTTATTCGCGTGCAGATGTTTCACTACTAGTGAGAGTGACTTGTTCCCCGTTTATATACAGCAGCTCTGAGCTTAGTTGCCTACTTGCAAACGTTGCATTACCAGACCTGGTACTGTCATCAGATAATTTCCCCCCCTTGTTGATGTTTTATAAGTCCTTTGGAGAGATGTGGCTTCTATCTGCCACCGCGTATAGTGTCCTTTAAGATTGTGATACTCTTCGTTTTCCTTGTTAGACCCTGTGGCACAAGGGAGAAATGGCTGCTATCTCGTTTGGGGAAACGGAGGCCAAAATTTTCCCTTTGGCGTTAGGAAAAGGACCAAAGAGCTTTTGAAATTGACCCTGTCCCGCTCCGTGTCATCCAGACGTAAAAGGAGACTCTGGGTGCCGAGGTTTGGAGAGAGGTCAGGATTTCCTTGACTAGGGCCAACCAATTCTTGACGGAAGAGAGACACAACGTATAACGCACTTGGTGCGTTTCCAACTTAGAGGCAAGGTTGCCTGCGATCATCAAGACGTCGATCTATTGAAGAAGGAAGGTGGTGTTTAGAAACTGAAAGGATCAAAGAATTGCAGAAATTGTTGCGCGAGCCTGTCGAGGACCAGGGTTGGTTCTCGGCATTTGCAAGAGTCGAACGGCTCAGCTTTGGAGTAAACAGCTAATTACGCAGCTGATGCTCTCTTTGAAGGAGAACGTTGCGTAGGGAATCGATGCGTGGAAGGGATGATCTGGGTTAGCTTGCTACTCAAAATAGCAGGTAGTTGTGGAGCCCGGGTGGCGCAGTGGTTAGAGTGAGATATTGCAGGCTAATTCTGCCGACTGCCAGCAGTTCGATTCTGACCGGCTCAAGATTGACTCGGTCTTCCATCCTTCCGAGGTGGGTAAAATGAGGACCCAGATTGTTGGGGGCAAGAGGCTGATTCTGTCAACCTCTTAGAGAGAGCCATGAAGCTGTACAGATAGTCCTTGAACCCGAAATTTAGGTTGCTAAGCGAGACATTTGTTCAGGGAGTTTTGCCCCATTTTACGACTTTTCCCATTGATTTTGTTTGTCGGAAGGTTGCAAAAGGGGATCACGTGACTCCGGGACATTGAGACCGTCATAAGTATGAGTCAGTTGCCAATTGCCTGAACTTCTTCCTCCTGTTTCTTTCCTTCCTCCCTCCCTCCCTTCTTCTTTGCCTGACTTCGCCATCTTTCAATCCTTCCTTCCTCCTCCTACTTTCCTTCCTTCCTTCTTTCCTCCTTCCTTCCCTCCTATTCTTCTGCTTTGCCATTCACTATCTTTCAATCCTTCCTTCCTTCCTTCCTCTTCCTCCTCAGGAACTAGCCCTTGAGTATCTCAGAGCAGCCTTTTGACTTCCTGTCTAACCTTTCGCCACCCACTTTGACTTCCAGCAGAGAAATCCAACATTCTGTTTTTCTTCTTGGACATAAACCATCTAGGCCCTTGTTCTAATGATAGACTTCAATAACTTGTGGCTGCCGAGTGTGTATTTGTGGTTATGGAAGGCAACCTTTTCTCTGGTTAGTTTTGGAAGGGCTGGTGGGTAGCGTTGAGTTCAGGCTTTAATTTTCTACAACTGGAAGAGAAAGGGGTGTGGGGGTGGGATTCGGTCTTCGGTACCATGAAATGCTTACAATTTTGTTTGGTTTGAAACTGGTCCTTCTGTGCAAATCGCACAAAGCCACGTGGGGCTTAACCAGGCTTTAGCTACTAAATCACATTTGGTTTAGACCAGCGGTCACCAACTGGCAGTCCGTGGACCACTGGTGGTCCGCAGAAAACTTATTTGCATTTTTTATATTGCACTAAATCAGGGGTCCTCAAACTACAGCCCCTGGGACAGATAGTGCAATGAACGTTTGTATTGCTGCAGAGAGTCTCCCCCTTCGGGGTCTTCTTGTGTGGGGCAGAGGGGGGGGCAGAAAATCCAACTCGGGGTTTGCTTCAGCCTCCTGGTGTGGGGCTTTGGGCGAAGGCTGGAGGGAAGCACCGCTGGTAGGAAGAGCCAGAGAACCTTGTTCCAGTGGGATTGTATCATGGCCTGGAACTGGCTGACCATCTCAGCCTGCTGAGCCTCCAGGCGCTGGTCCCTGGCCTTGCACTCCCGCAGGTCTTCCCTCTGTTTGGAAAGCCTATGCTCCTAGTCCTCAGTGAGGTGCTTCTGTCGAGCCTCCTTCTCGGTCAGATCCAATTTGAACTGAGCCAGCTATTTTGCCAACTTTTTCTCGTGGTGGCTGCTTAGCTCCAACAACTGCTTCCTGTTGGGGTCCTAAGGAGCCCGGAAGGGCAGGGAGGGGCGAGTAGACGCCAGCGAGGTGCCCCTTGACGCGAGTGACATTGAGCTGGCCACACCCACCCAGTCACATGATCACCTAGCCACGCCCACCCAGCCGGTCACTAGGCAGATCGTATTAGTGGTCCGCGGGATTTAAAATTATGAATTTAGTGGTCCCTGAGGTCTGAAAGGTTGGGGACCCTTAGTTTAGAGCATAAGTCAACCAAGTTATCAAATTAAAAACCTCTATCACTGAAAGGACGCAAAAGGAGATTGCATGATCCCGGGAATACTGCAACCGTCATAAATATGAGTTACCCAGAGGATGCTGCAATGGTCACAAGTGTGAAAAATGGACATTTTTCAGGGCTGTTTTAACTTCGAACGGGCACTAAATGAGTGGTTGTAAGTCGAGGGCTATCTGTATCAGCACAAATATATTCAAATGTCTGGCTGCTTAATAGCGTAATCCATTAATTGGCCCATCCAGAAAATCCATGTATTATTTCCCTACTGATTGATTGCTAGGAAACATCTATTATATCTGCAGGGTTTTCTCGGTGCTTTATTTATAAACCGGTATCTGATAAAAACGCCAAACTTCATATCCAATTGTCTTGTGACGAGCATGAAATCCATAAATATGGATCTGAACAGGCAAAGCTTTGGGACATAAACTGTTATTACCCAGTGATTATATTCAATCTTGTTTGTGCACCAATAAATCATAAAAGCTCTGTGTGTGTGTGTGTGTGTGTGTGTGTTTGGGTGTGTTTATAATCGAGAACTTTATTCTTTTCCAATTAAATCCTGTTGCATTTAACAACTGTCTTTTACATTAGACAAATTCACGTAGGAGCAAAGCAAACTCTTGTTTCCTTGTTGCCCATTTGGAGATTTTGAGCTTTTTTAAAAAAAGATAACATCGTCCTGTTTTTCAGGCGACGAAGCAAAAATTAATTCAATTTAGCGGTGTATCCTATCTATTATATATTTAAATTAAATTGATAGGGTGCCCATCTCACTCTCTGAGGCAATTCTATGTACAGATAGTCCTTGACTTTTGATCACAATTGATTTTCAAATTTCCACAATTGACCCCCAAAATGGTGATCATGTGAGGTCAGCACAAAAAAGGAGAGGGGGGCTCAAGCTACTCTCCAAAGCACCTGAAGGCAAGACAAGAAACAATGGATGGAAGGTAATCAAAGAGAGAAGCAACGTGGAGTTAAGGAGAAACTTCCTAACAGTGAGGACCATTCACCAGTGGAACTCCTTGCCTCCAGAAGTTGTGGGTGCCCCATCCCTGGAGGTTTTTAAGAAGAGATTGGACAGAAGACCTCCAAGGTCCCTCCCACCTCTATTCTGATTGATTGACTGTCTGTATAACAGGGAATATTCTTGCCAAAGTTGTGGCAAGAAAAACTGTACAACAGGGCAAAATCTCCAGTGGATTTGCAGGATTTTTAACTCCCAGAATCCTAAACTAGCACCAGAATACCTGGAGTTGCCTCCTGACCCAAGCTAGAAGATGCCCAAATGAAGGCACGTTTACATTTGAGTCAAATATACAATCATGTGTCTGCCATGAGGGCTGCATTTGCAGAAGCCACGAGGCATGTTTTAACCCACCCACCCCTCCTGACTCAACTTCCTCTGAAAAATAATCCCTCTTTTCTCGGAATTTTGTCAAGCAGTTTTTGTGTCTTCTGTGCATTTCAGAGTTTGAAATCTTTCCGAGTTGTGTTTCTGTCAAATTGATTCAGACAACCAGAAGTAATCATAATCATAAGTTTATTTGTCAAGCATATATAAGATAACAGGTAAAAGTATAAACGTAATTTGAATACATGAAAAGAGTAAGTAAAAATGGAATATTAGGAGAGGGACGGAAGCCACGCTGGTGCGCTTATGCATGCCCCTTACAGACCTCTTAGGAATGGGGTGAAGTCAACAGTAGACAGTTTAAGGTTAAAGTTTGGGGAGTTTGGGGATGAAACCTCAGAGTCAGGTAGTGCATTTCAGGCATTGACCACTCTGTTGCTGAAGTCATATTTTCTGCAATCGAGATTGGAACGGTTTACCTTGAGTTTGTATCTATTGTGTGCTCGTGTATTGTTGTGGTTGAAGCTGAAGTAGTCATTGACAGGAAGGACATTGTGGCAGATAATTTTATGTACAATGCTTAGGTGAAGTCGGCGTACTTTTAAGTTGTCTAAGCCTAAAATTTGGAGTCCGGTGGCATAAGGTATTTTTATTGCGGTTAGAGGAATGGTACAAATATTCTTATCACAGTTGGTTGCACAGTCTGGATTTGGTCCCTCCCAAAGAACTGGGACAGGCAAACCTAGTTGTTGGATTGTGTCAAATCTATCACGGCAAGATGTAAGCTGTGCCAGGGCACCTAGGGCCAGCCACTTTCTCTCAGCCTTAGGAAGGAGACAATGCCAAACCATTTCTACAAAACCTGGCCAAGAAAAACGGCAAGGGCTTGTCCAGGCGGCCTCCGAGAATTGGATGCGATTGAACGGAAGCAAAAAATAATAATAATAAAGTAAAATAAGAAGGAAGTTGAGACGTGACCATGGTTAGCAACTGCAGAAGCCAAGTGCACTTAAATCATATTTTATTTTAGCATCGCAGAAAGCAAACGTAGTCGATGGCTTTGGGGGACATCATTTTTAAATTTTTTTCCATTAGCACCTCCTTGCCTTTTTATACGATATCGGCCCTTGTTTTATGCAGGGAAAGAGAAGTTGTGGGTGCTGCACCATCCCTGGAGGTTTTCCAGAACAGAAATTTCCCAGAATGGTATAACGTCTCTTCCTTGAGTAGGGGGCTGGACGAGAGGACCTCCAAGGTCCCTTCCTGCTTTAGTTAATTCTAAGAAACATGATCATGAGAACAATTAGCCAGTGGAACAGCTTGCCTCAAGACACTCAGACTGAACAGCCACTGGTCTGGAATTGGGATAGGGTCTCCTGGACTAGAAGACCTCCAGCTCCGTTATTCTGTGTTTTATTTTATTTTTTTGCACTCGAGGGGAATTGATTTCCCTCTTTTCTTTTCTTACAACGAGGAGAGGAGGGGGTTGTTGGCTTGTGTTTAGGGCCCGGGTTTCCCGAGGGCAGGAGAGCAAAATATGGAGCTGCGTAAGTTTGTGTGTGTGTGTGTGTGTGTGTGAGTGAGTGAAGTGAAGTGAGGCTGCAAAACAAACCAGGCGGAGGGGAAGAAACTGAGAAACAAAAGGAAGAGAGAATGGGCAGGAAGGTAGCCTCGGGGCCAAGAATGTGCTTCCTCTGTTTTCAGCCTTTTACACAAAGGGACGAGGAGGCAGGATGTACAAACTACAGGCTGGCCTTTAGGTAACATGCACCAGGTGCAGGGACCCATCGTTCTCTCTCATCCCCATGTTCCACAGCCTTGCAAATGTCGTAGAACTGCCGTGGCAAGCACGGGAGTTGAGGATGAAGCGTGGGTTGCGGAATTATTTCTCCTTTTCGTTCTTTGCTTCCTCCTTCTTCCTCTTCCTCCCCTTCCCCCTCCTTCTTCTCTGAAAATGTTTAAGAATTCAGTGCAGTCATCAGCACGTCTGCCCACTGTGTAGAGGGCCTGCTCCTCCTTCTTTTCTTCCTCTTGCTCCTTCCCTTCCTTGTCCCTCTTCCTTCTCCTTCTCCTTCCCTTCCTCTTCCTTTTCCCTCCTCTCCTCTCCCTTCTCTTCTTTCTCTTCCTCCTTCTCTTCCCCATCCCTCTTCCTTCTCCTCCACTTCCTCCTCCTCCTTCTCCCTCCTCTTTTCTTCCTCTTCTTCCTTCTCTTCCCCATCCCTCTTCCTCCTCCTCCTTCTCCCTCATCATCTTTCTCCTCTTCCTCTTCCTCCTTCTCCTCTTCCTTTTTTCCGGCTTATTATCCATCTCCTCCTCTTCCTATCTTTTCCTTTTTTTCCTTTATCTCATTCTCCTTCTGGAACATGGCATGGAAAAAGCAATTTGATTTTCTTCCCTTTGTCTTCTCCAAGTTTCTAGGTCTCATGACTTTGAGGGAAAAAAAAACCTCTGGAAAATGCATGGGTGACTTTGGATGAGCTGAACTCAGAACGAACAATTCCTAGGACTCAGGTCACGTCTTGGTCATGATGAACTGCAGGAAGAAATCTGTTTGTGCCACTTATTGAACATGGCAAATTTTAAAATAAAGCTCAGAAAAAGAAAAAAGAGCAACTTTTTTTTTATTTGAAAAATTAATGCCGTTTGCAAAGTGCTCCCTATTTTGTCCGAATAGATGCTATTGCAAAATATAGTAGCTCTCGCACGATATGCTGATATAATTTTCTCCCAGCCACAAAAAAATCCTTATTTTTTTGCCCCGTGGATCTCTAATTTTTGCTTGAGATTCTGTTTTAAGAATGTAAGCAACAAAGAACGCTTCTGTGCTTTAAATCCTCTCGGGAAGAAAATATGAGCGGCTTTGTGAAAATAAAACAAAACTTTGTTTTGTTTTGAAAATCGATTCCAACTGGATAGATGCATATTTTAGCAGGAGGACGCCCGCACTAGCTAATGCTTTTAAAGCCCTGGATTGATTTTCTTTTTCAATCCCTCCCCTGCTTCTGTCTTTTGGAGAGAAGCTAAAACGGAGAAATCATAACAACCATCGGTGCTAAACAATCTGGCTAGGTGGCTCAGTGGCTCAGTGGCTAAGTTTGTCAATCAGAAAGGCCGGCAGTTCGGCGGTTCGAATCCCTGGTATAGGTCTGCGTGAAAGGGGGGGAGGTTGGACTAGATGACCTCCAAGGTCCCTTGCAACTCGGATACTGTTACAATCTCTCGTTTGGGTTTGAAGGTTGGACTCCTCTCCATAAATCGGGTCAGACCGGCCAACGGAGTTCATAGTGGGAGGAGGCTCTGCAGTCAGATCAGGGGTAGCCATCCTCTCTTAGCTACTTTCTGCTGGTCGTAAAATGAGGACGACCTCCTTCCCTTTTGAAAGAGCTCAGGTGTGTGGAAATGAGGAGGAATTCAGGAGCGCAAGCGGACAATGATGAAACATAAAAACGAGGAAGCGCATCGTTTTTTTAAAAAAAACTGGGGTCATTTTTTCCACCCAGGGTTCTTTCTGCAAGCCCTCGGATCCATCTTAGATAAGATTCTCCGTCTTCTGCCTTGTGGTTTCATTTTTCAAGCTTCGGTTTCCTTTACTGGGCAGGAGCTCATCAGAACTTCCTGTGCATGGCAGATCTATTTCTCTCCCCCCCACACTTTACACTTTTTAAGTTAGACTTAAGAGATAGGCAGAAAATATCAGCAGGAGTGGGTGGAGGGAAACACTTTGCAAGGGGGGAAAAAAACCCCACTTTTGAGAAAAATTAATCAGTGGAACTCCTGGCCACCGGAAGTTGTGGGTGCTTCATCCCTGGAGGTTTTCAAGAAGAGACGGGACAGCCGTTTGTCTAAGGCTGCGATGGCGAACCTATGGCACGCGTGCCAGAAGTGGCACGCAGAGCCACCTCTCCGGGTACGCGAGCCGTCGCCCGTTGCTCTTTTGGCTTCCATGTGCACGCTGGGCAGCTGGTCTTCACGTCTGCAGGAGTGCCGGAAGCCAGATGAGGAGCCACTTGGTGGGCATGCGCATGCCAGACAGCTGCTCTTCCTGTTTCCAGTGCGCGCATGCCCATCACCCACCTGGACTTCTGGTTTTTAGCATACAGGCAGGAGTGAAGACCAGCTAGCAGTTCGGCATGCGTGCTCCGGAAATCAACAGATCATCTTCCCGGTGCATGCATGCGTGCCGGCCAGCTGGTCTTTGCGCACGCATGCATGCCAAAAACCGGAAGACCAGGTGGTTGGTGCACATGCGGGTGCCAGAAACCGGAAGAGCAGCGCATGCACACCAGACAGCTGCTCTTCCGGTTTCTGGCACACATGTGCGTGGGCACTCCTGTTTCGGCCCTCGGTGCCAAAATGGTTCGCCAACACTGGTCTAGGTCTAGGGTCTCATTCTTGAATGGAGAGTTGGATTAGAAGTCCTCCAAGGCCCCTTCCCACTCTGTATTCTGTAGAGGTAGTCCTCAACTTTTGACCACAATTGGGCCCAAGATATAGAACGGAGCAGAGACGAGACGAGACGAGACGAGACGAGACGAGCAGAGCAGAGCAGAGCAGAGCAGAGCAGAGCAGAGCAGAACAGAACAGAACAGAACAGAACAGAACAGAATTCTTTATTGGCCAAGTGTGATTGGACACACAAGTAATTTGTCTTTGGTGCATACGCTCTCAGTGTACATAAAAGACAAGATACGTTTGTCAAGAATTATAAGGTACAACACTTAATGATAGTCATAGGGTACAAATAAGCAATCAGGAAACAATATCCATATAAATTGTAAGGATGCAAGGAACAAGGTTACAGTCATACATCATAAGTGGGAAGAGATAGATAGTAGTAAAGAAGAGAAGATTAATAGTAGTGCAGACTTAGTGAATAGTTTGACAGTGTTGGGGGAATTATTTGTTTAGCAGAGTGATGGTGTTCAGGGAAAAAAACTGTCCTTGTGTGTAGTTGTTCTGGTGTGCAGTGCTCTATAGCCTCATTTTGAGGGTAGGAGTTGAAGCAGTTGATGTCCAGGATGCGAGGGATCTGTGGATATTTTCCCAGCCCTCTTTTTGACTCATGCAGTATACAGATCCTCCATGGGAGGCAGGTTGATAGCCATGGTTTTTTCTGCAGTTCTAATCATCCTCTGAAGTCTGTCTCTGTCTTGTTGGGTTGCAGAGCCAAACCAGACAGTGATAGAGGTCCAGATGTCAGACTCAATAGTTCCTCTGTGTGTATTTATGTTGCTAAGTGAGATGTTTATTCAATGAGTTTTGCCCTGTTTTACACAAGAGTAACAGCAAGATCCTTTTGGATTTTTCCAGAGTGGTTGGCCGGTCTGAAAAAATGGCCTGTTACGGATTTATCCTTGCCAGGCCAGATTTTGGCTGGAGAACTAATTGGCGTTCCCCGAAAAATATTCTTCCTGGATAAAAAAATTCCTGATATTACAGCTATGAAGTAAGCGTACAATGACCTAACTCTTTCGGGAGGCAGAACTGCAAACACAATGAATTTAATGGATGTGAAGTTCCAGTAAATTATTCATTTGCTTGCCTAAACAACGGACTTTTTCTTGCTTTCGATGCCTCGGCGTTCTTTGCAAATATTTCCCTTTTTTTTTCTTCACCCACTTCTGTACATTCATAGACGTTTGAAGGGGAAGTTTGTTCACTTGGATATTGCCTAGAAGTTTTTAAATTTTCTTGAAGGAAGAAAAGTGCGGGGGGGGGGGGGGAACGACACGGTGTTGATTAGGGTGAGCAGTTTTGTTGGATGGGAACAGCTGAAGGTATTTGAAATATGTGTGTAACTTAACAGGATCCTTTTTGGTTTAATGGGATTTGTTTCTATGATCACTGCAATATTCCTCTTAAAGTAGATCATGCTGGGATTAGGTATTGGTCCTCTTTGACTCACAACCACAATCCCGAGCAGGATTTCCCCTGCTAAGCAAAGGAGTCGTTAAGTGACTCACACCTGATTTACAACCGAATTTTGGGGGGGGGGGGGGGGGGGGCCGGGTTGCCATGGTTGTTAAACAAATCCCTTCAGTTCTTGCTCTGTCAGCGTTGGTGGGAGTCCTTGATTAGGATCTTACTTATTGTTAGCTTCAAGTTGTTAATATATAATCAGACAGCAAACCCCACTCCCTTCTAGCCCTGATGATATTACCTAGTTGGGTCATGAAATGTTTGCAAGGAAACAAGCAAGCTCAAGAGAGCACCAAGAACCCCACAGTCCTCTTCCTCCTCCTCCATTCTTCCTCCCCCTTCCTCCTGCTCCTCCTCCTCTTCTTCTTCCTCCTCCTGTTCCTCCACCCCTCCTCCTCCTCCTCCTCCTCTTCTTCTTCCTCCTCTTCTTCCTCCACCCCTCCTTCTCCTCCTCCTCCTCTACTTCCTCCTCCTCCTGCTCCTGCTCCTCCTCCTCTTCTTTCTCCTCTTTCTCTTCTTCTTCCTCCTCTTCTTCCTCCACCCTTCCTCCTCCTCCTCCTCCTCCTCCTCCTCTCCACACACCCTATTCTCTTCTACCACTGATGATATTCTCTTGCTGGGTAATGAAACGTCTGGAAGAAAACATCCAAGCTCAAAGACTACCCAAGGTCCCCACTTCGGGGAAATGCCTTAAAATCGTTTTTTCATTCAAAAGCCCCCTCATGCGAGGCTCCAGATTTATTCGACTGGCAGAAACAAGGTTCCATTTTGTAGCCAACTCCAATGGCAGAGTTTTGGAGGGTTTTTTTTTTGTCTGCAGAAAGTTTATTATGATCCTTGTTTCCACTCCTGTTCTGTGATGTTTCTAGAACACCGGATGATGTTTTGAGTAATTGGCCAATCTTTTGACTGAGAGTGGAGGGTGGGGGGGGGGGCGGGAAATGCGGCTGAATCATCAGCACCACTTGATGTGTTCTAGCAAATTGGGATGCACCATTAAAACACTTCCCGGAGGGGGTTAAGAGAGGAAGTTATATGGTTGAGAAGAGAGACATTAAAAAAAAAAAACCTGCTTGTGGAGGCTCCAGAAATGCATGCTTTATTTTTTTTCCATCCGTTTGAAGGATTTGAAAATAGCCCTCGATTTTCAAACCCAAGCAGGTTTTCGGTCGTTAAGCAAGGAGGATGTTAAGTGAATCCCACCTGATGTTTTTTTTTTAAAAAAAAAGCATTCAATTAAAAACATCAACTCCGGAAATTGTACCAGCAACTCGTGTTTTATGCGAGATGAGGATTTAAAAAACCGCCTAGGAAGGCACTGAACGTTTCTTCCGAACCTCTCCAAATCTGGCATTGGGGAAAGGGGGGGGGGGTTGAGTTGGCATTCAGTTCCCCTCTTCTTGGCATTGTCAATTTCGCCAGCTCTGCTTGCAAAGAACAGTGCATTTCTCAGGCTGAGCCAGGCCAACGGCGGTGAGATCATCCCGGATTTTAAAACCGCAGGACGGCATGTGTTAACTTGCTTCGAGGTGGGGGGTGGGGGATGGGGATGGGGGGCGATCCAAATTTCTCAATTTGGATCGCCCCCCCTCCCAAAGTCTCTAGAGAAGAAACTTTCCATCCTCAGTGAAGCAAAGTCTTGGGGGGATTCCGCCTCTGATCTTTCGACGTGACTCTTGCAAGAGGTTATAAGTCCCGCTGGATTTTTGTGGCCGAGGTAAGGTCACTTTTTTTGGACATCCGCTTGGAAGGAAATGGTGTAGATTCAAACATCTTAACAGGTTGTTTCCCTACAGGTAGTCCGTGACTTATAACCATTCGTTTAGCGACCGTTCGAACTTACAACGGCACTGAAAAAAGTGACTTATGACCGCTTTTCACACTTACGATCAGAGGTGTATTCAGCCGGTTTGGGAGAATCGATAGCAGAAATCCTACCCCACCCTCCCGGGCTCTATGCTGTCCTATTTAGGCACATTTTTGAGGCTGGGATAGAGAGAGAGAGACAGAGACAGAGAGGGATGGATAGATGGATGGATGAGTAGATAATCAGTAGATAGATTGGTAGGGATAGATAGGTAGGTAGGTAGGTAGGTAGGTAGATAGATAGATAGATAGATAGATAGATAGATAGATAGATAGATAGACAGACAGACAGACAGACAGACAGACAGACAGACAGACAGACAGACAGACAATTTTACAATCTTTTTGCCACGGTTGAAAACTGAACGCAGGGGCCATTAAATGAATTCATTGGTTGCTATGAAACCAATGCTGGAAAGCAGAGCTCAGTGCCAGTTTTGGGCAAAAAAAAAAACAAAAAACAAAAGCTGTTTGTAAAACTTGGGCAGCGTCTTTTGAGGAGTTTCCCTCTCAATCTGCACCCATCGGGCATTCTGCACAGTCTTCAAGGGAAGCCCCCAGGTAAAGCACACCGCAGTTGTCTAGCCATGATGTGGCTGTGTCTGGGTTTTCTTAACCTCCAGCAACACGTTCTTCATTTTGGGGGGGGGGGAGTGGATTGACTTCCAGCGTCTTTGTCGTCCTTCTCTGCTCTTGCCCGAACTTAGAACAAGCATTGGCCTCTTTGTTCTGTGCAAACTGGATCCTAGTTCTAAAATGAGACGTCTAGATCAGCCTTCAGGTTGATTCCCACCCCACCCCCCAAAGTCTCATACCGAAAATTGGAACCATTACGTTGTTGATAGAATTTGGGTTTTCGTTTCCCAAAAAATATCCTGAGAAAATTGCTCCTGGGTGAAGACCAACTGGTTTTAAGGATGTGAAATCTCCCGTATCTGTTGGACCTGCTGTTGACCTGTTGAAGGTTTCATATCTCCAAACTGAAGTCCAACCTGGACCATGAGCAAGAAGAAGGCTGCGTGTCTTCTCCACTTTGGGAAGCATCAAGCCAACGAAGGAGTTGAGAACAACAAGAGGATTATCCTAAAATGCTTTTGCTCCTTCCAAGAAGTTTTAACTTAGGTGGTCTCCCATCTAAGTATTCATGCTTAGCATTGATCAATGCAGTACAGGAAGTCCTTGGCTTACAAACATTTATTTAGTGACTGTTCAAAGTTACAACAGCACTGGGGGGGGGGAATGGCTGTTTTTCACACTTATGACCATTGCAGAATCTACTTCAATGAATTTTGACTCTTGGTAACTGGTTCCTATTTATGACGTTTCCTGTATCCAGGGATCGTGTGATCCCTTTTTGCAACCTTCCGAGAAGCAAAGTCCAGGGGGAAGCCAGATTCGCTTATTCACGGCATGACTCACTTAACAACCGGGGCAAAAAAAAGGTTGTAAAGTGAGGCGCATTTAACAACTACCCTGTTTCCCCCCAAATAAGACATTCCCTGATAATAAGCCCAATCGGGCTTTTGAGCGCATGGCAATAAGGCCAAGCGCTTATTTCAGGGTTCAAAAATATATAAGAGAGGGTCTTATTTTCGGAGAAACATGGTACCTTTCTTAGCAAAGGAAATTTTGGGCTCAACCGTAGTTCATAAGTCGAGGACTATCTGAATCGCCACTTTTTGAAACCCCAAATAGATTCCGCTACATTTTTTTGGGTGATCTCCCAGCCAACAGATGCTAACACCCAATTATCTTGTGTTTTGTTATTCAGAGTCACAAGGTCCCTTCTGATGTGGATTGACTTTGCGTTCAATCTCCACAATTGTGTGCTTGTAAACACCCTCAGGGCAAGGATCTAACTTTGGTTTCTTTGGGTGATCATCGGTTCAATTATTATTCCCAGCTTCTTCAAGTGCAGGCAATCAAAGCATGCACAGATCCATCTCCGCTTCAATTGCAGGTTTCCACACACACATCCCACCAGAAGAAGGTGTGAGTGTGTGTTAGCTAAGTGCAAAAGTAACCTCCCGTGATGTGGTGCTGTAGCCCATTTAAGGGTCTGTTTGAGCCGCTCGGTTTAAAAATAGAATATTCCTCTGTCAAACTTCAGCCTGGACTGTAAAACTCTTCTCATCAAAAGGGAAGCAATTTTAATTTTTTGGGCACCCTAGGGTGTAAATTATCTATGCATTTACTACCGGGGGTGGGAGAGAGAGCGGAATCTCCTTTGCATTAGCAGAATTGAGTACCGGAATTCGTTTGTGTTATTGGTCAGTAAATTTTTGCTTCTGTTTCTTGTGGCAAGGGCTTCAATTTCAGATCACCTCTTTTGTGTTCTCTGTATGAGTCTGAGTTCCAGAAGAAAACAAGGAAGCAAGGGGGGTTTTTTTCCCCCACCCCTACTCAAAAGCGGTGGGAACAATCAGACGCTCAATGTGTAGGCGGTTCTCAACTTACAACCATTTGTTTAGTGACCGTTCCATGTGACAACGTGACTGAAAAAAAAGCCACTTTTTCACCCGACCATCGCAGTATTCCCAAAGTCATGTGATCAAAATTTAGACTCTGGGTCACTGGCGTGTACCGTGTTTCCCCAAAAATAAGACCCAGTCTTATATTTTTTTGAACCCTGAAATAAGCGCTTGGCCTTATTGCCATGCGCTCAAAAGCCCAATTGGGCTTATTATCAGGGGATGTCTTATTTTGGGGGAAACAGGATACTTATGACAGTTGCAGGGTCCCGGAATCACGTGAACCTCTGAGACAATATCGACGGGGAAAGACAGATTCACTTCACCGCCAGGTTTCTAACTTCAATGGCTGCAGCGTGTCGCTTAATAACGGTAGCAAGAAACGGTGATAAAACAGGAGAGCCCAACTCACTCGGCAGCTGCCTTGCTTAGGAGGGGGAATTTGGGGTTTGGTTGTGGCCTGCTGATACATCTTTGCCATTGGCCTCCAATGTGCGTCTGCAGAGCCCTGACCGACAACCCTGAGGCTGGTGGGTTTGCAGCTTGCACACTTCCTCAAAGATGCTCACAAAAGATGCTGCATCTTTTTAGCCCCAAAGGGAGCTGGGGGTGGGGGTGTGTGTGTGGAAGAGAGAGACCCCTGGTTTGGAGTCACCTTCTGCTTCCTGCCCTCAACGTTGCCACCCAAACGGCAGACTGGCACGGCTCCTTCGACAGAGCTCGGCTGGAGGAAGGCCTGATTGGCGGAGCGAGCCAGGGCTTCCTCGAATCAAACCACGGTTAGAGATGGAACAGCCAAGGCAAGCGGATGCTCCATTGGCAGAGAAGGCCCACCCCACTCTAGGAATGCTGGCTCTGTTGCTATGGCAGCAGCCGAAAACTGCCCCTTCGCTCTTTTTAACTCCCGGTCCTTGCAATTTGCTGGAAGGAGCTAACCAGACCCGGAACAGCTGCTGGGTGGGATTGTGATTTAAATTCCAAATCTTTTTTTTTTTTTGAGGGGGGGGGCATTGCTTATTTTACATTCCTCCAATCATCATTCATAGTTGAGGATGCCCCAGTTTGTCGAGTTCCCACATTGCATCAAGCCAGCAGCATCCTGCTTTTGGGTTCGGCGCTGTTTAATATTTCGTGTTTAAGGCTTAGTCGGTTGTGTGCGCACACCTGTTTGTTGCTCATTGGAGAAGCCAGGGTTCACTTCATGGCAAGTATGGTTACGGGGTGGGAGGGGCCTCCAATTGGGGTGGTGTTTGGGAGTTTGGGGAGGGGTGTGAGGAGGGGGGGGTTTGGAAAGGATGGCGGGAATGGTGGGGAGGTGTAAAACCTCACAGAATTGTTTCGTTCAATTCAGATCCCAGCTGTATGAAAAAGTTGTAAAAAGTTGTTGTCCAGGAATGGCAGTCTTACAACTTGACTTCAGCCACGGGCACTTGAAGTGGTCTGACTATAATAGAATCATAGAATGATATCGTTGGAAGGGATCGTAAGCGTCATTTATCCTGACCCTCAGCTATGTGCCGAGAACCAAATTAAGCCATTCATGAAAGGGGGATCCCCAATCTGTAGCCCCAAACTTGCAAAGATGGGGAACACATTGAAAGGAAGGAAGGAAAGAAGGAAGGAAGGAAGGAAGGAATAGAAACAAGACAGAAAGGAAGAAAGGAAAAGGATAAAAGTAAGAGAAATAGAAAGACCAGGGAAGGAACAAATAAGAAGAAGGGAAGGGAAGAAGGAGACAGAAAAATGAGCAAAGGAAGGAAGGAATAAGAAAGAAAAAAGGGAGGAAGGAGGAAATAAGAAAAAGAAGAGAGGAAAGGAAGGAGAAATAAAAACATGAGAGAACAAAGAAAGGAAATGGATAAAAGTAAGAGACATAGAAAGATCAGGTAAGGAAGGAATAAGAAAGGAAGGGAAGAAGAAGAAAAGATGAGCAAAGGAAGGAAGGAATAAGAAAAAGAAGGGAAGGGATAAGAAAAAGAAGAGAAGGAAGGAAGGAGGAATAGAAAATAAGAGAAGAAGTAAGAAAAAGTTAAAAGAAGAGATGAAAGAAAGAAAAAATAGAAAGATAAGTGAGTGTGTGTGGGAGCGAGGGAGGGAGGAAAGCGGGAGGGAGGGAGGGAAGGAAGGAAGGAATAGAAACATGAGAGAAAGGAGGAAGGCACAAAAGTAAACACAGATTCGATGCCTTTTGTCAGAGCTGTGGCGTTTGGTCTAAAGATTCTGACTTCTGTCCATGTGGTTTCTATGCTCCCTACTGCAAAACGATGCAGGTAAGTGACAAGGAGGAAAACCATAGAAGAAAACATCCCTGGATATTTTTTTCTGGTTAATAAGTTTCTTCCTTCCGAACTCCAAGGTTGAGAGGGAAGAGCTCCCACCTTTTAAACGGAGACAATTCTACTTGTCTCTTGCTAAAGGCTTGACGTTGCTAAATTCGAAAAGGCCTCTCTGGTGTCATTGTGGGACTTTATGCAAGATTAATGAGGTGGTTCTTGTGTCATGGCTGATTGGCACTTCGCTCATCGCCTGTCTGTGACTTGACAAAACGCAGAATATCAGAAATCTCAACGCCAATTATCTTGCCGTTCTCCGGCCCGTCGTCTAGTTTTGGAGAAGGACTTTTTGATCCTCACAGCTGAAAGTTGAAATATTCCATTTAGGACTGGTAGATTAACATGGCGTCCAAATTCTTTTTCTTGGAGTCTTGTGTAGGAAGATGTCCATTCCTGGGCTTCTCTAAAAAAGAGTTTGAAGGAATTCTGGGGAAATCTAGAGAGAGGCAGTTTGGTTTAGTGGTGAAGACAACCAGGAGACAGTGAGTTCTAGTCCCACCTTAGGCGTAAAAGCCAGATGGATAACTTTGGGCCAATCACTGGGAGATGGTGAGTTCTAGTTCCGCCTTAGGCATGAAAGCCAGCTGGGTGACTTTTGGCTCCTGATTGTTGTCATAAGTCAAGGATCAGCTGTATTATGATTATATTAAATCAGCAAAATTTGCCCACATTCAAGGAGAGAAATAATGAGCTTTATAAAGACAATGTGTGCATTTTTTTTTAATTTAAAGAATCTTTTAAAAAAAGAAGCGGACTTTCCTGCGGGGAAGATATGATTCAACTGAATTCCTTTTTTCTCTTTGATTTTCTGTTTTTTTTCTGACACCTCCTTATACTTAAAACTGAAACTTACTAACCAAAAGGAACAAACAGTCAAATTAACTTTAAAAAGTTGTAACTGCTCCCAGCTCCTTGCAAGAAAGTTTCTTTTTAAAATCTTGAAGCTTTGTTTCCAGGATTGTATATTTGAAAACCGAGAGGAACTAGCTTTATTTCTTCTTTCGGTCCCATTGTGCCGGTTTTACATCTTGTTTTCTTCGAAACGGATCAGTTTTGCTTGAAGTTAGTTTTCTAGTATAAGTAAACAACACTGGTAACAGTAACAATGTTGGAAGGGAACTTGGAGGTCATCTAGTCCAACCCCCTATACTAGGGATTCGAACCGCTGAACTGCCGACTTTTCTGATCAACAAGCTCAGCGTCTAAGCCACTGAGCCACCTAGTCACTGTATCTTCAATGGAACCAAAACAGCATAGAAATATTTTTTTATTAAAAAAAATGCATTTGGAACACACCAAATGAAGAATAATAACCAAACCGAATTTAAATTGGGTGCTGAAATTTTCTGACTCCTTTTATATATTTTTTTAAAGGATACTAAGGTTTCCTTATTTAGGAATTAAAGTTAACTTTAATTAACTTCATTGGGTTGGTGCAATTAACATGCACCGGGCGAATGAGTTTAATTAAAAAAAAATATCTCTTGAGTTCTTCAAGGTAGAGAGATTCTTTAGCAAATCTTAATCTAAAATTTAGGTCAGGCAAGTGAAGATCACCCATTAAACCCTTTCCTTGCATCTTTCTTAGCAACAACTGGAAGTATAATAATAATAATGATAATAATAATAAATACAAGGACCGGTAAATTGTAATAGGATGACTCTGGCAAAAAAAATCAAAGGTATTATTATTATTACCAATAGCGAGAGGCGCCTTGGGTCACCTAGTTAGAGTGAACTAGAACTCTCCCTCTCCTGATGATAGGCCCTAAGTCACCTTTCATGCCTAAGGATGGACTAGAACTCACCATCTCCTTGTGATTGGCCCAGAATCTCCCAGCCAGCTTCCATGCCTAAGGTGGGACTACAACTCACCATCTCCTGGTGATTGGCCCAAAGCCACCCAGCCAGCTTTCATGCTTAAAGTGGGACTAGAACTCGCGATCTCCTGGTTTCTAACCTGGTGCCTTATCTACTAGAACCAATATTTAAGTACTGAATATTCATGGTTTTCTGCTGAACAGACATAATTAAATAACAAGGGGTTAGGGGCCAATTAGTGTTATGTAAAGCAGATTTTGCCTGCAAATTCGTATAGCTATTTTTCCTGGCATTTGAATGACAATACGTTTTTCTCCAGAGTTGCCCGTTTCTGGACAATATTGGCTTGATTCCTGGGGAAAAAAATTGGTGAGCCGAAAGGTTATCTCTCTCAGCTGCTGCTGTGTTTTTTCCTTCTGTATATTACAAAGGTGAAAGGTGAAACCACGGAAGCGTCTCCTTCCGAATCCCGTGTTTGCTAAATCGTTAAAGTCTGATAACTTTATAAGAAGAGGACTATTGTTTTAAAATATTTCTTTGAAAGGATGGCGATTAATCTTCCTCCAAGCTTGATAAGACTGGCCAATTATTATTATTTTTTTCCTGACCTCCAACGTCCCTTCCAACCCTTGACATTCTGTCTTCCTCTGCAGGATCAATTTGATACCCTCGAAAAACACACCCAGTGGGGTATCGACATTTTGGAAAAATACATCAAATTCGTCAAAGACCGGACGGAGATTGAGATCAATTATGCAAAGCAGCTTAGGTGAGTCCAAAGTGCGTAATTCTTGTAGGACTCACCTGTATTTGCCAAATATTGTGTGAACCATGTTTGATGGCAGGGATTTATGGATTTGAAGCTACCTAAACTGGGCTAAGCTTATTTTTAATTTTTTTGTTACCGTTTTTGAGTTTCAGATTTAGGGTTTGCTAGACAAAACATGATCTTTTTTTCCCCTAGATCTTTTGGCCCCCAACATCCTGCAAATTCAAAGACCCCTCTGCCAGTTGACTGTTTTCCCTTAGAAGTCCTGTTTATTTATGTGCCCTTCAACTTATCCTGTCCTCCTGCGGGTTTTTCCTGTGATTGGTTTTTTTATTATTATTATTTGATTTATATGCCTCCCTTCTCCGGAGACTCAGGGCAGCTTACAATGCGTTAAGCAATAGCCTTCATAATTCTGTATATTTATACAAAGTCAGCTTATTGCCCCCACAAACTGGGTCCTCATTTCACCTACCTTAGAAAGGATGGAAGGCTGAGTCAACCTTGAGCCTGGTGGGATTTGAACTTGCAGTAATTGCAGGCAGCTGAATGTTAATAATAGTTAATAACACTGCTTTAGTCTGCTGAGCCACCAGAGCTCCTGAATAGGACTCCTGAACAGGAATGTAACTCCTGAATAGGAATGGAGAAGAAATCTTTCTTCATTGCCTTCATAATTTGTTTTATGTATTTTATCCCCAACTTGACCCATTCCATTTTCATCTTAGTTTATGGCTGATACAGAAATAAAACTACCTTCAGGCCTGAGTGTCTGATTGAAGTCTTTACTTGTAAAATGTTTCATCATTGTTAGGACACGTTGATGGTCTCATTGGAGAAGCTACACTTCACCCAAGTTCCAAATTTAGCAAGCTGCACCCTCGGATAGAAATCCATTTCTCTTTATTTTTGGGAACAAAATGAAGTTTTCCCTTGGAAAAGCACAAGAAGGCATTTCCAAGAGGGCGGGTGGAGAAATTAATCTTGGTTTTCAGTCACTTGTCCCGCTCCGATTCAAGGTCTTTAGGTTGTCCTCGTCTTTACGACCGTGCTTTACCGTTGTAAGCCGTGCTGTTTTTAGAAGTTTGCAGTTGCTTTTTTGTTTGTTTGTTTGTTTGCAAAATGGTTTGCTTTCTTTCATATGAAAGAAGTCCATGAGAATTCTCTTATCTGAAATGGCCACAAACCAACCCAGCCGATAAACAAACTATCTTCCATTTAAAGAAGAAAAGAAAAAGCTTGCTAAAGTATTTATTGGCATTTGTTTCTTTATTTTCCTTCTTCCTCTTTCTGCTTTTATTTTTAGGAACCTCGCAAAGAAGTACCAGCCCAAAAAGAACTCCAAAGAAGAGGATGAATACACGTAGGTTTTTGGCTGAAGCATCACCTGCAATAGATAGATAGATAGATGATAGATAGATAGATTTAACAGGCATCCAGGGGTTGGACTAGAAGACCTCTGAGGTCCCTAGGTTTATGATTCTCTATGCTCTACATGCTGTCTAGGAATGACGGAACGAGTCCAACCTATCAAAAAGTAATAAGAGTTTTAAAAAGTGTTTTTGAGTTTCAATTTTTTTGGGGGGGGGGACTCTTTTAGGTATTCGTCTTGTCAAGCTTTCCTGGCGACTTTGAACGAAATGAACGATTACGCTGGTCAGCATGAGGTCATTTCAGAGAACATGACTTCCCAAATCACCACGGACTTAGCCCGTTATGTACAAGAACTCAAGCAGGAAAGGAAATCGGTAAGGAAGTTTTTCCCCTAAACTTTCTGATTTCTTTGCAATGAATTGAACAAACTGGATAGAGCGGAAATCTTGGGCAGCTGATGAAAAGCAGGACAATTAATTTAATATATGTAAATGCTGCCTAACTCTGGGAATCTTAACCATCACGTTTCAATGTTAATAAATTTTGCTTGAGGAGAAGTTGAAACAGGAAGGGAAGGAGGGCAGGAAGGAAGGACAAAGGGAGGGGAAGTGTGAAGGAGGGAGGGGAAGGACGGTGGGAGAGAGGGAGGGAGGGAAGGAAGGAAGGAAGCCAGTTAGGGATGGATGGATGGATGGATGAATGAAAGGAAGGAAAGGGAAGGAAGAAAGGAAGGAAGGAAGGAAGGAAGGAAGGAAGGAAGGAAGGAAGGAAGGAAGGAGAAGTCAGGGATAGATGGATGGATGAAAGGGAGAGAGGAAGGAAAGGGAAGGAGGAAAGGAAGGAAGGAAGGAAGGTGAAGGCAGGAATCGATGGATGGATGGGAGGAAGAGAAGGAAGGAAGGGAGAGGAAGGAAGGAAGGAAGGAAGGAAGGAAGGAAGGAAGGAAGGAAGGAGTGGGCAGAAGGAAGAACTTTATGGACTAGTAACTTGACATACAAGCATGCAGGACTCCTCATGGCTGTACAATCATTTTATTTCTTGACGAGACCATCTAAACATCTCCTGAGCCAGCAAACGAAGCAAAGCAGGTAGTTCCTCTCAGGACTTTTAATTCCCCGTTGGGTGTTTCTGCCAACATCAGCGTCCTGTTGTTTCCTTGGCACAAAATATAAATAACGCATCGGTTGTCGCCCGCCGAGGGCTCGACCTCAAGGATTAAGATCGTCGGTGTGATCTGCTCGGAAGGATGCAGAGGAAAAGAAACGAACGTTTTCGAGATTGGCAAGGAGCAAAAGGCTGGCTTGGCAAACCTGCAATTAACTTTGGCTGGAAAAGGGAATGCTGAGGTCTGGGTTATAATCTGAGTTGATACGTCGGGCTTACTTACTCAGAGCAGAAAAAGCCCAAGAGACAGAGAGAGGGAGATCATTAAAAACCCAACTTTGATTCGTTTGGGGTTTTTCTGCTTTGCCAGGACAAAAAAAAATCTCTTTTTTTCTCTCTCTCGTTTTTGAGGCCTCCAAAAAACTGCAGCCGTCTGAGTTTGCACAGACATGTGGGTGGGCAATTTTCACACTGCCCCAGGCCTGGGTATTTTTTTTTTAAATCCCAGCCCAAAATTAGTTGGAGATCCCTGACATTTCAGCAACTGAGGTCAGGGTGTTGACGTAAATACAGCAGAAAGAAATCAGTCTGTCTGGATGCTAACAAAAGGCATTGAAAAGAAAAGGAAGGGAAGGGAAGTAGGGATTTTAGCATCCACAGTGGCTCCCTCTGTCTGCGCCTCCTCCCTTTCCCATCACTACGGGGAGTCCTCAGTTTACGACCGGTCAAACGTTCCAAGTAATGACAGACCTTAAAAAAAGAGATTTGTGACTCAGGTGACCCAGTGAATGCAAATAGAACGGTAGTCCTCAGCTTGTGGCCACAATTTTCATTGCTTAGCAAGGTTTAGGTGAATCTAATTTTCCTCGTTGACTTTGCTTGTTGGAAGCTGGCTGGGAAGGTCACGTGATTCCCCAGGACTCGGCAACCCGTCGTAAATACGTGCCAATTGCTAAGTGCCCAATGAAATGACTGCGACGGAGATATTGTGACTGTCATAGGCACAAGGACTGGTCCCCGGTCACTTCTTTCTGTGCTGTTGTAACTTTGAGCAGTCGCTAAACGAATGGGGCTCACGTGACCCGTTGCAACCGTCACAAATGCATGCTGAATTTTGATCACGTGACTGTGGGGAATACTGTGAAGGTCGTAGGCACGAGGATTGGTCTTCAAGTCACTTTTTTTGCCGTGGCAACTTTGGTTGTAATTCGAGGACTCCTTGCGAGGTAACCAGTCCTGGTGATGCAGAAAATCAATAGCTCGGAATAACCGCGAGGACCTCTTGTCATAAGATTGTCCGTGATTGGATTCTTCTTTGCTTGTGTTGTGAATGTGGAGGCTGTGTCAGTTGTGTCTCTGCGTCGAGTCGCTGCCCCCTCCGAAGAGCTACCAACAGCTACTACCGATTCTGTGGGCGTGGCTTGGTGGGTGTGGCTTGGTGGGCTTGGCAGGGGCGTGGCAGGGAAAGGATACTGCAAAATCCCCATTCCCATCCCACTCCAGGCGAAGGATACTGTAAAATCTCCATTCCCTCCCCACCCCACTAACCTGCTTTCCAGCTCCGTTCTCCTGTGCAGGGCAACAAAAGAATTCCCAGCTGATCAACCAGGACTCGATCAGCCAGGACTCAGGAGGCAGCCAATAGATCGGGGGCAGGGGCAGTCAGAGGTGGTATTTGCTGGTTCTCCAAACTACTCAAAATTTCCGCTACCGGTTAGTCAGAACCGGTCAGAACTGGTTGAATACCACCTCTAGTTAGCAACCACGACACGCATCTCCTCTATGCAGCCACTTGGCCGGTGGATCTTTGTGGTTAAAGTAAGCAGTCGTCATCCCATCACCAGCATCTTCTGATGGTTTGTGAGGAGCAGCTGATGGTTTGGAAGAAGGACACGGTCTCCTCGGATGGCCCTGAGTGTTTCTCCCCAGTCCTTCAGAAGACAACTTCACCCTTCAACCAAAGGGTATTCCTTCTCTGGCCAGGTGCCCAGAAGTTCCATTAAGGGTTGTTCTCCTGTCTGGATTACTCTCTCCAAAGACCTCTCTCTGGTGCTCCCCGTTCTGTGGTGTGAAGGACATTGCGCTCAAAATAGAACGGCCAATGATGCGGTTGACTGAAGGGAGACATTAATGGGCAGGAGAGGTCTCTTACTCACTCGGTGTAGCTGGAGAAGATGGGAGCTGTGGTCAGATTCAACGGGGCAGATCGAGGGTCAGGCCTTCAGGGTAGGACAGGCCAAGAGACAGATCCCGCAGGGATCCAAGATTATTTCTTTTACCGGGATAGGAAATAATCATCACATCTTGAACCTCTTTCTAAGGATGAGAAAGTCAAGGTGGAGCTATTCTCAATGCCTTTCCCAGAAGTGGATGTCTTCTGCCCCTACTTATAGAGCGTTATCTCTTCGGCATTGCATTCTTCTGGCCAGCAAAGCCGTGGCGGGATTCAAATAATTGAACAACAATTGTTCTCGGCCCTAATGACCGGCTGGGTGGGTGTGGCCATGGTGGGCGTGGCCAGGGGGTGTAATAGGCAATACTGGGCCTCCCTGCACTTACCTGGGAGCCAAAACAGGGCGTGTGGGGATTCCTGGAAGGGGAGGGGTGGGGAGGGGA
Organism: Masticophis lateralis; assembly: GCA_030761175.1. NCBI lineage: Eukaryota > Metazoa > Chordata > Lepidosauria > Squamata > Colubridae > Masticophis > Masticophis lateralis. Next base: position 12,659,856 of record JAUDYJ010000015.1, read on the forward strand.
GGGGCCAGACAGCAATTTAACAACCGATATCCCGGAATCGTCCCGAACCAGCTGAATCCCACCACTGCAGCAAAGTCAAGGGGGAAGCCAGATTCACTTAACAAATTGTGTTACTAACTTATCAGCTGCAGTGATTCACTTAACAACTGGGGCAAGGAAGGTCATAAAATGAGGCAAAGCCCCCTTAACAAAGGTCTCTCTCTTGGATTTGGCCTCTTGGGCCCCCTCAAAATTTGTACCAAGGTATCCCCAACCCAAGTTCAATTCTAGGGAGTCTAAGGGAGGAAAACATTTACAGGTAGCCTTTGACGTACCACCACGATTGATCCCAAAACGTCAATTGCTAAGACGTTAAACGAGCTGTGTCTCACTTAATGACCATTTTGCCATGGTTGTTAATCGACTCTCTACAGTCGTTAAGCGAATGATAGGTTGTCGAGCAAATTGGCTTTCCTCATTGACTTCCTCCAAAGGTTTCTAAGAAAGTTTGCGTTTGACAATCTTAGGATCCCAGGCTGTCTAATTAACCATCATTAGTACAGGCCAAGCACCCAAAGATTGATGATCACCGGACCGTGGGGATGCTACGACGGTCATAAGTGTGAAAACCAATCCTAAGTCACTTTGTAACTTTGCCCTTGTAACTTTGAACGATTGTTGAACAAATGTTCGTAAGTCGTAGGCTACCTTCAATCATAAAAAACGGCATTAAATTTGCCTCTTTTGACCCAAGTCTGCCTTTGTTTTAAAATAAGACCTTGTGAATTCTTCCTTCCAGCATTTTCACGATGGACGGAAAGCGCAACAACACATAGAATCCTGTTGGAAACAGCTGGAATCGGTAAGCACGGGGGACTCTGTTCCATGTTAGGTTTGACAGTTCTACGTTGCTTGTACAAGTCTGCCTGATAACTAAAGGATGTTGGCTTGATCCACTCACCAATGACTTCTGGAGGGATCACAACTCGGTCATTAAGAAAAGTGGTTGCTAAATGAAACCGTGATGGTGCTTACGGGTCTGACATCTGCTTTCCTTGGCTTTACAGACCAGCGAAGGTTGTAATTATGATCTGTTTTATTGATTGATTAATCTTTAAAAAAAAAAATTGTATGCCGCCAATCACCCTTAAAAGAGGACTCCAGGCGGCTTATTACAGATGATAAAAAGACAAAATAGTAAAATAATAAAAATATGAAAATTACGCGGATTGAAGTATTAAAACTATCCCAAAAAAACCCACCACAGTGAAGAGAGGGACGGCACGAGGTTTGGTTGTAAAGTTGCCGGAACTGTCAACGGTCGCTAAATGAGGCAGCCACTGAACGAGGACGACCTGTAAAACCATCGTTAGAGATCCTATACCATTTCAGACAAATGGTTGTCCTAGTCTCTTCTTAAAAACCTCCAGGGATGCAGCACCCACAACTTCTGGTGGCAAGCAGTTCCACCGGTTAATTGTCTTCACTGTTAAGAAAGTTTCTCCTTAATTCCAGGTTGCTTCTCTCTTTGATTAGTTTCCATCCATTGTTTCTTGTCCTGTCTTCAGATGCTTTGGAGAATAGGCTGATCCCCCTCTTCTTTGGGGTAGCCCCTCAAATACTACAAGACCGTTATCACGTTTCCCCTGGTCCTCCTTTTCTCTAGACTGGCCAAACCCAAATCCTGCCACCATTCTTCGTATATTTTTTTTTTTGTCTCCAGGCCCTTAATCGTCAATGTAGTCTGAGATTCCCCCAAACCTCAGCAGTTCTCTTCTTCTTCTTTTTTTCATTCAAAATAAAACAGCCAAGCACGGAACTAACTTCGAAGAACTTATCTAGCCATGCCTGGCCCTTTAGGAGATGCTAACTCTCTGCCTTCCCTCGCCAGAGCAAGCGACGATTCGAACGGGATTGCAAAGAAGCCGACCGGGCGCAACAGTACTTCGAGAAGATGGACGCGGACATCAACGTCACGAAAGCAGATGTCGAGAAGGTAAGGAGGTTTGGGGTTTGTGTGTGTGTGTGTGTGTGTGTGTGTGTGTGTGTGTGTGTGAGAGAGAGAGAGAGAGAGAGAGAGAGAGAGAGAGAGAGAGAGAGAGAGAGAGAGAGAGAGAGACGCGCACACAAAAAGAGAGAGAAACTTGTTTTGCTCGATTTTGGTTGCAGAACAGCAAGAGTCAGAAGGGACCTTGGAGGGTCATTTAGTCCAACCCCCCCCCCCCCCTTGAGTAAGGAGACTGTCTATGGATCCTTTTTTTGCAACTCGCAATTGCTGCTCGTCCTTCTTAACAGTTGCAGTTGGGGCCAGATTTTCCGCTGCCAAGCAAAGTGGTTGTTAAGCCAGCCGTGTCCCGTTTTACGACTTTTTTTTTTCTTAAGCAAATCAGTGCAGCTGTTAAGCGAATCACACAGTCGTTGTGCAAATCCATCTCCACCTCCCCTCACTTGACTTTGCTTGTTGGAAGCCTCGTGGGAGCCGTCCCTTGTCTCGGCACCCCTCAAATTGGGGATTTCTGGACGTTCGACGCCACCCCGTCCGTGCCTGGTGTGCACATGACGTGTCCCTGGCCCGAGAGAACAGTGTGTGTGTGTGTGTGTTTTTGTGAAGTGTGTTAAGTCTTAAGTCTCTTTCTTTGCATGGCTGGGGACATGTGATGTGGCGCTTACATAATTGCGGTGCAGAATAGCACATTGTTTATTTACGGGGCTGCTGCCGCTGTGGTTGCTTCTGGTTCTCTTTTTCTTATTTCTCTCTCTCTCTCTTCTCTCTCTCATTCTCTCTCTCCTCTCTCTTCTCTTCTCTCTCCTTTCTCATTCTCTTCTCTTTCTCTCTCTCTCCCTTCTCTCTATCTTCTTTCTCTCTTTCTCTGTATTCTCTCTCTTTATCTCCTATCTTTCTGTCTTCTCTTTCTCTCTTCTTTCTCTCTCTCTCCATTCTTTCTCTGTCCTCTTTATCTCTTCTCTTTCTCTCTTTTTATCTCTCTCTTCCCTGCTCTTCTTTCTTTCTTCTCTCTTCTCTTTCCCATCTGTCTTTCTCTCTCTCTTCTCTCTCCCATCTCTCTTTCACTCCTCTTTCTCCTTCTCTCTCTTCCCCCCTCTTTTTTCTCTCTCTCCTCTCTAACTTAGCGCTAACTCGGCCTTCCTAGGATGACGCAACCGAGTTGTTTTCAACCTCTACCTTTTGTTAGCAACCCTTGGTTTTCTGGCTTTCCCTCGGCTTGGTTGCCTCCTTCCTGTGGCAGGAGATTTCCCAGCCTCTGGAGGCAGCTCCCTTGGTTTCAGCTTGAGTTGTAGAAAGCTAAAATAAAAGTTGCAGAAAGCTAAAATACGTTGCGTTTCGGTGAGCTGGCCAGGATAGGCTAGTTAGCTTGGCCCTGTTTGATCGGTTGATCTTGTTTTCGGCAATCGGATCTCGTCGTCGCTTTCTGTTGCTAAACAAGCTGGTTGTTAAGTGAGTCACAACTGATTTTTTTGGCCACTGTTTAAGTTAATTACTGCAGTGAATCTTGCTCTTGTTAAGCAAATCCAACTTCGGATAAGCAAAGTCGATAAGTGTGAGAAATGGCCACAAGTCACTTTTTTTCAGTGCCATTGCAACTTCGAACGGTCACTAAACGAACCATTGCAAGGGGAGGGCTCCCTATAGGAAGAAATCTGGAGATTTTTTTGCATTTCATTGTCGATTTATTTGATAACACGATCCATTCTTTCAAGTTCCCCCTCTCTCTGTTTTTTTTTTTTTTTTTTTTTTTGGCTTTTCCCAACCTGGGCAGGAAGAACGAACATTGTTGGCCGTGTGAAAAAAATTGTGACGGGCTTGAAAAGTGAGCAGATTCTCTTTTAGCTCCGGCTTTGGTTCTTTTACCATTTTGGGGAAACTCGTGCAGGGAAGGGTAGACACTCCCTCCCTTCTGCTCTTTCTCCTTTGGCTGGCTGACAACGGCTGCAGGAATTGGATAGATCTCGTAGTTTAACTAAAAGGGACGCGGTGGCTCATTGGCTAAGACACTGAACTTGTCAATCGAAAGGTCGGCAGTTCAGAGGTTCGAATCCCTAGTGCCGCGTAACTGAGTGAGCTCCCGTTCCTTGTCCCAGCTTCTACCAACTTAGCAGTTCAAAAGCACATTAAAAAAATGCAAGTAGAAAAAATAGGGACCACCTTTGGTGGGAAGGGAAAAGTGTTCCATGCGCCTTTGGTGTTGAGTCATGCTGGCCACATGACCACGGAGACGTCTTCGGACAGCGCTGGCTCTTCGGCTTTGAAACGGAGATGAGCATCGCCCCCTAGAGTCGGGAACGACTAGCACATATGTGCAAGGGGAACCTTTACCTTTTACCATAGTAGTTTAACTGAAACGTAAAATCCAGGGGGGGGGGGAACCAGATTCACTCCACCACCGTTTTCCTGATTTAATGGCTGCAGGTATCCACTTAAATAACCTTGGCGAGAAAAGTCTTAAAATGGGGCAAAAACTCCCTTAAGAAATGTCTCCCTTTGACGGCAGGGAGAATTGTATTGGCACAATATTGGGAAAAAATGTGGAAATTCCTGCAGAGGAAAAAAAATATAATTAGAAAAATATTAGACTCAGCGGAAACGGATAGGTTAACGCTAAAAATAAAGGACAAGGAAGACACAGAATGTATTTCCAACTTCGACTTGTTTTACCAATGCTTAGATCAGAGGTCTTCAAACTTGGCAGCTTTAAGACTTGTGGACTTCAACTCCCAGAATTCTGGGAGGTGAAGTCCACAAGTCTTAAAGCTGCCAAGTTTGAAGACCTCTGGGTTAGATAAACAAAGACAAGAAATTAGAAACTGGAAGAATATCATTATATCTAAGTAAAGGATGTTACTACCGCTATTACTACATATTTCTAAGTTGACTCAGACAATACACTGCTTACTAAGCACTTATACAGGTGAAAGGAAAATGTATAAATAATATAGATAACTCTAGGTTAGGGGGGTGGGTGCGTGGCTTTAAGATTAGCACATCCGGGGCAGGACCGGTGGGGTGTGGGCTAGGGTTTTAGGGTAGGGTCTGCAGCTTTGCTCTCTTGGTTGGAGCCTCATTAGAGGTTTGTGCTTGTTTCTTCTTCGCTCATTAGCCCTGCCTGGGAGATCATTAATGGGCCTGGATTCCATCCCTATTGTAATATTTGGCCAAAGCTGCTTAAGGAAAGGCTGCATTGTGGTGCTTGCGATGAGCTCCCGGGTGGCTGAGCGGTGGTGGAAAATATTTTTTTCCTTTCTGAGCACTGCAAGGGAGATATTTCCTCCTTTTTTTTTCTCTTTCTCTCCTTGTTTATTTATCTCTTTCTCCTTCTATCTCGTTCTCCTCTTTATCTCTTCCTTCTCTTCCATCGTCTCCTTCTCTTCTTCCCCTTCTACTGTTTATTTATCTCTTCCTTCTTTCTTTCTTTCTTTCTCCTCTTTATCTCCTCCTCTTTCTCTTCCATCTTCTCCTTTTCTTCTTCCCCTTCTGTTTATCTCTTTCTCCTCCTCCTCCTCCTCCTTTCTCCTTCTCTTCTTCCCCTTCTCCTATTTATCTCCCCTTCTTTCTCCTCCTTCTCCTCTTTCTCTCCTATCTTCTCTTCTTCCCCTTCCTCTCTTTATTTATCTCCTCCTTTTCCTTCTTTTTCTTCATCCCCTTCCTTCCTTCCTTCCTTCCTTCCTTCCTTCCCCAACCTACCTACTTCTCCACCTCCTCCTCCTCTTTCCAAGCCTGTTTTTAATCTGTACTGATGCTCCTTGCATCATAGGGACCAGTATCTTGCTTTCCACCCCAACCAAATTGGGGATCTTTTTGCTCCCTTCCAAAGAGAGCACCCTTTTGGGGTGTGTGTGTGAAATCTATCTTTGTCGAGCTGTGGAAGTTCTACTAACTGATCTAAAAACCTTCCAAAAGCAACTTGCAATCTCTTGTGCTCGATTTCTCTTTGGCGAGGTTTATTGTGCTAGATTTCAACCTGCAGGGACTTTTTTTTTTAAAAAAAAAACTTACTTATCCCATTCTGTCTCTGAATTTCTCAATTATACTCTTCAGAAATGGTTAATCCCAGGCTTTTGGAGCCACACCATGTTGTTATTTTTCCTCTTGTTCCCGAAAGCACCCCACTTCCTAACACGAGGGTCTCTTTTTTTAAAAATTATGTATTTTTTTAAAGTACTCCCAACCAGCCAAATGAGTCGCCAGGGAGCCCCTTGATCTAAAACCAGAGGCAAAACATATCCAGTTGCCGTATCAGGCAATCACATCGGGTTTAAATAAATAAATAAAAAAAAGATGAATCATTCTTCTGAAGCCCAGCATATCCAGCCTCGGTGGGGGTGGGGAAGGGTGAATTTAAGTTCCATGGAAAATACAGGGAAAATTTATTTTCCTCCTGGGTGGTCCATCCACTGCCCTTGCACACCTATCTACACAATTGCAAACACCCACCTCCCAAATTGCATTCTGAAGAGATGATTCACAAAGAGATGATTCTCTTGAATGATCACCCTGACTATTTTTACAAAGAAAAATAAAGGCAGGTTGCTTTTATAAAAAGGGATGGGTGCAAAGGAATCCTGAACGCAGAGCAAGAACCCAAATCAGCAGCTCTCCAAGGGTTAAAACCACTGCATAGGTAGTCGTAGACTTACAACCACAATGCACAACTAAATTGCATTTTTAACTCAGACGTGTGTGTGAACTCACTGATAAAGTGCACCAAGGCGTGTTGGGATTTTTATCAAATATCGGTCCTTCCCAAGCCCTTTCATTGTATGTATGTATGTATGATAATTTTGGGTGTACTCGATGCTAGCAGAATGGAGACTTGACTCTACCTTCGTGGATGCGTGAAGCTGAAGTCCAAAAGTTGAATTTAAAAATAAAAAAACCACATTCAAGAGTGAGAGTAAACCTCCTTTAATCCAGTTTATTTTTGAAACAGAACTTGGCATGTCTTGTTCTCCCATTCTTGCCTTGTTTATCTTCTCGGATGCACAGCTGGTTTGGCCAAAGTACAATGCAGGATTTGGCCTGGAAGAGGGAGGGTCACACACCCCCCCCAAAAATGGAAAAACCCTTCTTCCAGCAGGAGCCCCGGAGATGATTTTGGATTGTTATTCTTTGTAGATCAGCTGTGCTTCTCCGGAATTAGCATCTTGCAAGCGGATACCCACCCTTGCTTTCCTTTGTAGGGAGAGGTTGTTTGTAGGGAACCAAAAAAAAAAAAATCTATTTATTGATATTTTTGCAGTTTCTGGAATCTGGAAAGGGACGCAGAGGGAATAGATTTTGCAAAGCCTGGCTTGGCACTTTCTTAGGCTAAGATGGAAAAGACATAAATTAGAAGGGGAGGCTAAGAGCCAGTTTTGTCCAGGAATTCTCAAGAGGGATGGAATTGCAACAGCTTGATTCTTCTGCCTGCAGTGGCTCTGTGTGAGTTACCGTTTGGGATTTAGGAATGTAGGAAAAGCCACCTCCTCTGAGGAAGCTGTGTGTTGTGTCTCTGCATGAATTGCTGCCCTGAGTGTAGGTATGTAGGGAAAGGGTTCTTCCTATGAGGAAGCTCTCCATTGTGCCTCTGCAAGAGTTGCTATTCTGAGTGTAGGGATGTAGGGAAGGGGCTCCTCCCAGGAGGAAGCTCTTCAATGTGTCTCTGCATGAGTTACTTCCCTGAGTGCAGGGAGGCAGTCATATCTCCCAAGTGATATGGTTCAATGCAGTATTGTTTAGCTGGCCGAGCTCTCCGAATAAATTCATTCTTTTGTCAATTTCCTAATCCTTTCAGGACTTCCATGCACTTTTTAAAAAATTCAGCAACATCGAGCAGAAAAAGAGAGGGGGAAAAGAAGAAGATATTAGTCAAAAATGAATGCCAGTGTGGGATACAGGGGGAAAGAAAATTGTGTGCAAAAAAACGAGGGAGTAAAATTACGCCGCATGGAAATTTCTGCAGATTGTCATAGGCAGGAACCTTTAATTAAAACAAAGAGCAGGCCGATGAGGAAACAGGATGGATTTAATGTCAAAAAAAGTGAAAGAAACCAAAATATTTGTCTCTGTTGGTAATAATGAACATATGCGGATTCTGAGCACGTGTGGATTATAAGAATTGCATGCTTTTTTAAAAAAATACTTGCATTCCAACTCATTGCCTGTAGTGGGTTCTGACTGCATTAAATACTTGCATTCTGTCCATTCATCCCCCCCCCCCCCAAATTAACGCATTGTGATTGGAGCACTCCCAAAGGGCATTTTCCCAGAGAAATTCAAGGAAGCAAAGTTGTCTATTTTAACACTGCACCAAAATCCATCTTGCAGGCTTCTGGGTTGTTGTTTTTTTTTTCTGATTGTTCTCAGGGTGCTTGAGAATTCATTTCAGGCTTTTCCCTTTCTGCTTCCTTCTCTTTGTCTTCCTTCCTCTCTCCTCCTCCACCCTTCCTCCTCTTCTTTCTTCTTCCTCTCCTTCACCTCCTCCTCCTTCTCTCCTCCTCTTCTTTCTTCTCTCCTTCTCCCCATCCTCTTCCTTTTCCTCCTCTTCCTCCTCTTTCTCTTTCTACACCCATCCTCCTCCCCTCTTCTTTTCCTCTTTTTCTCCCCCTCTCTTCTTTTTTCTCTCCTTCTCCTCCACCACTACCACACCTTTCCTCCTCTTCCTCCTTCTTCCACTCCTCTTCTTTCTTCTCCTATCTTCCTTTTCCTCCTCTTCTCCTCCTCCTCCTTTCTTCTCTTCTCTTCTTCCTCCTACTCCCCTTCCAATTTTCCTCTTTTTCTTCCTCTCCTTCTTTTTCTCTTCTTTCTTCTCTCCTCTTCCTCCTCCTTTTCTTATTCCACTTTTCTCCTTTTTCTTCTCCTTCTCCCTCCTTCCCTCCCTGCCTCCCTTGGGACTGAATGCAACCTTAAGCAGTCAGGGAGGCCTCTGGAGGAGAGCCGACAGATTTTCAAGCCCTCCCTTTTTCCAAAATCTCACCAAATAAGGGCTGCCAGGAGACCTAGCTCTTCTCTTCGCTGGAGAATGGCCCTCCGTTTTATTTATTTATTTCTTAAAAAACGAAAGGGGGATTCTTCCGAATGGCAAAGGAATGCATTCTGCACATGTGCAGGGGTGCCTTCTCCACCCTTGGCATTCCTCCCCAGAGCCCGGGTCCTTCTCAAAAGCAGGCTGCAACATCTGGGCTGCAAGCGGGAGCCGAGTTCCAGGGCGGTGGGGATAAAAAAGGCATTTGATGGGAAGCAGATGAGAGGGAGGTTGAGAGCGCCAACCGAACCAAGTGGGCTGAGAAATGAACGCCAGACGGTGAAAATCTTGCTAAAAGGCAGAGGTGGGCGGAGGAGCTGACTTACAAAAGGGATTGTTGATGGAAAATATTTATGCAAAGACGGCGCCAATTGCCAGCAGGAAATAATTTAACCAATTCCTGCTTTTAAAGAGGCACGAGGTGCTCTTCTACCCATTAAATTGGGCTTTTTTAAAAATCCTGCCAGTAACTCAAGATAGTAAACATATTAATCAGCCTTTCTGCTCCTCTTTTCACCACAACAACAACCCTGTGAGGTGGGTTGGGGAGAAAGAGGGAGAGGGAGGGAGGGAAAGAGTGACCCAAAGTCATCCGGCCAGCTTTCATGCCTAAAGCAGGGCTAGAACTCACCATCACCTGGTGATTGGCTCGAAGTCACCCAGCTAGTTTTCATGGCCAAAATGGGACTAGAACTCACCATCTCCTAGCGATTGGCCCAAAGTCACCCAGCTGCTTTTATGGCTAAGGCAGGACTAGAACTCACTGTCTCCTGGCAAGTTCTATCCCACCTTATGGTGTCTGGCCCAAAGGTCGTCCAGACGGCATTCATGCCTAGAGCAGGACTAGAACTCACCGTCTCCTGGTGATTGGCCCAAAGTCACCCAGCTGGCATTCAAGCTAAGACACGACTAGAACTCACCATCTCCTAGTGATTGGCCCAAAGTTGTTTTCATGGCTAAGCTGAGACTAGAACTCACCGTCTTCTAGTGATTGGCCCAAAGTCACCCAGCCAGCTTTCACGTGTAAAATGGTACTAGAATTCCCAGCCTCCTGGTTCCTAGTCCAGCATCTTAACTACCGAACTGACTTTCTTTGCTTTTTTCTTAGCCAGTTTCTGCTTCTTTCCGGGGTCTTTTGCAATCCCTCCCTTGTTTCCCAAGCTGCTTTGCGACAGAATTCATGGGGGGCAGCCCCAGAAAGGGGTGCAAAATTTCTGCGGAAGCATCCGCCAAGTGTCCAGTCCGTGGAGAGCTTGTCACATTTTCCATTTCTCCTCCTCCTCCTCCTCCAGGCACGCCAGCAAGCCCAACTCCGTCACCAGATGGCCGAAGACAGCAAGGGAGAGTATCTGTCCACGTTACAGAAATTCAACCACGAGCAACGAGAGCATTACCATACGCATATCCCCAATATTTTCCAGGTGAGGCTCCTCCTTTGCAACCTCTCACAATTTAAACAACGTAGTCCCTGGACTGTACGGCCACCGTTTTCAGCCCAACGGTTCGGTGGCTCAACGAGACCGTTGTTAAGTGAATTTTGCCCCATTTTGCAACCTTTCCTGCCACGGTGGTTCAGTGAACCCCTGCCGTGGTTAAGTTAATAACAACAATGGTTGTTAAGTGAATCCAGCTTCCCCATTGACTTTGCTGGTCAGGAGGTCACAAAATGGGATCATGAGACACGCCCATCCCGGGACACTGCGACTGTCATAAATGTGAGTCAGTGGCCAAGGGTCCAAATTTTGATCACGTGACCATGGGGATGCTGCAACGGTCGTAGTGTGAAAAATGGACATAAGTCACTTTCTTTCCCAGTGCCGTTGTAACTGGGACCAGTCACTAAATGAATGGTTTGTGATTGATCTGTCTGAAGGCAACATTACTTCTCCCTGATCTTCGGCTAGGTTTTTTTTGCACCATCTGAATGAATGAACTCTGGCAGGAATTCAGACTCAGGACCGACGCAGCTGCCTGTTGTCCGAAAGATTCCAGAGCTGTCGTTATGTTGACATCATTGTTTGTCGCGCCGTTGTCACTCGCCGCTCTGCAGCTGGAGAGGCACAACACGGATGGGGCAGCTCGGTGCCAGGTTGAACCAACCGAGGCTCTGCCTTTGATTTTTCCCAAGCCAAGAATTGGTTGTGTGACCGTTGTCAAAAGTTGTTTAGTGACTCCGGCTTCCCCAATCAACTTTGCTTGTTGGAAACTGACTTACAGGACAGTGTAATTTTTTTAAAAAAAATTGATTTATATGCCGCCCTTCTCCGGAGACTCAGGGCGGCTTACAATGCGTTAAGCAACAGCCTTCATACTTTTGTATATTTTATACAAAGTCAGCTTATTGCCCGCACAAACTGGGTCCTCATTTTACCTACCTTAGAAAGGATGGAAGGCTGAGTCAACCTTGAGCCTGGTGAGATTCGAACTTACAGTAATTGCAGGCAGCTGGTGTTTAATTACAATGCTTAATCTGCTGAGCTATCCAGACTCCTAAATACAGGTAGTCCTCGACGTACGACCGGAATTGAGAACTCAAATTTCTGTTGTGAAATGAGACATTTGTTAAATGAGTTTGCAGCGTCTCCTGGTCCAAATTCAAACAGCTCGGCAACCAATTCATATTTACAATGGTTGCAGTGTCAAAAGGGGCTCATCCGATCCCCTTTTGCAACCTTCTGGGAACGGGGAAAGCCAAGTTTGCTTAACAACCCTGGTACTAACTTAACAAATGCAAGGATCCGCTTAACAACGGTGGCCAGAAAAGTCATAAAATGGGGCAACACCCACTTAACAACCGTCTAAATTGTGGAGGATTTCCTGTAGTTGTGTTTCGAAAGCATGGGAGAATGCACACGCTGGAACTTTCAAATGTCCTAAACAAACAAATATGTGTAATAATCTGATATTTCCTACCCCGGCTTCTATATTCTTCTTTTTTTGGTCATCTTCCCTTGCCTTCTAAAAACTCATCGCAGCCATTTCTCTCTGTGACCAAAAGTGGAATGGAAAATTCCCAAACCTGTCATAAGAAGAATTCAGAGTGAACAGCTTCTTAATTATGAAAAATAACCTCCCCGCGTGGATTTTTTTTTTCCCCAGGAATTGTTCTCTGCCTTTCACTAACCAGTGGCAGAAGGAAATTAGGAAAGGCAGGAACTGGGATGTGCTGGGTTTTATACGTCGCTGCATTGGGAGTGAAAGTCCCTCAACAATATCCTCCTGGATAAATTGGAGAAAAATGTGACCGATTTGTTGGGATGCATCCTTGGGCCCAACACTTTGGTGGAGTGTATGTGTTTACTGCCTCTTCATCCGGATAAACGGATAAAGTTGTGTTACTTGGGTTATGGAGAACTTGGTGTTCTCCGAGCTGGGTTGTTTGCTCACAGACGTTTTCTTACCTGACTGGGTAACATAATCAGTGCTGGAAAGCGACCCAGTTCAGAGAGCATCAGTTCAATTCTAAGCTACGAATATTCTCCTTTATTGGCTTTGCCGACGTTTAATGACCCAAGTAGGTAACATCATGAGTGCTAGTGAGTATGGGGTTTGCTCCCTGTTTATAGACAATAGCTCTGAGCTTGGTGGTTTCCTTGTAGACATTTCTTAACCCAACTAGGTAACTTCATCAGTGACGGGCCTGGTGGCTCAGCAGACTAAAGCATTGTGATTAATATTCAGCTGTCTGCAATTACTGTAAGTTCGAATCCCACCAGGCTCAAGGTTGACTCAGCCTTCCATCCTTTCTAAGGTAGGTCAATTGAGGACCCAGTTTGTGGGGGCAATAAGCTGACTTTGTATAAATATACAAAAGTATGAAGGCTATTGCTTATTGCTTAACGCATTGTAAGCCGCCCTGAGTCTCCAGAGAAGGGCGGCATATCAATCAAATTAAAAAAAAAAAGATGCTAGTGAGCATGGCTTGATCCCTGTTTATATACATTAGCTCTGAACTGGGTTCTAATTGGAGGGTTTTGGGAGGTATTCTGTTTATTTTATTTATTTTTAATTTCTTCAATTTCTGTAGCTGCCCATCTCGGTCAATGATTTTCATTTTTCATTGTATTGGATTTAATAAGCTGATACTGGGCAGCTTACAATGTGCAATGTTTTTAGTCCTTTGGAGTTATTTTTGTGAATGCCAGGCTCTCTAGAATAACTTTACCTTCCCCCTCACTTCTCGGTGAGTCCCATTTTGGTGTTGATGTTTTGTTTTGTTTTTTGGAAATTTTTTATTTTGTTTTTTAACACAAAGCATAAAACAACATCTTTTTAGAGCAAAGGTTTGGATCCGGTATACAATAAGTATAAATTCCAAATTTCATCAATTAACATCTTAACAGAAAACAAACAAACAAACAAACAAGAAGAAACAATACAAGTCTAAATACAATTTTTATCATTCAATTTAACCTCTTATTCTAGCATTTAACATTTTCTTATGTAATCACCCTAAATCTTAAACTTCAAAGCTCTTTGTAATATTTATTTATCATTTTAACAGTCAGTATTTCATATATTCTCCTTACTTCCGAAACCCAGTTCAAGTCAATATTTCTTTTAAATCACATCTAGTGGTCAACATATAATATTTTATTCCTCTCTTAAAAATATTTCAAAATCATTAACTATTCTTCAAAGATATCTCATTTTGGTGTTGGTGCTGACCTACTCGCCTTTCGGGTTTTCTCCTAGAAGGCGTGACTGTCTCTAGACCTCACTTCATGAGGTTGCTGCAAGGACGGGAAAGATCCCTGGAAGATTTTTAACCTGTGGCTCCTTCCTCTTTCCAGAAAATCCAAGACATGGAAGAGAGACGGATCATCAGAATAGGGGAATCCATGAAAACGTTTGCCGAGGTGGATCGTCAGGTGACGCCGATCATCGGGAAGTGCCTGGATGAGATCACCAAGGCAGTGGATTCCATTGATCCGAAGCACGTAAGTGGGCAACGTCCTTCAAGACCCAGAATCAAATCTGGGTTTTGGAGAAGGTGATATTTAACCCTGTTCATCAGGCGTAAACCATAGAGTGGTGTAGTGGCCTAGAGGTGAAGCTCTCGACTCACAATCAGGAGGCTGTGAGTTCGATCCTAGGTAGAGGCAGATATTTCTCTCTCTCTCTCTGGGCACGATGAGAATATATGTGCTGAACAAAACTCCACATTGGCGACAGGAAAGGCATCTGGCCAGCAAACACTCAGCTCCATTCAGTTGCCCAGACTCCACCCCGCAAGGGATTATGGGGTTGTTAAATGAAGATTATCAGGTGTAGACCATGTTTGCTTTCAAACCGAGTCGGATTTGGTTCCTTCCTTGCAAACTTTTTATACTTAAGGAAGTGCATCCTTTATCCCCTTTAACTTATAGGACGTCCTCTATTTACAACCATTCCTTTAGGGACCGTTCAGTTACACAGGCACTGGAAAAGGTGATTTACAACCGGTCCTCGCACTTGTGACCATCGCGGTATCCACACAGCCACATGATCAAAATTTCGGGTGCTTGGCAACAGGCTCACATTTATGACGGTTACAATATCCCAGGGTTACAATATCCCCGAGCCTGACTAGGTGGCTAAGACACTGAGCTTGTCAATCGGAAAGGACGACAGTTTGGCGGTTCAAATCCCTGGTACAGATTTCCGGCATGAGCAGGGGGTTGGACTAGATGACCTCCAAAGTCCCTTCCAACTCTGTTGCTGTTAAGGTCGTGCGATGACCTTTTAAGACCTTGTCAGCCAGCTTCTAACAAACAGAGTTAATGAAGGAAACCAGGTTTTGCTTAACAACTTAACAGCGGTAGTGGTTAACTTCAAACCGTAGCGCTTCCCTTAACGACTGTTTTGCTTAATGGCAGCGGCCAAAAAAAAAATTGACACTATCAAATGCAATTCCCTTAACGTTTTGCTTAGCAGTGGAAGTTCTGTTCTTAACTGTTGGACATAAGTGGAAGGCTGCTTGCATATCATCTCCTGAAAGCCAGTGATGCATACCACAACGATGTGTTGTATCATGACTCCCACGCAGTTTGATGAAAATTGAATGTGATACAAATAAAACTTGTAAAAAAAAAGAAAAGTTCTTGTGGTCCAAGATCCTCAGTTTGTGACCATGTTTTCTGCCGTTGTGTTTGTCTCCCATCCAGGATTCTCAGCTCGTGATCGATGCCTTCAAATCCGGCTTTGAGCCCCCGGGAGACGTTGACTTTGAAGACTTCACTCAGCCGATTAAGCGAGCCGTTTCCGAATCGAGTCTCTCGAACTCCAAAGAGAGCAAATCCGAATCCAGATTTTCAAGCAAATCCAAGGGCAAATTATGGCCATTCATCAAAAAAAACAAGGTATATATTATGTTTTTTTTTTCCTCCTGTGCACACTTTGGCTTAGTGGTTCACACTTTTTTGTACAGCTGTTTTGCTACTTGTGAGGTTTTTTTGTTTGAAATCCCAGCAGTGAAGTGTTTTTTTCTTCTTCTTCTCTTTTTCTCTCTCTCTTTCTCTCTTCTTCTTCTTTTTTATTTTAAATAGAAATTAGTTTCTAAGAACTAATAGCTGATGGTCCTGTTTGAAATTTAATGTGACAGTTTTTTTTTCTTTTCATTGGCAAAGTTTGTTTGCTTTTCCTTTTTTAATTTCTCCGATGCATTTTTTTTTTTTTTGGAAATTATGGTTCTTTTTCATTATAATTTATGTTTAGCTTTTAATGCCGAATTGATTTGAATTGGTTTAAAGTTAGTTTTGGCTGTTTCAGTTGTATCTTCGCCATGGTGGTTACAGCTAGTCCTCGATTTATGACCAAAACCGAGCCCCCCAAATTTCTGTTGCTAAAGTGTGACATTTGTTAAGTGAGTCTTGGCCCCATTTTACCACTTCCTTGCCACCGTTGTTAAGCGAATCGTTGCATTTGTTAACTTAATTGTATGGTTGTTAAGTAAATCTGGCTTGACTCTGCTTGTCAGAAGGTCATAAAAAGGGATCATGTGACCCCGGGACACTGCAACCGTCATAAGTACAAGTTAGTTGCCAGCATCTGAATTTTTTATCACATGATGCTGATGATGCAGTGGTCAAAAGTGTGAAAAACAGTCATAAAAAGTTTCAGTGCCGTTGTAACTTCTAACGGTCATTTAAATGAACTGTCGTAAGTCAAGGACTTCCTGTATTTTTTTTTCCAGACTTTCCTGCTCAATTCTAAATAATTGCTGTCCCTTCTTCTTCTTCTTCTTTTTTTTTTGTTTTTTCCATGCCTGCCTCAGTTGCTTCTCTGGTTCCATTGGTGAACCCTCTCCAGCTAATTCAATCATTAGGGAAACAGAAACCCAATTTCTCCATTGTTGATTTGGGCTGGAGGACCTAAGCATCTTCATTAGAAGTTCATCCTTCCCAGTCCAACTATAGGAAACATGATTTATGTCCTCAACCTGCATGATCAATCAATCAATCTTTCGGCTAAACATTTGCTCCGCTGTCCATATCAGCTTTTGGGGGTGGCACCTTTGCAAAGGAGGAAGCCAGAAGCTGATGGACCATAGCAATGGGTCCTTCAACCCAACGGGTGATTTTTCCTTTGTCCTTGGCACCTGAAAACGTATTGAGATATGGGAAAAGTGAGAAGAAAGCCAACTCTTTTGAAGTTTAGCCCAACTTTTGTGTCTCATTTGCGGTTGGGTACTTCTTGGCAAGCGTTCTGGGGCAGGGTAGCAAATGTTTGGGATGAGCAGGCTTCTAACCCTCTTCACGTGCATCAACTTCTCCTTTTCATCACCAGCATGATCAAAGCATGAACAAGGCATGCTCTTGGGTTCTTCATCTTGTGTTGGGTTGACCCCATTTCCGCAGATGTAGGTTTCTCTCTTCTTTCTTTGCCTTCTACGTGATTATAGCCTACGGGTTGGGTGAAGGATGAGTTTGGACAATTGGTCCTCACACCTGTCACTTGACCTTCCCTTTATGGATGTTTGTGGTTGCATCTTGTTCTTTGATGTCCACCAATGGTTTTCTTGAAACAGTACAGGGATATTCCACTCTTATAATTCTCAGCCACAATAAAATAGGCAAGAGAATTCGTAGTTCTGGAGAACATTCCCAGAATTCTCAAAAAGACCAAATGGTTGGAAAAAATCTGGGAAGTTTTTCTGAAGTCCATCTCTTATGGTATATTCACTAGGGAATTTGGGCAGTTGACATTTACTCACCTGGAGATGGATATCTTTAGGAACTTTCATGACCCAACTAGGTAAGATCATCAGTGCTAGAAAGGAGCTAGCTGCATTCTAACACTGTTGATTGCAATCACAATAACACTTAGATTTATATATTTATTATTTATTGGTTCGATTTTATATGCCGCTCTTCTCTGGAGACTCAGGGCGGCTTACAATACGTTAAGCAATAGCCTTCATACTTTTGTATATACTTAGTAGGGCTTTCAGCCAGTGATGGGATTCAAGTAATTTAACAACCGGTTCTCTGCCCTAATGATTTCTTCCAACAACCAGTTTGCCAAACTGCTCAGAAAGTTAACAACCGGTTCTCACGAAGTGGTGCGAACCCGCTGAATCCCACCACTGCTTTCGGCCCCCCATAAGCGATGTTCTTTTTTATACAAAGTCAGCTTATTGCCCCCACAATCCGGGTCCTCATTTTACCCACCTTGGAAGGTTGGAAGGCTGAGTCAACCTTGAGCCTGGTGAGATTTGAACTCGCTGTAATTACAGGCAGCTGGCAGCTAAGTGCTATTTAACAGCACTTTAGTCTGCTGTGCCGCCAAGGCTCTTTATACCGCTTTAAAATGCGGTAAAGCAGTTGATAGAGACAGCATATTGCCCCCAACAATCTGGGTCCTCATTTTATCGACCTCGGAAAGATGGAAGCCGGTCAGAATTAAATTCCTGGCACTGAACAGTGAGTTAGCCTGCAATGCTGCATTCGAACTTGATGTCCCCTAGTTGGGTCACGAAACGTCGGCAAGAAAAAATCGCCAAGCTGAGAGAGTCCCAAGGACCTCACCATTCAATCCTGACCTACAAATATTCTTTCCCATTTATTTAACCCCCTAATTGGGAGTGGAGGTTGGGAAAACTCTCTCTTTCTGGTCTCACCTTAGCTTCTCCTCCTGCATGCAGCATGGCAAGGCACCCCAGCATCTTAACCACTTAACTACAAAACTGCTTTTTGATCATGCTTTCCTTTGGGAAAACCTTTCTTCAAGACGCTGTACTTTCCCCTCCTCTCGTTTTCTTTCTCTCTTTCCCCCAGCCCCCCCAGCCACCTTCTGCTTTGCTTTCCTGATTTTTTTTTTTAAAAAGCCCCATGACGTCAGCAATTTATTTATTTATTTTTGCTTTCCTTTGCCTACGTTCGTGGCTTTTCTTGGGAGGAATTCTTCCGAAATATGATTTCAGCAGGGGGTTTTTTTTTGGGTCTCCCCACTTATCTGTTTTGGTTTCAGTTTTTCCTTTTGGTGCTTGTAAATTTGTTTGGCTTTTTATCGTGTGCTCTGTGCTTTATTTATTATTTGTTTCGTTCCAGGTTTTTGGTTTTTTTTAACCTTTTGATTTCATTGTGTTGTTGTTGTTTTGTTTTCTTTTTTAATTCTATCACTTCTCCATCTCTTATACGTAGCTTATGTCCCTTTTAACACCCCCCTATCAGCCGCCTCCTCTGCCCCCTTCCTCTGCCTCGCCTTCTGCTCTTCCAAATGGCCCTCAGTCCCCCAAGCAGCCAAAGGAGCCCCTGTCCCATCGCTTCAACGAGTTCATGACCTCCAAACCCAAAATCCACTGCTTCAGGAGCCTAAAGCGCGGGGTAAGTTCTCTGGGTTGTGTCTGTCGGCTTTCCTCTCCTCTTCCATTGCACGCTCTGTTGTGACGTTTGGGGAAAGTGAGGGTTATGTCCATCTACTTCCTTCCTTCCTTCCTTGTAGAGGGCCGTAGTATGTGTGTGCCAGGCCCGTAGCTCGGCGATGGAAGATGCCGAGAATTAGAATCTCGACACGGAGTCAAAAACCCCCACGGTGAAACCACAAAGAAAAGTCACACAGATCCTTGCAGACACGGGAAAACGATAGGGCCGCTTGAGACTGCGCTGGGGAAGCCACGCCTGGAATCCTGTGTCCAGTTGTGGTCAAAAATTTTAGCAAGCGGTTCTCTGCCCCCGGTTGCTGGGAGGGGGTGGTCATGGTGGACGTGGCCAAGTTGGCCTCCTGCACCACAGTAAGCGGGGGACTCTTTGCCCTCCTCGGGGTGAAATCTAGCAGGTTCTGACAGGTCCTGGAGAACCGGTAGCGGAAATGTTGAGTAGTTCGGAGACCCGGCAAATACCACCTCAGGCTGGCCCCAGAGATGGGGAGGGAATGGGGATTTTGCAATATCCTTCCTCCAGGAGTGGGGTGGGAATGGAGAGTGTGCAGTATCCTTCCCCTGCCACACCCACCAAGCCACACCCACAGAAAAAAATAATAATAATTGGATTTCACCACTGCTCTGGAGGTTTTTCTCGAGCCTCCGGAAGGGCGAAAACAGCCTCTCCAGGCTCCGGAGGCCCTCCGGAGGCCCCTTCCTGAACTTCCAGTAGGTAGGTAGGTAGGTAAGCGCCCTGCACAAACAGACCACGTGGGAATTCCTGGGACGGGAGGGGCGGGGGGACGGGGCCAGCCAGGAGTGGGATTTGGGAGTTCTCTGAACTGCACAGAATCTTAGCTAGAGGTTCTCCCGAACCCCCAGCATCCCATCCGTGGTCACCACAATAGAAAAAAGATGTTGAGACTGGAAACAGTGCAAAGAAGAGTAACCAAGATGATGAGGGAGCTGGAGGCTAAAACCTAGGAAGGACGGTTGCTGGAATTGGGCCTGTCTAGTCTAGAGAAAAGAAGGACTAGGGGTGAAGTGACAGCAGTGTTCTAATATTTGAGGGGCTGCCCCAAAAAAGAGGGGGTCCACCTATTCTCCAAAGCCTCTGAGGGCAGGACAAGAAGCAACGGATGGAAATTAAGCAAAGAGAGAAACCACCTAGAACTAAGGAGGAATTTCCTGACAGTGAAAACAATTAATCGGTGGAACAACTGGCCTCCAGAAGTTGTGGGTGCTCCATCACTGGAGATTTTCAGGAAGAAATTGGGCAGCCTTTTGTCCAGAATGGTATAGGGTCTTCTCCTTAAGCAGGGGGTTGGACTAGAAGACCTCCAAGGTCCCTTCCAACCCTACGATTCTATAGTCTACCCTGGCTTTTTCCAACCATGGGTATCCAAATACTGCAGGAGGCCTAATTCCCAATCTTGGGGAAGGACTGATACCCTGGGTTTTGCAAGCTAGGATTAGAAGTCAGGACTCTCTCGATTTACTAAAACAACACTTTTTGGTGGGGACCGGAAGGAAAAAACAACAACAAATCAAATCCCTCTATCCTGCAAACTCTTCATCTTCAACATCAGTCAAGTCCCAGGACAAGAATAAAATCAAATCTGAAGGGCGATTTTCTTAGAATAGGATAGGATAGGATAGGATAGGATAGGATAGGATAGGATAGGATAGGATAGGATAGGATAGGATAGGATAGGATAGGAGTAGAGTAGAGTAGAGTAGAGTAGAGTAGAGTAGAGTAGAGTAGAGTAGAGTAGAATAGAAGTAGGGTAGGGTAGGGTAGGGTAGGGTAGGGTAGGGTAGGGTAGGGTAGGGTAGGGTAGAGTAGAGTAGAATAGAATAGAATAGAATAGAATAGAATAGAATAGAATAGAATAGAATAGAATAGAATAGAATAGAATAGAATTCTTTATTGGCCAAGTGTGATTGGACACATAAAGAATTTGTCTTTGGTGTATACGCTCTCAGTATACATAAAAGAAAAGATACGTTCGTCAAGAATCATAAGGTACAACACTTAATGATAGTCATCGGGAACAAATAAGCAATCAGAAAACAATATCAATATAATTGACATATTAATTAACCGGATAATAATATTAATTAACGGGAGATTAAACTAGAAGACTTCCAAGGTCTCTTCCAATTCTGTTTTTCTGTTACTCTGTTTGGCCATCAAAACAGTCAGTCTATCTAGAGTCAGGATTGTCCTGGACTTACGACTGTTCATTTAGTGACCGTTCAAAGTTGCAATGCAATGGGCCCCCCTTTTTTTTTTTACAATTTGTCGCAAATTGTTGTTCAGTGACCTTCCATTTGAATTTTTGTGGTTTCGGTTCTGGTGGATGTTATTGACTCCTTCCCCTCCCCATATAATTATCTTACCTGTTTTGCATCCAGAAAATGTATTTTTAATCATTTGCCATGTTTTACTTTTGATTCTTTTCTCGATGTTGTGCGTTGTGGGTGCACAATCACACTGCGATTGTCCAAATTAATACTTTTTCCAATCCGCCTGCTGCAAATGCCTTTAAAAAAAAAATAAAATAAATTCATTTCTTCCTTTTTCCAGCTTTTTGGGATGTTGATTTTATTTTAGTATTATTTCAGCCCTGGTTTGCTTGCAGATTAATAGCGTGTGATTATTTTTCCCTGCGGAAGAAATCTGGTAGGTGTTTGGCATATTTAGAAAGAAAAGTGAAATAAACTGTATGTGGAGCATACAACTGTATGTTTTTCGTGTTAGGATGTTCACGCCCTCTGAAACCCCACCCAAGCTGGAAAAATTTAATGTGGATTTCATTTATTTGGGATTAAAACAACTAGCTGGTGTTTCGTAGGACAGGATATTGAAAACTGCCACTTTTAAATTGGATGGATTATAATTCAGTGTCAAACAATCTCTCCAAAACTCCAAGAAACTCCCCGTTTCTAAAAAGTTAGCCTGTCAGGGAACAAACTGCCAAGGTAATTTTCTTAATGCGAGGGGTATTAAATTATTATTATTATTAATTGAGGGGGCGGGACCCTTGGGATTTTCCTGTGACTGGATTAATTATTCAGTTTTCTGGCTTGGAATAAGACATTCAGAAGGCCCTCATAAAAGAGAACTCAAGCCAAGGAAGCAATCGTGAAAATTCACTAAATTGAACATTTCAGTTCCTTTTGTGATGACAGCCAGCCAAGAGGGTTTTCTAAAGTCATCTAACTATTAAGCCAATGTGGGGAAGTTTACAAAATGCAGTTTAATGCAATGCCGTTCTTCAATTCTAGTTTGTGGATCAAATCTATGATGACGTTTGTCCTTGCTGCGTTTAAATGTCCAGTGTAGTAGATTAGAAGCATTGCACGGAATCAGGGTTAGTGACCATTTAGTAGTTTAGTAGTTAATGAGTTAGTTAATTTTTTAGCTAGGTGTTTTTTTTTAGCCCTGGGATAGCTGTTTTCTCTGTTCCTGCCCACTCCTCCTTGGATTCTGGATTATCAAGACTTCTGCTCTGAATTTGCATCCAAAGTAAATACTTCTCATCTTAAATGCTTCTCATCTTAAATGCTTAACGGGGAGGGGGTTCTCTGTGTCCCCTCTCTCTTTCTCAGCTCTTTTCTGAGATCTGGAGGGCCGATACAAGCAGTCCTCAACTTATGACCCTAATTGAGCCCAGAAGTATGTTCACTAAGTGAGTCATCCCGTAAACCAATCTGATTTTATGACCTGGTGGTTTTTTGGCGGTGGTCGTTCAGCCAATGCCACAACGCAAACTCCCAACTGCCATTAAGGGAAATCCATGGTCATTAAATCAACCCTTTGTCTGCAATAGGCATGGCTCACTTAACAACTGTATGGCTTAGCCGTGGGCGTCCTGATTCCTGGTCATAAGCCCGAGGACTACCTGTGTCGGTTCATAACCTGGCCACCCTCTTACAGTAGGCGATTCCTGGTTAACCGTCTCGCAGTTCAAATTATCCTTGTTTAATTGTTTTGGATCACGCTCCAGCTAGAGCAGGGGTCTCCAACCTTGGCCACTTTAAGACTTGTGGACTTCAACTCCCAGAATCCCTCAGAGGAATTCTGGGAGTTGAAGTCTACAAGTCTTAAAGTGGCCAAGGTTGGAGACCCCTGAGTTTCCAGAGTAACCTTTATTGCTGTAGGAGGAATAAATGTAGATCTCTTTTATTTCATTTTTTCTCGTTCTTCCTTCTGCTCCTCCTCCTCCTCCTCCTTTCTTTTTAACACCTGTATTTTCTTTTTGCTGATTCAGCAACAGTCTCAATCTTTATACTTTGACAAAGAACACATGAAGAGGCGATTAGGCAGAGCCACCTATGCCGTGGAGGCTAGGGAGTATATTGTAAGTCCCGTGGACGTGTGGACGGCCGGCGCAACCACTGAAGTCTTTGCAACGTCGCAAGGGGAGGACGTGGGCTCAGCTCCAAGATCCAATTCGACCCTCGGCAAACCCCAGGAGTTTGCAAAAAAACAAAAACAACCCCAAATCTTGAAGGGCGGGGCAGCTTCCTTCCTTCACACCCCAGGGCGTGTGCTGTGTTGCCTTGCGATTTACAAAATCCTAAAAAATCGGGGGAAACCCGAAGCAACTCTGGCGAACGGCGGGGAATAAAAAAAACGAATGTGACCACTAAAGAGGCAGAATGACTGCTGCAGTGAATCTCTCTTTGAAGATAAAGGAAGCAAAAAAATGGCCATTCGGTAGAGCTGTAAGCTGGGGTGAATATGATTATTAATGATACTAATCCATCTGGATTTAATTGCGGTGCGATTTCTGGGATTTCTAGACAGGTTCAGAGGGATTGGTTTGATGTGGACGTTGGTTGGATTCTCACAACCTTGAGGGGTTTGCTGACAGTGAGAACAATTAATCAGTGGAACGACTGGCCACCAGAAATAATGGATCAGACGGGGCAAATCCCCATGGAAGATAGCTGCATAAACACCACCATGAAGTTGAAACAAAACAGGAAGGTAGTCAGGCTGAGTTCAACACAAGACTTGAGGCTATATTTCCAAGAAGTCCTCAACTTACGGTCAAAATTTCTGTTGCTAACCGAGACAGGTGTTGAGTTTTGCCCCCATGTTACCTGGCTTGCCACAGTTATTAAATGAATCACTGCCTTTGTTAAGTTAGTGACGAAGTTGTTAAGTGAATCTGGCTTTCTCGGTCTAGAGGTCCCACCCGTCCCCCAGGGACACCACGACCGTCATAAATAGGAGTCCGTTGCCAAGCGTCTGAATTTTCATCACACGGACGCTGCAATGGTCGTAAGTGTGAAACACAGTCCTAAGCCACTTTTTCTTCAGTGCCGTTGTAACTTTGAGCGGTCACTAAACCAACTGTAATTAAATCATCACCTTGGTAGGCTTGTTCTCACCCAGAGAGCTGGACGAGAGAGTTTCACTGCAGTGGGCAGCAAGCTCTGGCTCGTGAACCCCGCGCCAAAGTTTGGCAAAATTGACTTGCTCCAAAAATCACCTTTTGAAGAGGGGAGATGCTCCCGTTCTACGCTCCATTTCTCCGCCGAGCCTCCCCGTTCCAATGCAGAATATATATATATATTTGTGCCTTACGAGGCTCTTCAATCTTGGCCTAACTGTCCGCCCTCTTGCCCGCTGTAAACGAGAGTCATGGTTTGCCACGTGCCAGTAACACCGAGATCCACCGGCTTCTCCATGCGCTGCCGCGTGTTTATCGTTTTGCTTTCGGCTTCCCCTCCATCGGCTCCCTCTGCTGCATCCTGACAACATGAGCCCCCCCGGAGGGTTATTGCCTTGTTCCAGATTCAAGAAAAGGGGGCTTTGTGGGAAATCAGAGCCTGACCCCACCTCCCTTTCTTCTCCAGAATCCATTGCAAACGGCCATCGGTTGGGGGGAAACACTCCCCCTCCCCAAATAAACGAAGTAGGGGATATGGTTGGAAAAGGCGCAAAGGAATTTTATTCTTGAATTTATTGCTTAGGGTTACATAAACCTTCAACCTTGGCCGCTTGAAGAGGTGTGGACCTCAACTCCCAGAATTCCACAGCGGGCTGGGGGAATTCTGGGAGTTGAAGTCCACACCTCTTCAAGGGGTCAACGTTGACAAAGGCATGTTTTTTTTTTTTCTGAAGAAGAGGATCTAAAGTAGTGACGGCGAAACTTTCTGGCACTGAGTACCCAAACTGGAACATGTGTGTGCGTATAAGTGTATGTGCATGCATGTGAGCGCCAGCCAGCTGGTCTTCGCATGTGCACTCCGGAAACTAGAAAAGCAGCTGGCAACGGCGCATGTGCCCACAGAGGGGACTCTGCATGGCATCTCTGGCATGTGTGCCATAGGTTCGCCATCATGGATCGAAAGGACTTTGATATTATCTTATACCTTTTTTTCCCCTCTGCTCAGTGGACTCTAGAAATTGGGGATTAGGTCATTTATTTGGGAACTGACTTGAGGCATCAGCCCTACGTAGCCCATTTTGTGATCGTCGGTTTTCCCACCAGGCCAAAAATTGTCTGGGTCAGCACCAAAGCCGTATAACTCAGATGCGAAATTCACGGTGTGCATCACCCAGAACATTAAATCCCAAACATGCTAACCAGGTTGGGTTTAAAGCCAATTTAAGCCACCCCGCAAAACAAGGCGTCATCAAAAGAAACCAAGGTTAATAAGCGTGGAAAACCAGAATCTGGTTAAATCCCAGAGGCCACCGAGTCTCAATACAGTGGTCAGGTTTGCTTCTAACTGAAGAATTAAGGCAGAATTAAGCCTTAATAATCAGGCTTAATAAGGGCTGAAAACGAGTTTCATTTTATTTTATTCTATTTTGCAGGGCTATGAAAATCCTTGCAAAAGTTAAAGGAATTCTCAAAAAAATTAACCACCGTCCAATCCCTAGAACAAAAGTTTATTTTTTTCTTTTACATTAATCAAACCAGTTTTTTAAAAAATATATATAACTTGTATTCAGATTCTCATAATGTAAAATACAGATGAAGATAATGGAGAAAGGGGTGGGGGGGGGAAGGGAGAAAGAGAAGCATGGGAAAAGAAAAGAAGTAACATAGGAGGTTTTTAAGAAGAGATTGGACAATCATTTAGGGCTTTCCTGCCTGGGCAGGGGGTTGGACTAGAAGACCTCCGAGGTCCCTTCCGATGCTGTTATTCTGTTATGAAAAAAAAAAGCATGAACTTCCAACTTCTTTTTCAGCGCCGTAAAAATAATAAAATGCAGCCTCAATATTTCAGTTCTACATGCTTAGTGACGCATGAGCCATTGCTATCACTTCCGTAACAGCAATCCGTTTCGCGCAAAGTTTGAAGAAACTTTTTGGAACCTTTTGGGCAGTCATGTTGACAGTTTAAAAGCCTCCACCGTAGATGCAAAATAATAGGAATCCTAATAATGGCAAAAAATCAGGAAACCCAACCCCTCTGCAAAACAATACCTTTTGTTCTCATTTCTCCCCCCTTCCTCCTCTGTCTCCCCACCCCACCCCACCCCATCCCTGCCTCATTTTGTAAGCTGTAGATACGCTGTATATATGTGTGGTCCAGCCCGTAGCATCTCTGGAGTGACCGTTAAAAAGAGTGGCCTTGTTGGATGGCAAAATCCGTAGCTTTGGCGTTGTATTCTTTCCCTGTCTAGAGAGTGACCAGCTTTGACTCATAGCGCATGCTTCTTGGAGGGATGGTGGTTTTTCCTCTGGCATCCATCCCTCCCGTAGTTTTTATAGCCTGCATGTAGCTGTTGGAGATGTGTAGTAGCCGTGTGTCTTTGTAGATGTTCACAGCCAAGGGGGTGGGGTGGGGTGGAGTGGGGTGGACAGCAAAGGAGATGCCAGGATTTTGCGGGCCGGGGGACCGAAAGGGACCGAAAGGGCTGACCCTTCAGTGTTCTGCAAGATGTTGATCGCATTTATTCAAAAAAAAAATTTTTTTTTTAAAATGCAAAACGCCATTTATCACGGCGTTTTGCAGAGAGGTTCAACCTTGGGGGGGGTGTTTTCAGGTAAGTGCAGGGGGGGGGAAAGGTGATGTTGCAGCTTGCCAGGTGGAGTTGGAAACGCTAAGGGAATGGATCCATGCCTTAGGTGGTTTATTTATGATTTATTTCCCACCTTTGTTATTTTTATTATTATTATTTATAAACAACTCAAGGTAGCAAATGTAACTAACATTCCTCCTATTTTTCCCCCTGGGCCGAGAGAGAGGAACTGGTCCAAAGTCATTCAGTCGGCTTTCATGCCTAAGGCAGGATTAGAACTCACCGTCTCCTGGTGATTAGCCCAAAGTCTCACCCAGTTGGCTTTCATACCTAAGGCAGAACTAGAACTCACGGTCACCTGGCTGATTTATGTTATTTAGATTTACGCGGCCCCGTAAATTGGCACAATTCAATCCAGCAAACATAACACACCATTCCTGTTTTTCTCACACTAACAGCCCTAGGAGGTAGACCTTCTTCCAGATCTAAGAGGGGACTACAATTCCCAGTTCCTAGTCCCAGCACTTCACCCTTAACAAAACCAGTTCTTAATGCTTTTTATCTTCATGACCAATTCACGGGAAGTGAAATTTGAGAAAAAGCTGCGTATAAAACTGGAATTCTAGCTCTAAATTCTGGTGGAGTGTAGAAAGATAGGGAAATTATCCCTGGGTGGAAATATGTAAGAATTGTTGCACTAAGCAAAACGGAGTTAAAACCTTTTTTAAAATCCAGAGCAACAAGATAACATTCAGAAGAGACAGGGGTAGATTTCCAGATTTCCAGCTTGGGAAACCTATTTATTTTTTTACCATTCTGATACATTGGGATAAATTAAAAATACGCTGATGTGCTAACTCATTAGATGCAGAGAAAAGGTTTGTTTATTTTTAGAGTTTGGTTTACTCCCAGCATTTATTTTTAGACATTTCAGCAGGATATTAATCTGACCTATTTTAAAAACCAGGACAGGAAGCCATATTTCTGAGTCTGTTCAAAAAGGTTTTTACTGGCAGATCAAAAACCCTAAAATTGCACTGTTTTGAACCATGGCTGTAAAAACCAGAGTCTTTAGTAACGCATCAGTAAGCTGGAGTTTAAATTGTTTTATGTAATAACAACCCATTTATTTTTGGTTCGTCTAAAGCTAGGCTATTAGTTTCCATCTCTGCATTCTAGTGAGGTTTTTGGGCTTATGAATTAATACAAAATTTTATTTACATCCTTGGGAGAATAGTTTTTTTTGTTTGGTTTTGTTTTTTTAAGTGACAGCTTCACTGGAGTTTGAGGTGGATTAGAAGAGTTTACATTCTTTTCAGGCCAAATTGTCTTTTTTTTTTTTTTCCTTCTTTCTATTGTGCACCAAACTCCAGTTTTGAACGCCCTGATGCTCAAACTGGAAATGTGAAGAATATTGTCATGAAGGAAGTTGGAAGGAATAAGAGATATTGAGATGTTTAATTTCCTCACTTCCTGCCTAGAAGCTAAACACTTTTTTCCCCAAGCTTCCAGACAGAAAGAAAGTGAATTAAACAGTTCTCACTGCCACTGAATAATTTTTTATCTATTTATCTATATCTATCTATCAATCTATCTATCTATCTATCTATTTAACTTTTTCTTTCTTTCTTTTTCCTTCCTTCCCTCATCCCTTTTTTCCTCTCCCTCCTTCCTTCCTTCTTTCCCTCCCTCTCTCCTTTCCCTTTGTCTCCTTCCTTCCTTTCTTCCTCCCTCCTTCCTTCTTTCCCTCCTTCCCTCCCTCTTTTTCCTTCCTTCTTTCCTTCTCTCATCCTTTTTTCCTCTCCCTCTTTCCTTCATTCCTTCCTTCTTCCCTCCCCCTCCTTTCCCTTTGTCTCCTTTTCTTCCTCTCCCTACTTCCTTCCTTCCTTCTTTCCCTCCCTCCCTCCCTCTTTTTCCTTCTTTCCTTCCTTCTCTCATCCCTTTTCCTTTCCCTCTTTTTCCTTCCTTCTTTCCTTCCTCCCTTCCCTCCGTCTTCTTTCTTATTTTATTTATTCAATTTCTATAGCCGCCCATCTCAATCCAGGACCCCAATCAGACCCCAATAATTAAATAATTATTAATAATTAAAGCCATAAAAACACCAAAACTGGTTATGAATCATTCTTGGAAGCCACCAACACAGTCCTAACAACTACATGTAAAAAGTTGGCAAACTATTTTTTTAAAAAAAAAGGTTAAGAGGGTTAAACCAGAAAGAGTTGACTTTGCATTATTCATCGGCTCTTAAGTCACCTTTTTCTTTTCTTTTTTTCCCCAGAGACCAGTTAGCATTGAAGAGGCAGGATTAAAAAAACCAATAACCCTGAATTTGTATCTTTAGGCAGTGGGGAAAGCAAGGCAGTATTTTACGATCTTGTGAACCTTTGCAAAGTTGTGTGAAAAGCAGTGTCTATTTGCACAAGCTGAGCAGACTCTGTGTGTGTGTCCAGTTCATTCGCATCGTTTTATTAGATGCCATTTTGAGCTTGGTCTCCTTTTTTTCTGATACGTTCTTTTCTTTCTCTCTCTCTCTCTTTTCCTCCCCTTCTCCGTCCTTCTCCGTTCTAAATGCGAAGCTTTCCCTGAAGCTGGTAAGCACCATCCCAGCATGTATATATATATATATATATATATATATTTTAAAAATCACCGTTTGATACCTGTGTGACTTGTATAGCTTATCCAAACAGCCGCATTGAAAAATGACTATTTTTCCCCCTGTTGTCTTTTTGTGTGCATTTGTGTGCATTTGTGTGTTTTGCGTGTGTTTATTTATTTGTTTTTTTTTTTTCCTTTTCTTTTGGCCTTTATCAGATAACTTTGAATATGCAGGTCTGGAATTTAATGGAGGTGATCCCATTTTTGATGCTGCTAATGAATTACTAAGAATTAACTTGTAGTGTTTTAGTCTAATTAGCCGGCACGTGATGCAGGCTGTAAACAAAAAAAAAACGTAGATAATAGGCTTGTAACTGACAGATGGCCTTGAAACAGATTTAAAATAATTTAATTGGGGTTAAAAAGAGGCTTTTTTTCCATCCACAGGTGGGGAGAACGAAAAATATGTGTTGAACTCAATAAACAACAGAGAAAAGTCTGGCCAATTTGGATCATAGATGTCTTGTTAAAAAATAAATAAACAATGCTGCCAAATTAAAGAAAATTTAGGATAGCAAGTTTTCGGAGTTCTTTGCAAATTGCAAGAATATTGTGTTAGTTAAAGGTTTGCTTATTCTAGTGACAAATTACAAAGGAATTGGTTACTATCCGAAATTGGCAAGGTACTGAAAATACCCATCTGCTAATTTTTTTCTCCCCAAATAAAATATGTGGTATCACTTTCACTGCTAAAAG
The DNA here is from genome assembly GCA_030761175.1 of Masticophis lateralis. Taxonomy (NCBI): domain Eukaryota; kingdom Metazoa; phylum Chordata; class Lepidosauria; order Squamata; family Colubridae; genus Masticophis; species Masticophis lateralis. The sequence goes on from JAUDYJ010000015.1 coordinate 12,690,043, forward strand.
TTTTTCCTCCTAGCTGAAGCAGCCAGCTGTCCAGAAAAAAATCAATATTTGATACCCATGTAATGGAATATCAGCCTGTTGAAGCTGGCTGACAAGGCGGCACAAAACTTCTGCATTGTCCATGGCTGGTATAGATAGTCCTTGACTTACAACCAGAACTTCCATTGTTAAGCAAGATGGTCATTAAGCGGATCTTTCTGAATTTTACGACCTTTTTATTTTAATTCCTACAAGCACATTCATAGCACGGTTTTATAGAAATCTTTAAACTAGCGAGTAAAATATTGCACCTATATCCAGAAGTCTTCGGCAAGTTAAACAAGCTGATAAAATATGACCGGGTTTTTTTTTTTAATCACACCATTTTCTTCAAATTTGTACTTTTGATTCTTATAAGTAAAATTGCCTTTACGTAGAATCCACAGGTTGGGACTTTCGTAGTATCACATCACTGTCAATCAAATGACCCCGGACTCTGCAACAATCATTATTTATACCGGTTGCCAAGGGCCCAAATTTTGTTTCCATGGCTTCAGGGGTGCGGCGTACGGTCGTAAGTGTGAGGATGTGGTTGTAAGTCACTTATAAGGCAGGACAAGAAGCAATGGATGGAAATTAACCAAGGAGAGAAGCAATCTAGGATTAAGAAGAAATTTCCTGATAGTGAGAACAATTAATCAGTGGGAGATCTTAATTTAGAATTAAAGAGAACTCTATTCATTCCAAAATTAATCAGTGGAACAGCTTGCCACCAGAAGTTGTAGATTTTCTATCACTGGAGGTTTTCAAGACGAGATTGGACAGCTATTTGTCCAGGACAGTATAAGGTCTCCTGAGATCCCCAAGGTCCCTTCCAACTTTTTTATTTTGTTATTCTCGGCTAGAGTAGTTCTTCAGTGAAGGATGGAAAGTCTCGGCTAAGGAAGTTAAACTTTTTCTCTGAACAATTCAACACTATCCAAAGGATCTTCAGGAATATATAATTGATGATCCTTGGTAATAAATCTTTGCATATCCTTCTCTGTCCTTCATTGAGTTCAACATCAATCATAATAACTGGACTCTACAGATGCTGTCACCATCTTGGAGATCCATTTGTCTCGGTTTGTTAGCCAACTACGTTTTTCAGCCTTTCACGCAAACGTTCCTCAAACTAACGCTTTTTTAATCCCTTCCCAGCAAATTTCAACCAAGCCATTTAAAAGAATAACTCCATTTAATTCCAAAAACTGGGGCTGGTGACAAGGGGTCGGTTCACTGGAGGCTCATCGTACGTTCTAGCTCAGCGAGAAGGCTAGCTCAAAGAGCTTCACGGTGAATAAGTTGGTGGGTTAGGTTTGGCGCTACAGGTCGTCCTTGATTTACGACCACAATGGAGCCCCAGATTTCCGTCACTCAGCGAGACAGTTGTTAAGTGAGTTTTGTCTCATTTTATGACCGTTCTTGCCACAGTTGTTAAGTTAGGAACATGGGGAGGGGGGTTCAGTGAATCTGCCTTCCTCATTGACTCTGCCGGTCAGAAGGTCAAAATAAGGGATTGCCTGATCCCAAGGCACTGCAACGGTCATAAGTATGAACCAGTTGCCAAGACCATCTCAATTTTGGGGACATGGTTGTGTGAGGAGCCTTCAAAGATCGTAAGTGTAAAATACAACCATCAGTCCCCCCTTTTTTTTCAGTGCCGTTGCTAACTTGGAACGGTCACTCAACGGACTGTCGTAAGTCAAGGACTCGCTGTAATTTACTAGCGAGGTATTTAAATAGGGTATTTGTCCTGAAATTTTTGTCAGGGTTGGAGGTGGTTGGATCAAGAAATCCCGGATGGAATAATTGGAGGCAGTTCAGGAGGCAGTACCCTGTTTCCCCCAAAATAAGACCTCCCCTGATAATAAGCCCAATCGGGCTTTTGAGCGCATGGCAATAAGGCCAAGCACTTATTTCAGGGTTCAAAAAAATATAAGACAGGGTCTTATTTTCGGGGCAACACGATAGATCTATCAATTTCAAACTCAGACAGTCGATTATCAACAGATAAGCATCTGCAGATAAATTGGAACCCAACGGCTCTGGCGAATTTTGTCGAATTTTGCTTCCCTTGCATTTTCTGTTAGCTGGGTTTAACAACCACAACAATCCTCCAAGAGACCCTTTGCTGCTTTCCTAGCCAGGAGGGCTTCAATTCCGCCTGAGAAAAATTCAAAGCAATACGGCAGAGCAGCCCAAGGGGCGAACAGTCTTCCTTTCAACGGAGGGATGGTGAAAGAAATATTAAACGGCAGGGCTAGATTTCTTTTCAGCGTGGAATGAAACAGGCAGGAAAAGTAGGTGAAAAGTGAAATGTACCAGATCTTCTACCTGGAAATCCAAAACCACCTTCCTCCAAAGGTTTACAAAAGTCCAATCTTATCCCCAGCCCATGTTTTAATCAATCTCCTGCCGATTGCTCTCCGTTCCAGAAAATAGCTCATTTTCTGCTTAATCTGACCCTGGTGGGTTGCAAATTTGAAGATTTCCCCTTCTAGCCCTTTTTTTTCAACCACTGCAGCCATAAAGGTTGTGCCTTCGCTATCATTTGCATACTGTTAGAGGCAGTCCTCAGATTATGACCGTCCGTTTAGTGACCGTTTAAAGCGATCATTCATAGATTCCCATCCCCCCACCCACCCGAGCGAAGTGCCCTAAGAGGAAAGCCACATTAGTTCATGTTGGGAAGGAAAAAAAGGAAATCAGACACATTCGGGTAGTGCTTTTCCCGACAAATGTTAATGAAGCTGGTGGCATAAATTTAATTCAATGAAGCTTTTGTCCAAGATGCAGCTCCCTTCATCAATAACAAACCCATTCTCCCTTCCCAGTTTCTCACCCAATCTCCTCCCTAAATTAAGCCCTAGATTAATCTAGCCATTCTGTGCATCCGACGAAGGGAGCTGTGGTTTGCAAAAGCTTTAAGCCTTTTAGTAAAATTAGCGATTCACAAAAGATGCTCCCAAGGTTTTTTTCCCCCCCTTGTTTATTTATTTATTTATTAATTAAGAGAGAGGTTTGTATCTTAGAGAAGAACGCGGGAACCTCCCTGCGATTGGCTCTTCAACAGCCAATCCGCTGTCTTTAAAAAACACCTTTAAATCATCAGCCAAGACAACACCTTATGATAGCTAATTGGGTCAGAAATATTGCTCTACAGGCAGAGAAAATCCTCACGTGGAATGGAGGTTCATCACGATCAACAGATTTCACTTTTCCTCTCTCTTTTTTTTTTCCTCTCCTTTTTCCGCCTTCCTGCAATCCTCAGGGAGGAGGACCAGAAGATTATAGCAACCTTCCCCCGGAGCAACGGAGAAAGAAACTGCAGCAAAAAGTGGATGAAATCAACAAGGATATTCAGAAAGAGCTGGATCAAAGGTAGATCAAACGATAGGGGGAAAAAAAGATGTTGAGACTAGTCTAGAAAGAGTGCGGAGAAGAGCCGCAAAGATGATTAGTGGGGGCTGGAGGCTAAGACATATGAAGAACGGCTGCAGGGACTGTGGGTATGTCTAATGAAAAGAAGGACATGATAACATCTTTCAATATTTGAGAGGCTGCCCCAAAGAAGAAGGGGGGGGGGGTATCAACCTATTCCTCAAAGCACCTGAAGGCAGGACAAGAAACAACGGATGGAAACTCATCAAAGAGAGAACCAAACTTAGAATTCAGGAGAAAGTTTTTGCTTGTGGAAACAATTAATCAGTGGAGCAACTTGCCTCCAGAAGTTGTGTCCTCCATTACTGGAGGTTTTTAAGATGAGATTGGACAGCCCTTTATTTGGCTAAGCTTTTTGCCGTCACATGCCAAAAGTAGGGGGAGCGCAGGTGCCCAACACCCATCACTCAATACGCCCCACCCACCCCCTGCGCATGCACACATGACCCCCCCTCCAAACTCCCCTCGGTTTTGGCATGTGATGGCATGGTGGGCCCAGTAGGCCCAATTTGTTTGCCCTCCCCAGGCACCAGAGGCTTTCTAGGAGCCTGAGGAGGGTGAAAACAGCTTTCCACATCCATATAACAGGGTCTAAACGGACGAGTACAGCCACTGCTCGCCTGCTCCAAGCCCTGAAAAGATTTTGAGAGTGGTTTTAAGTTCCTGGCTTGATGGTCATTCTTCCCTCTTCCTTCACAGAGAGGCCTTAACGAAAATGAAAGACGTCTACGTCAAGAACCCCCAAATGGGGGACGCAGCTAGCGTGGACATTAAGTTAGCTGAACTCGGGCAAAACCTGGAGAAGCTGAGGCTGGAAGTACAAAAATTCGAGGTAGGGAGTTAACCAAGCACCAGTTAGTGCTGTGTTTCTCAACTTTAAGATGGGTGGACTTCGATTCCCAGAATCCCCCCAGCCAGCCTGCTTTAAGATAAGTGTAGTTCAGCTCCCAGAATTCCCCAGCCGGAATGCTTTAAGATGTATGGATTTCAATTCCCAGAAAGGCTTGAAAATGTATCCCTGAAGAATTCTGGGAACAGATGTCCTTACATCTTAAAATTGCCGACGTTGAGAAATGCTAAGTTTAGAGCAGGCTTTCCGAGCAGATGCCGCCCAGATGTGCTAGGCTGGCAAATTCCAAAATCCTTGGCCAGGACAGTGTACTAGGGATTCTGGGAACTGTAGTCTCAGCCCATTGAGCTGAGCATCATATTGGGGGCTTGGTCAAATCCAGATGGTTTTTCCAAGATGTGGGGAGTTTTCCAAGAAGTCTCCCCCATTAGCTTTGTAAGGTAGTCTAGAGAAGAAACCCAACTCTCTCTGTATTGTCAGATCACATTAACCGAATCTTGCAAAACTGAAAGCATTTCTCCTTTCTTTTCCTTTCCTCTTACTCTCTGGAAAATTTCTGAGATGCTTCCCATGCCCCTTTTCCATCTCTGGGCTGAGATACTTTTATCTAGTCTGCAGTTCTTCCTCCAGTCTCCCAAGGCCATTCCCACAGTCCCTCATTTTCCCGCCTTCTCTGCTTCAGGGCTGGTTAGCGGAAGTGGAAGGTCGGTTACCTGTCCGGACGGAGGTGATGCGCCGCCAGAGTGGAGCATACGAGCCCCAGAGTAACACCTTGACTGTCATCAACTGCGTCCAGGACCGAGAGAGGTACAGTACCTGTACTGTGCTGGAGAATCCATGAATGGCAAAGGTCTGGCGCCAGGCCCGCTCAGATGCCAACCTTGCAACCTCAAAGCCGGCGCAGCCCTCACCTCGCTTTGATGCATGATTTCCGATGCATCTTTCTCTCCTCCAGTTCTACCCCCACAGGAACAACAACCCTGAGAGGTAGGCTGAGCGGAGAGTGACTGGCCCAAGGGTTCCTAGAGAGTTCCCATTGTCTGAGAGCCGATTTGAATCTGGGTCCAATCTCCAGTTTAATTTCCTCTGAGATCTCTGAATTCCCATTCAGGCTGAAACTCACCCTACACGGGTGGTGAAGTTAAAAGGAACGGGGTCATGTTGTGAAGGTTTTCTGGGATTAAGATTAGATTGAGATGATGGTCTTTATTGCCATTTTTTTACTGTGAGCACCCTGGCACACATTAAAAATTCCGTCACCTGCTCTCAAAAGAAAGTATATATTTACCCATATCCACAGATAACACACATATAAACATGCTATATATAGATATATATATCTACAAGGGACGCGGTGGCTCAGTGGCTAAGAGGATGCACTAGTCAATCGCAAGGCCAGCAATTCAACAGTTTGAGTCCCTAGTGCCGTGTAACGGGGTGAGCTCCCGTTCCTTGTCTCAGCTTCTGCCAACCTAGCAGAAGATTGGATGGCCATTTGTCTGGAATGGTATATAGGATCTTCTGCTTGAGCAGGAGATTGGATTAGAGGATCTCCAAGGTCCCTTTCACCTCTATTATTCTGAATTCTGTAATGGTTAAGGGTCTCCTGCTCAGGCAGAGGGTCAGACTCGAGGACCTCCAAGGTCCTTCCCAACTCTATTCTGATTGATTGATTCAACCTGGAACTAAGGAGAAATTTCCTGACAGTGAGAACAATTAACCGGTGGAATGGCTTGCCACTGGGAGATCCATCGCTGGAGGTTTGCAAGAAGAGATTGGACGGCCATTTATCTGGAATGATATATAGGATCTCCTGCTCGAGCAGAGGGTCAGACTAGAGGACCTCCAAGGTCCCTTCCAGCTCTGTTATTCTGAATTTGGGGGGTGACATGATAGTATTTTCCCAATAGTTGAGGGGCTGTCACAAAGGACAGAGGGCATCTATATATTCTCCAAAGACCCTGAGGGCAGAACTTCACAGCAGAGACCCCGGTGGGGAAGGCAGGGCGAGGGGCAGCGTCTCCTCCCTCCTTCTCTCCAGCCGACCCCGACAGGTTGCTATAGTGGTTGGCTTCCTTTTTCCTTTTCCTGTCTTGAGCAGTCCCGATGGCGGTTACACAGAGGAACCCAGCCAGGAGAGTGAGATGAAAACGCCGACGACCGAATTTGATGACGAATTTGATGATGAGGAACCGCTGCCCACCATTGGCACCTGCAAGGCTCTGTACACCTTTGACGGTAAGGGAGGCATTCTCCAAGCAGGACCCAGAAGCTTCTGGTGAAAGATTTGTGCACTCTTTGGACTCACTTTACCAAAATGTACAGGGATGGAGATGGGGGGTTCTTCCTTCAGCATCTAGATCAGGGGTGAAATGCTACCAGTTCCTTGTGGTTCGGGAAAACTGGTAGTGATAAAAAGCTACCGGTTCAGTTTAACTGGTATTTCCGACAATCAGCTGTGCCGAGGGAGGGAGGGAGGGAGGGAGGGAGGTTGACTCAGCCTTCCACTCTTCCGAGGTGAGTCAAACGAGGACCTAGATTGTTGGGGGCAAGAGGCTGTCTCTGTAAACCGCTTAGAGAGAGCTGTGAAGCGATATATAAGTCTAAGTGCTATTGCAAAGGAAGGAAGGAAGGAAGGAAGGAAGGAAGGAAGGAAGGAAGGAAGGAAGGAAGGAAGGAAGGAAGGCACAGTGCAGTATTGCTGGTTGATTCTGTTCATTGCCAGCAGTTCGATCCTGAATGGCTCAAGGTTGACTCAGCCTTCCATCCTTCCGAGGTGGGTCAAATGAGGACCCAGATTGTTGGGGGCAATATGCTAACTCTGTAAACTGCTTAGAGAGGGCTATAAAAGCACTATGAAGCAGTATATAAGTCTAAGAGCTAAATTTTCTGCCCGCTTAGGGGCAGGACTAGCCCTGATGCAGAGGATGTGACTGAATTTAGAGGGTTTTTTTTTTTATTACCTGTACTAACCCACCTCAATTTCTCACTTCCAGGACAGAATGAAGGAACCATTTCGGTGACAGAAGGAGAAACTCTCTACGTCATAGAGGAAGACAAAGGAGATGGGTGGACTCGCATCCGGAGGAACGAGGATGAGGAAGGCTATGTCCCCACTTCTTATGTTGAGGTCTTTTTGGAGAAGAATGCCAAAGGTAACACGGCTTATACACAATTTATGACCCCAGTTAAGTCCAAAACTTCTGTTGATAAGCGAGACAGTTGTTAAGTGAGTTTTGTCCCATTTTAAGACCTTTCTTGCCCACCGTTGTTAAGTGAACCCCTGCAATGGTTCAGTTAGTCACACGGTTGTTAAGTGAATCTGACTTCCCTGTTGACTTGGCTTGTCAGATGGTCGCAAAAGGGGATCATGTGTCTCCGGGACATTGCGACCGTCATAAATGCGAGTCGGTTGCCAAGCCTCTGAGTTTTGATCACGTGACCCTGGGGGGTTTCTGCAACGGTCGTAAGTGTGAAAAACGGCCACCAGTCCCTGTTCCCGGTGCTGCTGTAGCTTTGAATGTACATGAAATGATTTGTTGTAAGACAAGGACGGTCTGTACATTTCTTCTTTTCCTACTACTCTTATTGTTTGTATTTTGTTTTTGTTTTTGTTTTTTTAGATTCCTAAAGGAAAAATAGAAAAAAACACACAAGTCGGTTGCTGTCACAAGAGCCTCGGGATGAGCTGGGCACACAGAAGAAAGAAACGGACGATTGGATTTTATGATTATTTTGAAACGTGTCCCGTTTTTTGAAACCCACTTCTGGCGTTGGCAAGCTTGGGATGAAAGGGAGGGAGAATTAAGGCACTGAAGCCCTCAAATGGAAGGGGAATTAAAGCGCCCTTCTAAAACTGTCCTTCAAGCTCATCCTTCATTGCTTCTTACGTTCACCTGCCTTTGAGCTGTGGCACCAACGGATCCATCATCCTGGCTGGGTTCAAGCGATCTCCACCACCGCTTACCGGATCCAAACTCTGGGATCCCCTCCCTTCTTCCTCCAGGGAAGGGATGGGATCAGCTGATCAACAGTTTCCCCTTCCTCGCCTATTTTCTCCTCGTCCCTCAAAGGATTTTGCAAACGGGCCTCCTACACAGAAGATGAACAAACGGGGAAACTTTTCCCTAGCTGCTGGGGTCTTCGGAACCAAGGGATTAGACGGAGGGTCTCGCCATTAGATAGAATTTAGGATTTGTCACGAAGTCTGACATCGTACGTTCGGTCCACAGCTTATTCACGGGCCTGAGACTCAAATAATTTTTTTGTTTTAATCTAGCAGATCTATTGGCCTTTGGCTAGGAGTGGGTGGGATATTGCTTTATCTCTTGAGGAGAAAATGGAGGAGCTGAGAGGACTTCCCATGGTGCTTAGAGCAGCAGATGGACCCGTTTCCCATTGAGAGTCCATAGGACCTCTTGGGCCACGTTGAAAAGATTGACTTCCATTGATTAGGCCAATGGCCAACCTTTCTTGAAGACCCTAGATTGGAGAAGAAGATTTCCTTAGAAGTCAGGCAAGGTTCTGCTTTTGCCAAGGGAGAATGCAAAAAGGGTGTTTCCTCCCAGCTGGATGAATGGTTGTGTTTGGTGTGACTCTCAAACCATAATGTGGTGGAAGGGACCCCATTTCCCCTTTTCACTCACTCCATCTGTCCATCACACCCAGATCCAGAGGAGGTTCGTTGGAAGGAGAACAGGCTTCTATAGCAGAAACTCATGTAGAGTCATAGAAGATACCTCTTGGTGGCCTTGAGATCACCCCCAAATTAGCCCGGCTAATTTGATGGGCGTTCCTTCCAAGCCAGCCCAGGAGAACGCTTGGCTAATCAAGTTGGATTTGCATCATGCTAAGAACTAATGGTCTGGCTTGGATCCGGGGTTAGTGGTCAGCCATGGTTTATAGCATAAACAATCTCCCTTACCAAAGGCATATTGAAGAACAGTCTTAGCGTGATGTATAAATGAAGCTGCAGACTTTGGCAATCGATGGTGAGAGCCCAAGATGTGCCTTGCCCAAATCAAGCTACCTATGGTTCAGAAACACCCTGCTTTGGTCCTGAGTTCAAGCCGTTTCATAGAACCTGAAAGCTTGCAGAAAGAGGTTCAGAGGTTCCTGATTTGGAGGTTGCTGAGATAATCCGAGGGATCTTTTGATTCCCCTGGTGTTCGCCAGGACTTTAGTTCCAAGCCTCAACTCCGCTAAAAGCCCAGGACTTGGTCTGCAGCTCTCCTGCAGGAAGGAACTCAGATTTCCCTTCTAGGAAGTGCCTATGGATAACACAGGCCCCATTCATCCTACAGCCCCCTTACTAAGAATTAAGGATATTTTTTTTCTGGGTCAGCTATAGGAATGGTCTGATGTAGGGTTTCTCAACCTCGGGGGGCAGGGAGGCTTTAAGAGCAGGTGGACTTCAACTCCCAGAATTCTCAAGCCGGCCCAGATGTTGACCAATTTAATTTTGGGAGGCATGGCCAAAAAAATCTTGCCTGTTCCAAGACCTTGAACCTTTCTTTCTGCCTTGTCTTGCCAACTCGGCTGGGCTGGCTAAGCTGTTTTGCCAATCGTAGGAAGCACCGACCCGAAGCCTTGCTGAGCTTCCCAGGGATCCGTTTGCCCATCGGCGTGACTTTTTATTTTGCTAATATTCTTTTAGCCACCCAACGTCTTTCATGCAGATCTTGATTGCTTTCTCATGTCGGCCTGTTTGTTCAGCGTTCTGTCCTCTCTGGGTCTCCCAGGTCACTTTTAAGCCTCTGTTTAATCTCCTCCTTGTTCCTTTAATTTATTAAATTATTTTGCATGGCCCCTCTTGAAATCCACACACACACACACCCACCCAGCTTTTCTCGCATGGCCATTCCCACATTTATTTATTTCAGCTTTTCCCAACCCCATCCTTGCTTGCGGACTCCTACGATGGGCAAAGGGTTGGATTAGAAGACCTCTGAGGTCCCTCCCAGCCCTTTGGCTCGCTGATCCATCCCAGCCACTGTGATTCCAGCCCTTCTCGGCTCTTGTCTGGTCTCAAGTTCCACGCCCAGTTTTTAATTCCGTTTTGCGGCTACGCCATCAAATCAAAGTGGCGGCTTGGTCAGCGTCCCAAAAGACCCGAAGATCCTTCTCGAAAACGGGAGCCTTGTAGCAGATTGGCCAAGAAGGTTATTGCTGTGTGCCGAGTTCGAGAGACTGCCGGTTTTGAACTTGTCTCTTCTCAGGAGGCTCTGCACTCTGGGGAGTCAGAAGAGAGCTGAGATTTCAGCTTCAACTAGCTGTGCCTGCAACCCAATTGGACAGACAGACCGATCTATAAGAACAGGGACGGTGAAATCACATTTCTCCATCCAAAGAGGTGAAACCGATGTGCTAGAATTGATTTTCCAAGGAATTTTGTGGGATTCCCTGCCTACGTTAAAAGCATTGCCAAGAAAACTTGAATTTTCCTGACATTTTTTTGGGGTGGAGAAGGTTGTAAGCAGGAACGTGAAGAGTTGGAAGCTGAAGTAGACATTGGAAACACCCTCCAAATCGGTTAAACTGCCTATCGATGTCCGTTTGTGGATATAATTGCACCATTATAACTCTTCCAGCATCCTCACTGCTAAAATATCTGGTGGAAGAAAAGCAAAACTTGACTGCTATGAACCTCAGCGAGCTAGGAACAAGTCTAGGAATGGTCAGCTTGGATTTGCTGAGGATTGGGTGACCACAAGCCCAGGAAACTAAATTGAGCCTCCAATCTTGGGAACAGTTTACCTGTGGGGATCAGAGGTTGTTGGGTGGGGGAGAAACAAAGGCACAGCCTTCTCTGGGCTTTGGTTTACTGCAGCTCTCAATCTGCGGCGTATTTGAGGTGGGCATGAAAATTCAGGGAAGGGGCATTTCCCTCGCCCACCCAATTGTTACCCTGGTGGGCCAGGTTAATGCCCCCCTGCCCCAACCTCCCTCAAGCAGACTAGACTTCCAGGGTTTCCTACCTTACAGGGAGAATTTGAGGAAACCCAAACCAAAAATAGAATAAAATAAAGTTACAGCATGATTTGGGCAAGATAGCTTTCCTATTTGGTATTCGATAAACTCCAGTTTGGGACAGTTTGCTGAGTTATTGGCTCGAAAATAAAATGACCTGAAATTTTTCTTCTTCTTTTGCACCTGGGGTTCTCCAAAATAAATATCCCGCCGTAGTTTAAAATTCCCAATTTTTTTTTCCTCTTCTCCTTTCTCAAATCTGGCGTCCTTAGAAAAGGACCTTTTGAAGCTTTTTGAGGGAGCAAGTTCCCTCTTTTTCCCAAAAATAAATTTTTTAAAAATGTTTTTGTAGGTTTCATGTTTGGTGCATCACCGGATCTAAAGATCTCGCTAGATCATTCCTGATTAGGAACGTCTGTGCGGATGGATAGATAAATAAGATAGATAGATAAGACAGACACAACTTTAATTTGTTTCCCACAAACCAAGATTGCAATCAATCCATGGTTTCAATCTCCTTTTTTTATCCAGGTGCAAAGGCTGAAAAATATATATATACGTAAGACGAGCTCTGCCATCATTAAATTAGGGAAGGACCTGTCAGATCAGTTATCGACTGCCCAGCTTAAAGTTTTTTGCAAATCTTGAGATGACATGGGTTTAATTTGGAAAAAAAAGAAGTGGATTTAAAATATAAAGGAAGGGAAACTTATCAATTCTTTTTTCAACCCTGGAATAAGAGCGAACGCCCAGGACTCGTTTTCTTTGAAACGGTTATTTTTTCATGCAGAAGTAGAGAAAAATAAGGACAGGGAACTGTTATCTGCCCTTAAATTTTAATTCTATTATTTTTTGGGTTGCCTATTTTACTGGGGATTTTGCTTCCCAAGGCTTAATCCCTCTCCCCCCAAGATGGGTGGGGGAAAAAAAATACTTAGGAAATCATGGTGCCAAAAATGCTGTAGTTTTGAATCCCAGGGTGTGTTTTGACTTGGAAGGCTCGTTTTGAGATTTATTTTTTAATTTCACCCCGGAAACTTTCGTACATACCGTGTAATAAATTGAAATGTTTCAAAATCACCCTGATTCAGAATATTGTCCCTCGACCCCGGGGAACCCCAGATAGAGACCCTATGTTAGAAATATATATATATATATATATATATATATATATATATATATATATATATATATATATATATATATATATATATATATATATATATATATGAAAAGTTTCATCAATGCTTAAAAAGCACGCATGAAATTTTAACGCAGGGCCTTAGAGGTATGAATTTGAAGTAGCTAAGTTAACACAACCAGTTTCTAAATGGTTTTTCCTCTTCGATTAGGATCAGACTAAAAAGATGAGATTATCCTGGCCACTCAAGTCATCCTCTGCTAATGCCCTTTCTTACCATCTGTAAATAGACGAGAGAAAAAAAAAATATTTACTGAAAAACCGTGTTTTAACGCTGAGTATTTTTCAAAGGTTCTGCGTCCTTCGCATCCCTCCTTCTCATGCTTGAAGTGTCAAAAAGATTTAAAGGAAAAAAAAAAAAACCCCGCCAAATTATATTTTAACATAAAACGTCAAGCACTTTTATTTTGGTTTTTCGTTTTTTTGCATTTTTTTTAATGGTTTACTTCTGTGTGTTTAGGCACTGGATTTCTTTTTTTATGTAGGTTTTTTGGTGGCGACTTAAATGTTTGTGTATGTATGATTTTCCTAGCTGAAAAAAAAAAGGTGTAAAGAAAATCCGAGTTCTAGTGTTTTTTGACTCATTTTATTTCTGGCGACAGAATTCAATCAAATAAAGTGCTTCCATTTGAAAGCGAGCGAAGGCTTGGGCTGTGATTTGTGCATGTTCGGTGTGGATTTATTAAGAAATGTAGGAAATTAGGGTGGGGGAAAAATCAATGACAAACCTTGTACCTATATACTTGAAACAGAATACAGGTGTGGACCTTGATTTACAACCACAATTTCCATTGCTAAGAAAACTGAGGATGAAGTGAATCATGGCTAATTTTACCTTTTTTTGCCAAGACTGTTAAGCGAATCATTAGCAGTTGTTAAGTGAGTCATACAGCCTGTCATGGTTGCTTTCTTTCTTTCCTTCCCCTTTCCTTCTTTCTCACTTCTTTCCTTCATTCCTCCTCCCTTTCTCATTCTCATTTCGTTCCTTCCCCCTCCCTCCCACACTTTTTTCTTTCTCATTTTCCCTTCCACTCTCTTCTCATTCTTTCTTTTCCTTCCTCGCTTCCTCTCCTTCCTTCATTATTCCTTTCCTGCCTTCTTTCCTTTCCTTCCTTGCTTCCTCCCTCCCTCCCATTTTCCTTCTCCCTTCCATCCTCCCTCTTCTCATTCTCCTTCTTCTTTCCCTTCCTTGCTTCCTCCCTCCCTCCCTCCTTCTCCCTTCTTTCCTTTCCTTCCTTCCTCCCACTTTCCTTCACTTTCATTATCCCTCCCTCTCCTCTCATTCTCCCTTCTTTCCTTTCCTCCCTCCCTCTCTCTTTCCTTCTCCCTCCCTCCTTCTCCCTTTCTCATTCTGAAGTTTTTAAAATTTATACAGAGCACACAAAGCTGCAAGACGTTCGTTTGGTTTAGGGTAGGTAATACGAGCTTGAAGAATTTGCAAGCTGGAAGAGGAGGGGCAGAGAGGGAATCGGTTCTTAACTCATCAACGGCAACAGCGAGTGGATCTTTGCTAGTTTTTCCCAGCTGGTCTAGGATCCACTGGCTGGAGCAAAAAGGTCCCCAAGCAGAAGAGATCACTTTTCACCTTTCTCCTGTTACAGTTTGGGTGGGGCTAATTTTGTCATGGCTGCAGGGAAGGATTGGTTTTAAAAAAGAAAGGAAAATTCACCCCAGCCAGCCATGAGTTACTAACCCCAGAAGGAAAACACTTGTGACACCAAGCAGAGCTCAGAACAGCAGCTTTGGGAACTTTAAAAAAAAATAAAATGAAATGAAAAGACAAATGAAAGAAAATGAGCATCGTTTTTGGACAATTTGGGAAAAAAAGAGACCAATTTTTTACCCCAAAAATATCAGGGACCGGGGCTGGGGGAGTTAGTTCTCAAATCTGAATTTTAACTCAAGTTTAGCAGCGTTGGGAAGTCATATTTCAAAGCAAAGATCTTCATTGTCAAGGACAGGTCGTCCTTGATTTATGACCCACCGTTGAGCCCCCAATTTATGTTCCTCAGAAAATGCGTTGGGTTTTGCCCCCTTTGACTTTTCTTGCCGCTGTTGGCACGCAATGGCACGGTGGGCCTGTTTTTCACCCTCCCCAGGCTCCAGAGACTTTCTTAGAGCCTGGAGAGGGCAAAAACAGCCTTCCCCACCCACCCCCGGAGGCCGGAAATGGCCCGTTTCCCGACTTCCGGTGGGACCGGAAGGCCCATTTTTTCGCCCTCCCCAGGCTTCAGAGGCTTTCTAGGAGCCTGGGGAGGGTGAAAACGGCCTTCCCCAACTCCCTAGAGTTCGGAAATAGCCCATTTCCTGACTTCCGGTGGGCCAGGAAGGCTTGAAAATCAGTTAGCCGACGCGCGCATGCGCACTGGAGCTGAGCTAGGGCAACACTTGCGTGCCCACAGATATGGCTCTGTGTGCCCTAGGATTTTAAATATGCAATCCTCGATCAGTTCCCGTGCTCCCAGCCTTCCCAGCGTAAGGAAATTAAATCTGGGCCGGGGGAGTTAAAAGTGACACCCCTTCCCCTTCGTTTTTTTTCTATAGGGCTGACCCTTGGCTACAGCTCAGGGGATAACAGTAGCCCATCCAGCTTAGGGGACTTGGCGCAGATCGAAGCAAAAGCAACGTCGGCAGATTTTTGAATGCGAGCGAGTTTTATTGGCTGATGTTCTCGGCAGGAAAAAATAATAATAATAATAATCCATTTTGGGTTGAGTCCGGGATGAATCGTCGGAGGTCCCAGTCTCTGCAAAGTAGATCCAGGCAGGACGATGGAAAACCAAGGCTGCCCCTCCCACAGGAGGACTGGGGCAGGGTGGGGGGTGGGGAGAAAATGGCAAAGACAGGTGGCATCCAGCAGGTAGAGAGGTGAAGCCAAGAAACCTGGCCAGAGTCTCTCTTTAGGTGGGTCACCAACCCAGCCTTTGCCATCGACGTCTCGTCTTCAAAGCAGCTTCTCCCAAGTCCACATTTTCATTCTGCATCTGTTCCTCCTCCTTTCTCCAGAAAAATAATAATAATAATAATAAACTGGCTTGTTGAGGGCGATGCCATTCCAACCTGGGTCGAAAAGGGAGAACTGTGGGCAGGTGTGCAAGTCTGGGGGAGAAAGGTGCCGAGTGACAAATCGCTAGGACAATTAAGAATCTCTGCTCTCTCTCTCGAGGATTAGCAAAGCGGGCTCTGTCGAAGAAGCAAAAAGGGGAGACATCCCAAGAGGCCAGCTCTTAGTTCACGTCCAAAGCGGGACTGCCATTTGCCTAGGGGAAAAACTGAGTTTTTCCACCTTGCCCTAAGCATCATCCAGGCGGATGAGAAAGTCACATGTCCCCGAAGGAAAATTTTGCAGGAATTCTGGGTGAATGTCAGCATCGATTCACGGAGAGTGTGTCCGTCTGTCCCCCGTCTGATCCTACCAAGGATATGCTCAATCTCTTTCAGCACAAGGATGTAGAGGGTTCCCTCAACATGTGTAATATTTGGGCGGAGGGTGTTTCTGGCTGTAGCCATTTGACTGCATTAAGAAACCACTGGATGAAAATTCAAGTGTGTTTGTTGTGGATTGAGGCCCGTGTTTGGTTTTAAGGGTACCAGTGTTACCAGTTTGTGCTGGGCAATAATTGGGGCTGGCAGGGAGGGGGGGTGTCAGAGACGAGAAGGACCAAGGACAATCCATTCCTTGCAAATAAATAGATAAATAGAAGGGAACTGGGGGTTCCAGCCAACCTCTTTTGATCCATAAGAGTGAAGGGAGGAAAATATATATATATATATATATTGTGTGTGCCACAAAAGGAGCGGAAAAAACCCAAACCCTGTCAAACGATGAGATTCTTTCCAGGTGGCTTCAAAATCTCTCCTGCATGTGTCCCCACTCCATCCCACATCCAGGTAAAAATTCAGGAGAGGAACCGAAAGGAGAACCAAGAACCTCAAGAACGGATCAAGGCCAGCAAGGTGACGAAGGGGAATGGTGATGACACCTTCTGAGGGCTCCTTCCAAGAGCAACCCAAAATTTCTCCCAAAAGAACCCTTTCCCGACTTCTGAAGGTGATGGGATGAGAAGGCAGGAAACCAAACCGGAGCAGGTGCTCACCTTGGCCTGGAACGGGATGATTTTGGGGACAAATTGTAGACAGGTGAGATGCTGTCAGATCCCCTCCCCACCGCTGCCCCCAGGGCAAAGAGGAAGGGAGAAGCGACCGAGCCTCAAATTAAAATTGGGGGCCAAGGGGCTGGCTGGGGACAGGGCAGGGGGTGGTAGCGGTGAGAGCAGCGGCTGGATGTGGGTTGACTTCCAAGACGCAGGAGGAGTTTGAAAGGGGAGCAGCCGACCTAAGGGAAAGAAGGAAGGAAGGAAGGAGGGAGAAGTCAAGAATAATGACACAGGTAGCCCTGGATTTACGACCACCACCGAGCCCAACATTTCTGTTGGTAAGGGACACGTTCGTTAAATGAGTTTTGCCCCGTTTTATGACCTTTCCGGCCACTGTTGTTAAGTAAATCAGTGCAGTTGCTAAATTTAGGAACACGGTTGCTAAGCGAATCCGGCTTTCCCCCCGTTGATTTTGCTCGTCAGAAGGGTCGCAAAAGGGGGTCAAGCGACATTCTCCCCTCCCCCGGGGGACACTGCGACCGTCATAAATATGAGCTGATGGCCGAGCGTCTGAATTTTGATCGCAAAGTCAGTCAGTTTTTCCAGTGGCGGCGTAAGTTCGATTGGACACTAAACGAACTGTTGTTAAGTCGAGGACTAATGCAACATTTTTTTAAAAAAAAAACCCAGAGTTTTAAAGAATTTTTAAAAAGGTGCAGAGGTCAGTTCCTTCGCCGGACTCAGAATACATCTTTAAACAGATTAACAGGGACCACCCAGGTCATCTAGTCCAACCCCCTGCGCAAGCAGGAAACCCTACATCTGACTCTACCTAGGATCGAACTCACAACCTCCTGATTGTGAGGCAAGAGCTCCAACTCTAGGCCACAGCAGCTGGATACAGGTAGACCCCACCCTGACTTACAGCTATTCATTTAGTGAGTGGTACACAAAAGCTACAACAGCACTGGGGGAAAAAAGAGTTATGACCCGTTTTATGACGGTTTTTGCAGCATTTCTGTGGTATAAACAATACAGGCAGGATGCATATGTCAACCCTGTCACTTACCTAAAAGGGGGTGAAAATTTAGGTGCGTGTTACACATCGAATGTAGCCCCGCCCACCCGCCAGCCCCCACCCTTTGGCCTCTGCCTCCCAGAAGTTCACCTCCTTGCAGCAAGCAGCAAGAAACAGCTCCTTTCAGCTTCAGCGCAGCCTAATTAGCACAAGTTGATTGGATCAGCCTCCCGACACTCAGCTGATTTGCTCTCAGCTGTTTTGTGCAGGGCCTCTGCTGCTTGCTGCAAGGAGGTAAATTGCTGGGAGCAGGGGGTTTTTTTTCCCCCTTGTGCTAATTAAGCTATGCTGAAAATGAAAATGAAAGTATAGCAGGCTGTTTGCTGCAACGAGGCAAAATAGCTGGGACGCAGATTTCTCTTTCTTCTTTTCCTCACCAAAAAAGGTAGGTGCGTTTTATAATCTGGAGAGCGTCTTATGCTCTGAAAAATACGGTAAACCAAGCAACCAAAGGTACGTCCACTTTGGGTTCTCCAGGCAACTCACCTGAATGCATCCATCATTTTTTAAACAGCTCTGGTCTCGGCTTCAATCTTCTGTTCCCCGTGGAGACTTTCCACCTCCTGCACCTGGGCCACGTTTTGCCGGATGGCGATCTCAGGGCCTCCGCCGTAGAGCGTGCTCAAATAGATCCAGGTCTCCTCTGAGATCTGCCCGTAATCGGCTCCTGGAAAAAGACGCGAGGGCCAATCAGAAGAGATTCTGGCAGCATTTGAACTCAACAGCCTCTATCACTATTATCATCGTAATTGTACATTATTCTTATACTCTTCTTTCTCCCCCCACCCCCTTTTCAATTTTCTCTGGTGTCATCTAGATTTGATAAGATAGAATAAATTTGAAAAGAAATTGAATTAAAATATACATGATTAGAATATAGGAACTGCTCGGATACCAAACAAGAAGAATATTTTATAGCAAAGAAGATAGAAAGGAGAGGGAATAGAGGATAAGCAGAGGAGAGGGAGTGAGAGGAAAGGAAGGAAGGGAAAAGGAGAGTAAGGAAGGACAGGGGACAGGAGTAGGAGAGAAGGCCAGAAGCGGGAAAGAAGAGAAGAGTGGGGGAAAGGAAGAGGAAGTAGTGGGGAGGAGAGGAGGAAGGAGAAAGTAGGAGGAGGAGGAGGTTGGGAAGGGAAAGAAAGGAGAAGAAGAAGGCGGCTTGTTGTGAAAAGAGGGAAGAAAAGGTAGAAGAGCAACTCCGAAGGTAATTAAATGTCTTATTTTAATGCTTTTTTTAAGGAAAATATATACATATATGATTAATTATGTATAAGAAAATGCACGTTTTATATTATGTGTATAAAAAAAAATAAAACTGAAAAAACTTTTCAAAAAAAAAGAGAGAGAACTCAAAAGCCTGAAACCCTGTTTGAGGCAAGTGGGGTTTTTCAATCTTTGATTGGCCCGACGGAGACTCTTCCTTACCCTGTTTGACTTGCATGTGGCCGCTTCCTTTGGCCACGGCAATTTTGGTGTTGTCGATCGGACCAGGAGGTTCTGCGGGAAATAAAAACCGGGTTTGTGAGTTGTTTGTTGGGGAACATGCAGCGTTGAGGGCGGCTTCCCGCTCTGGATGTAGTTTGGCCAAAGGCAGGACACAAATACAATTTTTTTTTTAATCTTTTAATGACCCCTGTAATCCCTTGTATTGGGGTGGAGTTGGGGCAACTGAATGGAGCTGAGTTTTTACTGGCCGGATGCCCTTCCTGTTGTCAATGAGGAGTTTGCTACAGATATATTCTCATTCTGCCCAGAGAGAGAAATATCGGCCTCTACCTAGGATCGAACTCTCAGCCTCCTGATTGGGGAGGCAAGAGCTCCACCTTTAGGCCGCTGCATCACTCCAGGGTACAGATAGAATGAAATAAAAGGAAGAAAAACGAAACAAAGAAGTAAGAAAATAAAGTAAGAAAACAAAACAGAAACGAGATTTTCAAACCCGCTTTCTCGTTCAAGGACAGCTACATAAATCAAAGGAGGCAGTTTCAACCAAGTGGCCTCGATGTCCTTAATGCAATGGCTTCTCCCTTCCTAGAATAATTCTGACCATCACAATCACGAGGCTGGGCATTGCCGGAAAGGACCAAGGAAGAGGAGAATCGATTGCCCCGGAGCCCAGTTTTCATCCCGCCGTTTCCAATCAGCAATGAAGCGGATGTTGCTTCCTGGTTCACATCTTTACGGGGGTCCCCATCTGCCCCCCGCCCCCAACATCTCACCGTTGTCCTTCCCTTTGACGAAGGCTTCCCACTCGCGGAACCACTGCATGCTGATGCAGAAAATGACGCTCGGACACTCCTCCGCCTGGAAGGCTTTGTTCAGCTGAAAGGGGGAGAGGTCAGACTGGGGTGTGTGGGGGAAATGAAACCTCCCAGGGGGTCAAATTAATCAGAACAGAGCTGGGAGGGACCTTGGAGGTCTTCTAGTCCAACCCCCTGCTTAGGCAGGCAGGAAGCCCTATACCATCCCAGACAAGTGACCGTCCAGTCTTTTCTGAAAAGCCTCCAGGGATGGAGCACCCACAACTTCTGGTGGCAAGCAGTTCCACTGGTTAATTGTCCTCACTGTTAGGAAGTTTCTCCTTAATTCCAGGTTGCTTCTCTCCTTGGTTAGTTTCTACCTGTTGCTTCTTGTACTGTCCTCAGGGGCTTTGGAGAATAGCTTGACTCCCTCTTCTTTGGGGCCACCCCTGAGATATTGGAAGACTGCTATCCTGTCTCCCCTAGTCCTTCTTTTCCTTAAACTAGACATACCCAATTCCTGCAATGGTTCTTCATATATTTTTGTCTCCAGGCCCTTAATCATCTTACTTGCTCTTCTCTGCACTTTTCATATATTTTTTGTCATGTGGGGACCAACCTAGATGCCGTATTCCAGGTGTGGCCTTACTAGAGGATTTATAAAGGGTCCCCCCAAAAATCTCATCCATTGGGGTGTCCCCCAAAGTGAAGAAGGCTGCCGCAACGGAGCCGTTAAAACTCTTTAAATCTGCTTTTCGGGGCAACGCCTGTAATCAATGGATAGATCTCAGCTCCTGGCCGCCATTGTGAGTCTTTTGACTAAGCTTTGCAAGTTCTTTGGCTTGCAAAAAAATTAAATTAAATTAAATTAAAAAATGGGGCAAATCTCACTTAAAAATGTCTCGCTTAAGAACAGAAATGTTTTTCTCGAATGTGGTCGTAAGTGTATGCTCTTTGGGGTAAACCCCAGGCTGTTGTCTGCATACTCCGGATCTCCCTTTCCAGCTTCCGAATTCTTTTTTTTTTTAAATTGGGAGGGGGCCCCTTGCAAACCCAGCCAGTCTCTCCCGCTGAACCCAGTGTCATCGGGACTCCCAACCGCACCAGGCTAACTTGGGGGTGGGGGGGAAGAGAAATGATATTACCTTGATGAACGTGTCAATCTCCATTTTCCTCCGCTTAGCCAGGGCTTCGATCTCCACCTGGCACACCGAACAGACGTAGAGGTGATTCACGGCTGGGCCGCCCCCAAACCTGAGCACGGAAAGAAATCAGGTGCTGAATTCGAATGGCGCCTTGTTGCATCCCAGGATCGAACCCCTGCAAGGGATACTCTACTCCAGATGGACGTGGTGGATTTTCCTGGGTCTTGTCACTCGGGAGATCAGGAGGCATTTTACAGGAAGTCCTCAACTTATAACCAGGGGTGAAATACAACCAGTTCGGAGTGGCTCAGGCGAACCGGTAGGGACGATTTGAATCGGTTCACCGAACCAGTAAAAACCACCCTTGGTTGGCCCTGCCCGCACCCTCCCGCTCCCCTACTCACTGCTCACCCCTTCCAGCTGCTCGACCCATTCAACCTTAAATGCTGCAGCAGAGAGAATCCGAAATTTTCTCTCTCCATTCTCAGCAGAGCTGCTGTAGCCTGTCCCTTTTAAGGTAATCCCCGGGAGGGAGGGGGCCAGGGGGAGGACCATAAAGGGAGCAGCAGCTCCGCTGTGAATGGAAGGAGAAAAGTTTGGATTCTCTGTGCCACAGCATTCACTATGAGCCCTTCTGGTGCTCATACACACATCTTTCCCTACAGGGTTCTGTGGGTGTGGCTAGGTTGGGGGTGGGGGGGTCATATGACTGGGTGTGGCTGTGAGTGACATTGAGTTGGCCACGCCCACTCAGTCACAGGACTCCCCCAACAAGCCACACCCACAGAACTGGTAGGGAAAAAAATTGGGGAAAAAATTTGAATGTCACCACTGCTTATAACCATCCATTCAGCGGCCATTTGAAGTGTGAAATGAACACAGGAGGCCCTCGACCTGTGAGCACAACGGAGTCCCAAATTAATTTTGTTCAGTGAGACATTTGTGAAGTGAGTTTGGGCCCATTTCTTGTCGTAGTTGTTAAGTGAATCACTGCAGCTAAACCTGGCTTCCCTGTTCAGTGTTAGGGCAGGGAAGGTCACAAAATGGGGGAAAACTCACTTTACAACTGTTTCTGTGACATGATTAAAAGTTAGAATAAGAGAGAGAAATAAGAGAAACGGAGACTGTTAGTGTCTACGCTTTTATATAATAAAATAAAAGCAATAAGAAGAGAAAACGTGGAATAATTGAATAACGACAGCCCGCAACTTAATATAAATGTGTATTATGCTTAGAAATATATAAGTTGGTTGAGTGTTAATAGCTATGGTTAATTCTACTAGTTTTATTTGTATTAGAATGTGTAACTCCCAGGTGCCGCACTGTTCACGCATTGATATGTTTGTAAAAATAAAATAAAAAAAAAACTTTTTATAAAAAACTTTGTTTAGCCACAGAAATGTTGGACTCGCTTGTAAGTCGTAAGTCGAGGATTAACTTTATTAAAACTAAAGAACTTGTGTGAGGTAACCGTATCTAATCTGCCCAATAAAACAGCAGCACAATGAAAATGGTTCTTAATTCGAGACTAACCAGAGAATACAGAAGGAAGGGGGGACATGCCCTGTGTCTCCCCAAACACTTCCTCTTCTCCTGCAAATGGTTTTCATGGGGATGGACAGGAGACCAAGAGGAAAAGAACAGTAACTCCCAACAATGGCTGAACAGATGAAAGGGGAAACTCCTTACCTGTTATACAGGTATTCCCAAACATTCTGGGGCAGAATCACCACCAGATCGTCAATATAATGGTATTTGTTCGGTGGAATTCCTGAGGAAAGATAAACAGAGAAAGTTAAGAACTGGGCCGTTGGAAGTTATCAAGGAATTGAACAATATGACTTTCAACCAGTTCTCGCACTTATGACCATTTGCGGTGACTCCACAATTATGTGGGCAATTGTCTCGCACTTATGACGGTTGTAGGGTCCTAGGAGGGTCACGGGATCACTATTTGCGACCCTCCCAGCTGGCTTCGGACAAGCAAAGTGTGTCTCACTGAACAATCAAATCACTTAATGATGAATTTCCCGTTCTCAATTGTGGTCGTAATTGTGGGGCGACGAGTAACTCCCTAAATCTACTTTTGCCCCACCCCTGACCGTGCTATTATTCTTTACTACAGGCAGTTCTCAACTTACAACCATTCATTTAGTGACCATTTGAAGTTACAACAGCACTGAACATACGTTTTTCACACTTATGACCGTTGCAGTGTCCCCTGTGGCCACATGATCAAAATTCAGACCCTTGGCAACTGACTCCTATTTATGACAGTCACAACATCCCGGGAGGGTCACGTGATCCCCTTTTGCGACCTTCTGACAAGCCAGATTCACTTAACATCCGCGTCACTAACTTAACAACTGCTGTGGCTCACTTAACGACTGTGGCAAGAAGGCTGTCAACTCGCAAAGCATCCCTGGCCTACTCTTGAGTTACCATAGGTCGAGGAGGGGGAAACC
Organism: Masticophis lateralis; assembly: GCA_030761175.1. NCBI lineage: Eukaryota > Metazoa > Chordata > Lepidosauria > Squamata > Colubridae > Masticophis > Masticophis lateralis. The sequence goes on from JAUDYJ010000015.1 coordinate 12,713,550, forward strand.
GGCAAAATGGCACAGCAGCCAAAGACAGATCATTCCACACTTATCTCTCTCAAGGCTGTATCCCAGGGTTACCTACAGCAGCCTAGGGGAGGTCAACCCTCGAAATTGTTCCGTTGGGAGTTTGTTTGATGACATACCCTGGGGGAAGGGGGGAAACAGGATCATAATTGAAGGATAAATTATGTAAGGTCAGAGCTGGCTTCACTTGGGAACATGCCGACATGAAGCTCCTCATAAATAACTGGATTTTTTTTTGAAGCTTGGCTCGAGACTCATGATTTAATTAGGGCATCCGTTGGAACCCTGACAAAGACTGAAAAATGGGGCAAAACTCACTTAACAATATAAATTTTTGGCTCAATTGGGGTCGTATGTTGAGGACTTTGTATTCAGAAAAAAAAAATAGACTAAGGAACTCCCCAAAGTCTCAAAATCCCAAGGAAACCCTCAAATTTTATTCTGCAACGAATTTGCTGAAGAGAAGCACAAAGGACGACAACAATGACAGGCAGCACCCACTCACCTCCGTGGGAGCAGAGGAAAGTGTGGTTGCTGATGGGTCCGGGCTCTGTGAAAGTGTTGAATTTGTTCAACCATTCACGGGAGATGTAAAACTGCAGCAGGCCGGGCTCCTTCATGGTGGCCAACGAGACAACTTTCTGGCGCTCCCGGACAGCCTCTTCGCTGCTTTTCCTGTAGGACGTTTCGAAAGAAACAAGAGGAGCAAATAAAAGAATTTGGTCTTGTAGAAAAGGCACCAGGGCTGCAAAGTGGGAGATGGTGAGTTCTAGTTTCGCCTAAATATGAAAGCTGGCTGGTGGCTTCCGGCCATTCACCAGGAGATAGATGTGTTATAGTCCCATTTTAGGCATAAAAGCCGGCCGGGTGACCTCAGGTCAATCACCAGGAGACAGTGAGTTCTAGTCCTACCTTAAGGCATGAAAGTCAACTGGGCGCCTTTGGGTTAATCATCAGGAGATGGTGAGTTCTAGTTCCACCTTATGCATGAAAACTGGCTAGGTGACTTTGAGCCAATCACTAGCAGATGGTCCCATTTTAGGCATAAAAGCTGGCCAGGTAACCTCAAGTTAATCACTAGGAGATGGTGAGTTCTAGTCCCATTTTAGGAACGAAAGTCAGATAGGTGATTTTGGGTTAATTGAGTTCTAGTCCCAACTTATGCATGAAAACTGGCTAGATGATCTTGAGCCAATCACTGCTTAGACAGTGAGTTCTAATCCCACCTTAGATATGAAAGCCGGCCGGGTGACTCTGGGCCAATCACGAGATGATGGTGTGATGATGGGCTCAATTGTGGCTGTAAGCCGAGGACTACCTGAAACAAGGTTACCCTCACCTGTAAAACAAGACGTAAGCCTCGGCGTTCTGCACGACTGTTTCGTGCACTTCCGTCACATACTGGTCGTCAAATTCGTACCACTGGCCATTGATCATGTTCTGGCAATAGGCGATATAATGTCCACCTAGGACCAAGAGGCCGAGAATTGAAGCAGGGTCCTGACACAGCGGCTTGTTTCCAGAATCCGTTCAGAGGAACCGAGGGACACGAAGGAAGGTGACTTACTGCCAGCTGTGCCGTGGTGGCAAATCACCGAGAGGAGATCGTAGTTGGTGACTTTGGAGATGCTCTCCTTGGCCAGGAAGGGCCGGAGGTCCAGGCCTTCCAGGGGGAAGGAAACGTGGCTGTTGATTTTAAAGGAGTACATGACTTCGTGCCGGAAACGCTTCAGGTGGATGCAGAGGACCTGGGGAGCAGGCAGGGAAGAAGAGTTTGAAAAATGCCTGCAGAGATCATAACCCATTAGCTGCTCTTGAGGAAAAGTCACCATTCTACCCCCCACTCCCTTTTGCTCATCTTTCCTTCCTTCCCTTCTTCTCTCCGTTCCTTCCTTCTCCCTTTTTCCTCCTAATTCCTTCCTTTTCCTTCCCTTCCCTTCCCTTCCTCATCTCTTTCCTTTCCCCTTTCTCTTCCCGTATTTTTCAGAGTAGAAGATGCACTCCCCCCCCCCATCCCGGCAAAAGAGGCTGAAAATTTGGGTGCATCTTATACTCCAAATGTAGCTTTTTCGAAGCTTTTTTTCAGCCCTAACAAGGCGCCAGCGAGGGAAGCGATCTTCTGCGCTTAGCCTGCTTTTCTCACTGCTTCTCTCTCCAACGATCAGCTGTGCTTTAGAAGCTATTTTTCATCCCCAACCAGGCATGTGCGAGTGTAGCGCACATGCTCTCAAAACCAGCGAACTAATGTGCATGAAGCTGACCAGACTAAGGACACTAAGCAGATGAATACCTGCTGGCAGAATTCTTTTTTTCCTATTTTCCTCCTCAAAAACTAAGGTACGTCTTATATTCTGATGCGTCTTGTAGTCTGAAAAATACAGTACTTCCTTTCCTTTTTCCTTTCCCTTTTCCCAAAAGTGCTTCCTCAAGAGGCAACTGGACTTTTCTTTGTTTTTCCTTGAAGATGTTTCGCTTCTCATCCAAGAAGCTTCTTCAGTTCCGACCGAATGGTGGGGAATCCCCTTTCCCTTTTCTTTTCTTTTCTTTCCCTTCCCTGTCCTTTTTAGAAAACTACTGTATTTTTCAGAGTATAAGACGCACCTTTCCCCCCCCCTAAAAGGGGATGAAAATTTTGGTGCATCTTATCCACCGAATATAGCCTCGCCCACCCACTGGCCCCCACCCTTTGGCCTCTGCCTCCCAGCAGTTACCTCCCTGCAAGCAAACAGCAAGAAAGCACAGGCTAATTAGCACAAGCTGATTGGATCGGCCTCTGGACTCTCAGCTGATTTGCTCTCAGCTGTTTCGTGCAGGGCTCTGCTGCTTGCTGCAAGGAAGTAAATTGCTGGAGCAGATTTTTTTTCCTTGTGCTAATCAAGCTATGCTGAAAACGAAACTGAAAGTAAAGCAGGCTGCTGGCTGTAATGAGCAAAATTGCTGAGAGGCAGAGGGAGATTTCTTTTTCTTCTTTTCCTCACCCAAAAAGATAGGTGCGTTTTATACTCCGGTGCATCTTATACTCTGAAATATACGGATATCTTCCACAGTATGCCTCCCCAATGTATTTCAACCTGCCCCCATCTTCCCTTCTTGCTCCACGCTTCCAGAGCGAGGGCTCCAGAGTGAACATATATTTCTCCCTCTGCAACGGCAGAGAACGTCTTCATTAACTAAGGGAGAAATTTAGCCGAACGTTGTTGGCAAAACCCAAGCAAAAGGGAACGGCTCACCTCAGGCAGCTGTAGCACTTTACAATACTTGACTCCATTCCGCAACCTGGAAGAGGAACCAAAAGAAAGAAAAAGGATTCACCCAGGATTTCTCACACATGGCAACTTTTAAGATACCTGGGCTTCAACTCCCGGAAATCCCCAGCCAACTTTCCTTGATCCGCGAATTTAGTCGCTTCCAATTTTATTCTCCCAACAAGATGCTGAGCGTCATTTCTCAAAATTTGCAAAATTGGGAGCTACCTGTTGTCGCCTGCCAGCAGCCAGCGGATCTGGCAGCAGACTCAGACAGTGAGGAGGTTGGGGAGGAAGATGGGCCAGTCCTGGAGTCTGGGGAACTCTCTGATGAGGGCTCTGCGTCAGAGGCAGAGAGGGGGCCAGGGCCGTCTGACAGTTATCACCTGCTTTCGGAGTCAGACATCAGTGAGGCAGATGAACAGCTGGCGTCTGTTCCCCGTGTGCGCATGCACAGAGTTGCCAGACGAAGGGAACAGATAAGGAACAAGGGTCGACTCAGGAGTAAAGCCACAGGTGGACGATAAAGGGCCCCTCCCAGAGGGAATAAAAGAGAAGCGAAAGGGGAGTGGAGTTTGCAGGAGACAATTAGTTCATTCCTGCATTCTTGCCAAGTATTGCGGGGCATCTGAAAGATATCGGCCTGGCCACTCTCCAAGCTTGATCAAGGTGGTTAATTGGGAACTACCTGGAAAGACTGTGGGAGAGGAAAGACTTTGCTGGAAGGAATTCGCTATAAATTAAATAAAAGGGGTTTATTGGGACGAGGACTCGGCTTCGTGATGCTGGGAAAGCCTAGATCAGAACACCACCAGGGAAAATATCTGGGAAGGGAGGGTGGGAAAAGGGACTTACTTTTTACACCTTTCACAGCTATACATGTTGTCACCTAGAAGAGAAAGCAAGGTGAAGACAGAAGTGGTTAGGGTGCCCTAACAAACGTTGCTCATTTCTTGCTCGCTCTCTCAACTCCCTCCCTCCAAAAAGAAAATTTAATTTAATTTAATTTAATTTATCGAATTTCTATGCCGCCCAACTCCCAAGAGTAATCCCAAATTATGCAAGGCTGACTTGGTTTGGGCTTCAATAGGTGATCAAAATGGAAAATTAAAACACAAACCCACAATGTCTACCAATAGTCATCAAATTACTTTTTACAATCGCAGCTGGGACCAGCACACCCACTTCTAAGCAAGGCAGTTATTCAGCAAGTCCCATCTGATTATGTGATCTTTCTTTCTTTCTTTCTTTCTTTCTTTCTTTCTTTCTTTCTTTTTCTTTCTTCTTTCTTTCTTTCTTTCTTTCTTTCTTTCTTTCTTTTTGGCACAGTTAAGCTAACCACTGCAGTTATTAAGCGAATCATCTGGTCGTTAACCAAATCTGGCTTTCCCCACCACCACCATGGACTTTGCTTGTGAAAAGCTGGCTGGGAAGGTGGCAAACGGCCGATCAGTTGACCCAAGGATGTTGCAACGGTCGTAAATCCTTGCCAGTGCCGAGCGCCCGAATTTTGATTCTATGACCAGTGGGTGTGATGGTTGTAAGTACAGGGGCTAATAAGTCAAGGACAACTTGTAACCCTCCCCCCCCCCTTTTTTTTCTTTCAAGGGCCTGGGTGTGTAAGCCGCACAAGAGGCTTGTAAGCAGCCTTCCTCCCTGCAAACACACCTTTCAACTCGTCGGCGGCGAAAAAGGCAGCCAGGCAGTCTTCCAGAGTAACGACGGGGCCCCAAAACCAGCTGGGGATACAGGACACCACAAACCTGGAGAAGACAAGGAGAAAGGGGGTGCTGTGTGAGTCACTATGGAACTGACACTCTGCTTGTAATTACAGGTGGGGCTCCCGGAAAACCACTCGTGTGTGTGTGTGTGTGTGTGTGTGTGTGTGTGTGTGTATCATTCTGAGCCCCAATTCTGGACCAGGTTAGGCTCCAAACTGATCTTTTGCACTGGTAAAAATGAAAATCGACCACAGAAAGCCGAGGGCCAATAGTCTTACATACAGTGTCAGAGAATTTGGTTTTCACCCATCCACAATATTTTAAGATTCGCTTGCAGACGTTTCATAACCAGAATAGGCAATGTCATCAGGGCTAGAAGGCAGCACTGGGTGGAAGCTAGCTCCCTTCCAGCCCTGATGATGTTACCTAGTTTGGTAGTGAAATGTCTGTAAGAAAACCACCAAGTTCAGAGAGCACCAAGGACCTCACAGCCCTCTTCCTCTCCACCAACCCAACCCCATAGAGCAAGTCTTCAATGCGAGCGTTGACATGGATCGGGGAGGCCCCAAGTTCAAAACTGTCTTCATCCATGCACCACATTTTGGACCCAATGCTCACTCTTGACCCTTTTGCCAGAAATGTGATTGTGAATATGGCTCTCTCAAATTCCTGTTTCCTGGTAGGGAAATGAGGAAAAACAGACTCCTCCTTCTCAACCACGTGGCCTGTTTTAAGCTACCAAAGTCGGCGTGCAAATACAAGAAATCGAGAAACAATAGAGCGGTGTTTCTTAACCTTGAAGAGGTGTGGACTTCAACTCCCAGAATTCCCTAGCTGGCCTCCACATCGGAAGGCGCTTCCAAGACCCACAGACCTGCGAATGTATTCCATGATGAAGGCGATCCAGCCCTGCGAGGCGGCGTAGTTGTCGCCGCACGCTCCTGTCTTGATGGGCACATTTTGGTAAATAGCTGAATGCAGTTTTGCCAAATCTTCCTTCCCGGGAATCGGCAGCGACAGATCCTGGAAAGTCTCTACAGTGGTGGAAACCTGGAGGGCATCGAAGGAAGAGAGAAGAAAGTAAGTGGAAATGAAAGCCAATGAATGAGGGCGTACGTTTAATTCCTCAAGCTAAGATTGTTGGCTGAGCAAGTACAAAAACAGCCAGGGAAATGATAAGAAGCCTGGGGATTGGGCCGCTTGTCAGTCAACAGGAATGCTGATTTATCACCAGCCTATCAAGTCCTTAGGAGCTGAAGACATGGCAGCACAAGGAAAGAACAGCCAGTCGCTGGCCATCGACACACCAGCCAGCCAATAGGAAGGCAGCGCATAAATACGATGCATAGAATAGCCCAAAGCACCCATTCCGATAGGCTCATTCCCTAAGGATGAGCTCCAGCACGAGAGCTTGGAAGGCTAAACCTCTGGTCTCAGTAAAGGTTCCCCTCGCACCTATGTGCTAGCCGTTCCCGACTCCAGGGGGCGGTGCTCATCTCTGTTTCAAAGCCGAAGAGCCAGCGCTATCCGAAGACGTTCTCCGGGGTCATGTGGCCTGCATGACTCAACGGCAAAGGCGCATGGAACGCTGTTCCTTTCCCACCAAAGGGGGTCCCTATTTTTCTACTTGTATTTTTTACCTGCTTTCGAACTGCTAGGTTGGCAGAAGCCGGGACAAGGAACGGGAGCTCACCTTGTTACGTGGCACTAGGGATTTGAACCGCTGAACAGCCGACCTTTTAATCAACAAGCTCAGCATCTTAGCCACTGAGCCACTACACAATTGGATCTTGCAAAGAATGTAAGTCTCTGCCTGTCCCCATCATTCCTAGACCAAAACCTAGAAAAAAACTCCTTGGGCCCAAAATCTGGTGCGACTTGCAGCCACAGCCGAAGGAGAGGGTGTGGGAAAGGGACGGCTTCTTTCCAAGAGCACAGAAACTCACTCGGTCACAGGTGAGGCATTGGACGAGGCTGAGAATGGAGCCGTCGAAGATGTCAGAAATGACGCTACGGTAACGTAACTCTTTCTTCTTTTTTCCAGAAGTCAGCAGCTGAGCTGGAGGAGGAGGAGGCAAATAGAAACAGAATGACTGCGGCAGAATAAAGATACTGACCAGCAGCGATAGACGCCTTGGGTGCAACTGCAAAATATCCGGAAGCACCACTTGCTCACCAATAGCAACTGCACTTAAGACTTACAGCCCTCCTCTCTAAGTGGCTTACAGAGTCAGCCTCTTGCCCCCAACAATCCTCATTTTACCCACCTCGGAAGGCTGAGTCCATCTTGAGCCGGTCAGGATCGAACTTCCGGCAGTGGGCAGTGTTAGCCTGCAATCCTGCATTCTAACTACTGCGCCACCACGCTCCTAACACCATCGGCATTGACAAAATCGGCATCGGTCAATTGCAAAAGGCAGCTTCGCTTGGAACAGCTGACATCCTGCAACGACGCCTATAACCCCCATTCAACAACATCTGTCTATCCCGGGTCCTTCAGATTCCCAGCCAATGGGGAAGCCAAATTCACTTAACAATCCCGGCAGCAAAGAGGGTGATCAAGGGAGGACTTAAATAAACCCCTTTGCCTAGACACACTCTCCTCCTACCTTTCTTCAGCACGTACGAGTGTCCCAGCCTCACCGGGCTGGAATGTGGAGGATTCGAGAGTTTGGAGTAGACATCGTGGTGGACAGGACTGCAGGGCCGCGAGGGACATCGTGGATAGGCGTCATTATCTGGTTCTGGGAATGGACAAGAGCAGTTGGCAATGATGAGGTTTTATTTATTAAACTTGTTATGTCTCCTGTCTCCCGTCTAAGGTGACTGGGCAACAGAGAGGAGAAGGAGAAAGAGGAGAAGATAAAAAAGGGAGGAGGGAGAAGATGAAGAGAGAGATGGAGGAGAGGCTGGAAGATGGGAAAAGGAAAAGGAGAAGGAAGTTTCATAATAAACGAGGGAAGGAGGATGAGGAGACGGAGGGAGGGAGAGGATGGGAGAGAGGAAGGGAGAAGAAAGGGATAGGAATGGAGGAGAGAGGGAGAGAGGGAGGGAGGAAGGATGGAAGAAACATGGGAAAAGAGAAAAGAGAAGAAAAATAAATGAGAAAGGGAAGGAAGGAAGGAAGGAGGGAGGGAGGGAGGGAGGGAGGGAGGGAGGAGGTATACCTCACATGGACCCTACCTGGGGTCCTTGCAGGACTGGCGGGTCGTGGAGGGGGTGGGAGGAGCCCTTCCGGAGAAGCCCCACCCTCCACCGCCATCACCGAGGTGTCGATGTCAGCATCTTCGTCAACTTGCTCCGAGTTGCTCCGCCGTTGGTGGCAGGAGAATTTCCGCTCCTTCATCCGCTCCTTCTCGGAGATGCTGCGGCCGGCTGCCTCCTCCTGGATCAGCAGCTCCGCTTCAGTGGAGCCTGCTTTGCTCTGCCCGTCCCCTTCCCCGCGGTCGCTGCTCGAGTCGCAGGAGAGGAACTCGTCCTCCGAGGGGCTGCGGTCGCCCTCTCGCTTGTCGTCTGTGTCGCTCGTGTCCGAGTCGCGCAGTTCGGCCGTCATTGGTTCCTTCAGCTCTTCGTGTAGTTGGTCCATCAGGCAGCGGAGGAATTCTTGTGTGTCCTGGGAAGGGGACGGAAAGAGACGCCAGGTTTGCTAAGGGAAAAAAAATAGGGCTAGGGGGGAAAATGGGGCTTACTCAAAAGAAGGCATGCCAGAGTATATTCATGAACTGGAATAGGACATAGGCAACTGGGTCGGCCAATGAGGGCTGTTTGGTAACTGAAACAGAGTATTTGTTAGTATGGGGGCCATCAGAGACAGTTTGGAGTCTGAGTGTGGCTTAGACTTGATCTGTATATAAGAGTTGGTTTGGCCTCTGTAATGAGCGCTCCTGTACCAGTGGTAGAATTCAAATTTTTTTACTACCGGTTCTGTGGGTGTGGTGTGGCTTGGTGGGCATGGCAGGGGAAAGGTACTGCAAAATCTCCATTCCCACCCCACTCGAGGAAGGATAGTGCAAAATCCCCATTCCCACCCCACTCTGGGGCCAGCCAGAGATGGTATTTGCTGGTTCTCCGAACTGCTCAAAACATCCGCTACCGTTTTCCAAACTGCTAAAAATTTCCGCTACTTATTCTCCAGAACCTTTCAAAACCGGCTGAAGAGCACCCCTGCCCTGTACAATATTAACCTCGGCATCTCTCTACTCTGTAATGACTTGCTTCTATGAATATTGCTTCTGTGTTCCTGATGTTGTATGCTGTATTTATGCTGTATGGTATTGTGAGAATGGATGGAAAGTTACTCTTTTGTAAAATGTATCGGAAGAATGTTAAAATACTTTAAGTCAGTAACTCTGACCGCAAGCCTCAGTAGCAAGGCCAAACAAAAACCTAATCACCATGTGTCAGCTCGATCTGAATGTTCAAGGAAGTAAGCCCACGCTCCGGACAAATGGTAAATGACAAGGTAAGATAGATCCTGTTGTAAAAAGGCAGGGGTAAATCACACCTTGTCATGAACGCAGAACGTAAGGGATCTTAGGCGTGACGTATATTGTGTGGAACACGTATAAATGCATGGTGTGAAACTTGAAAAGCACACTTCGCGATCTCAATTCCCATTGGAAAGGGCCTGCCTTTGAAAAACACAATTTGATAAAACCTTCTCTGTTTGTACATCAGAGTTGTCCGTCGAATTAGCGAGCATAAATTCTGGATGCTTTAAAACCTCACAGTATTGTCTATAAAGAAGGTTCTTATGTAATTTGAATCCGGCTGAAGTTCATTTCATCGTGACTGTGATCGTCTGCGCTGCAACTAACTCTGAAAAGGCAGGCGTCCCTCTAACGAACTACAAAACATTTCGGTGATCCAAGACATAAGTGAGGCAAGATTCTGTACCCAGAAGTAGGGAAATGGTTATTTCCGTAGCCAGGAAGATTAAGAATCGCTTGTAACTGTCGCAGGAAGGAGATCCCAGGTCATTCCCATCTCAGCGGAGGGAATCTGCTCACCTGTTGTGCATAGCCCCGGAACATGGGGTTGATCAGCTTGATGCTGTGAGAGAGGCTGCTGGGGACAACGTAGCTCGGGCTAGGAGGAAGGGAGGACAAGCGGAGATAACGAACAACGGAGAGACCATTTAAACAGCCAGCAGTTTATCGTGGGGTCCTTGGTGCCCTCTGAGCTGGGGTGGTTTTTTTACAGACTTTTTGAGACCCAACAAGGGAACATCATCAGGGCTAATGAGTGTGGGATTTGCTCCCTGTTTATGTACAGTAGCTCGGAGATTGGCTGTTTGTTTGAAAGACATTGCATTACCCAACTAGGAAACGTCATCAGAGCAAGTTGAGTGTGACATACCGTTTACATACAGTGGCTCTCACAAACTGGGCTCTCCTCAACCAACTCACCGTTTTTTGTGCCAGACTTCAGAGATCAGCTTCTGGTAACTTTTGCAGAGCGCCGGCTTCTTGTCGGTTCTCACGAGACCCCCGCATTCCAGAAAGAACTGTGTGAGTGGGGGGCTAAAACGGAGGTGAAGAAGGCTGGTGAGAACGCTTCTGTCCGTTTCATGCAGAGTCACAGACCAAAACGGAAAGAAAGAGAGCGTTCTCTGTTCAAACTTACAGGTAGCCCTCGACTTAACGACCGCAACTGAGCCCAACGCTTCTGTTGCTAAGCGAGACAGTTGTTAAAGTGAGTCTTGTCCCATTTTACGACCTTTCTTGCCAAAGCGATTAGGGGAATCACTGCGGCTGTTGAGTTAGTTGAGCGGGTTGTTAAATGAATCTGGCTTCCTAATTGACTTTGCTCGTCAGAAGGTCGCAAAAGCGGACCACTGTGATCATTTTTCACACGTACGACCGCTGAAGCATCCCCACTCCCCGTGGTCATGTGATCAAAATTCAGACTCTCGGCAACCGACTCGCATTTATGACGGTCGCAGTGCGGCCTTCTGACAAGCAAAGGCAAGGGGTTAGCCAGATGGCCTTAACCACCGCGTGGCTCACTTAACAAATGTGATGACTCGCTTAAGAACGGCGGCAAGGGAAGTCGTAAAATGGGGCAAATGTTTCGCTTGGCAACTTAAATTTGGGGCTCCGTTGCGGTCGTAACTTGAGGGCTACCTGTAATGACCGTTCTCCGACCTACCAGTTCGAGAGAGCTTGGAGAGCAGCGTTCATGTAACACGAATTCCCGAGATTTTTCATCCCCGTAAGGCCTAAAGGGGCAGGAATAGAACGTGTGAAGCTCTGGAGACGCTTTTGCTTCTGTTTGTAATTCTTTGGTCCCCGCTCCCGCCCCCCTGGGCTGCTCTCCCTCCCCCAGGCAGAAGAAACCCCCACCTGGCTCACCTCTTGGTTTGAGGTCGTCGTCTTCCGATTCCGATTCTCCTTCGTCAGCGACGGCAATCGGAACGGCTTTGAGCGGATGGACAGGTGGGAGAGCATCCTGGAGCAGGAATGGGAAAAGCAAGATTTGGGGTGGGGTGGGGGATAGGCACAGTGCTCTCCTTGGAAAGCCATCATCCGGGTCCTCGCCACGCCCTCGTTCCCTGGCAGCAACGGCGCTCAGGATGCCCGTTTTTTATTTATTTATTATTTATTTATTTTATTACTTCGATTTATATGCCGCCCTTCTTCGGAGACTCAGGGCGGCTTCCAATGCGTTAAGTGCCCATGTAAACCTCACGAGCCAAAATGAGCTCAGCAACTCTTTCGTGCTCTCGGACCGAGGGGAGGGAGGTAAAAAAAAAAAAGAGGAGGAATAAAGTCAGCACCGTCCACAAAAACCGCTCGCTTTACCTGTTCCATAAATTTGGAAGGCAGGTTGGTAGGATGGGAAGCCAGGTTTTGGTCCAAGAACACCTCCTTCTCACATGCGTAGCACCACACCCGAAAGGTGGTCAGGTTTACTGTCAAATTGTGCTTTTTGGCCTGGGTGCGGGTTGAGGGGAAAAGGAAAAACAACAAGAACACCACCCATTAGGGTTTGTGATTCACAGACTTCACCAAGTTACAGGATACAGAGTTGGAAGGGACCTTGGAGGTCTTCTAGTCCAACCCCCTGCTCAGGCAGGAAACCCTATCCCATTTCAGACAAATTTCTTCTTAAAAACTTCCAAGTGTTGGAGCCGCCAACTTCTGGAGGCAAGCTGCTCCGCTGGTTAATTATTCTCACCGTCAGGAAATTCCTCTTTAGTTCTAGACTGGATTTCTCCTTGGTTAGTTTCCATCCTTTGCTTCTTGTCCTGCCTTCAGGTGCTCTGAAGAATAGGTGGACCCCCTCCTCGTCTTCGGGGCAGCCCCTCAAATACTGGAAGACTGCTATCATGTCACCCCTGGTCCCTCTTTTTGTTAGACATGCCCAGTTCCTGCAAACGTTCTTTGTATATTTTAGCTTCCGGTCCCCTCATCAGCTTTGTTGCTGTTTCCAGAGCCTCAACGTCCGTGAATCAACTTATGTCAAACAAAGTTGGTGGAAAAAGCCTCTCACCTGGGCGTGCAAAGTGCTGTGATCCGCAAAGGACTCTCCGCAACCGACATAATGGCAACCAACCTAGAGAAGCAGGGAGGCTTATTAAAGCAGGAGCAAATTTAATTGGAAGCGGAAGGCAGTTTGGCTTTGCGCCTCGAAATTAAATGCCATCTTCAGTGTATATTTTAACTATAAAAATAAAACACAAACACACCTCCTTCACACTCAATACAATTGAACTGAAGACCCCTGATACTGCATTAACATTGCACTATACAGTAGAATTCAGTATAGTTACTGCTTTGGGATAGAAGCCGTTTTTCGGCCTATTTGTCCTTGTTTTTATTGTCCTGTACCGGCTGCTAGATGGTAATAGTTCAAAAAAAAAAAAGGTGAGATCCAGGATGAGATGGATCTTTAAGATTGTTTTGAACTTTCTTAAGGCAGCGGGAGCTAGAAAGCTCTTCCAAAGAGGGGAGAGGGCAACCCATGATCCTCTGGGCAATGATGTTGATCCTCTGGAGCGCTGTCCTATCCGCCACTGTGCAATGGCCAAGCCATACACAGGTGCAGTAAGTTAAAATACTCTCTATGGTGCAGCAGAAGAAGATCACCAGCAGTTTTCCATTTAGTTGTTTTTTCCTGAGAAGACTCAGGTAGTATAATCTCCGCTGGGCCCTTTTGACCAGGGCTGCAATATGAGCGCCGCAGGTCAGGTCATTTTTTAGGATAACACCCAGAAACTTAAAACTGGCCACTTGCTCCACTTGGTCTCCATTGATAAGCAAGGGCTGGATGTCTGATCTATTCCTTCTACAGTCCACTATAAGCTCCTTGGTCTTATTGGTGTTAAGGACCAAGTTATTGTCTCCACACCACAAAAGCAACCGAAATGTGGGCAGAAAATCATGTTTTCGTGCCTAGTAACTCACCAGGCTTGACAACGGGAGGAATGCAACACCCCCCATTCCCAAAAGTTTGATTTCAAAGGGGTGGGGGGAGAAGGGTATCTTACCTGAAGGCAGGCCCAGAGATTTGGTCCTCCTGCACCACAAGACTGGCATGTTCCCTAGATTCACACGGAAGGGTGGGGGGGGGGGGGAGGATGAAAAATGTTGACATGACTCCTAATGGTTTTCAACAATACTGATGTAGTTAATAGTGAAGCAGTGATTTTTTTTAAAAAAAATAATTTATATGCCGCCCTTCCCCGGAGACTCAGGGCGTTAAGCAATATTCTGATGCATTTATAGGCTACTGACCGAGTGGCTGTGGCTGCCGGCGTCCCGATATAGCCAGCTGACACCATCGCTGGTTATTGGGGGCGAATCATTGGCCCCCACGGAAAGGGTTTGCAACTTGGGCGTCCTCCTGGATTCACGGCTGTCTTTAGAGGATCACACGACAGCCGTGGCCAGGGGGGCTTTCTATCAGGTTTGCCTGATACGCCAGCTGCGGCCCTTTCTGGATCGGGACTCCCTACGCACAGTCACTCATGCTCTCGTCACTTCCCGCCTGGACTACTGCAATGCTCTCGACATGGGGCTCCCCTTGGGGTGCACCCGGAGGCTCCAACTGGTACAGAATCCGGCCGCGCGGGGGATTATGGGAGCGACGGGGCGCTCCCACGTGACACCTCTCCTGCGTGAGCTGCATTGGTTGCCGGTGGACTTCCGGGTGCGTTTCAAGGTGTTGGTAATCACCTTTAAAGCGCTCCATGGCTTAGGACCAGGGTACTTACGGGACCGCCTTCTGCCACCAATTGCCTCCCACTGGCTGGTTCGTTCCCACAGAGAGGGCCTCCTCAGGGTGCCGTCAGCCAGACAATGCCGGCTGGCGCCCCAACGGGGAGAGCCTTCTCTGTGGCAGCACCTACCCTCTGGAATGATCTGCCTCCAGAGTTAAGAACAATTTCCGACCTCCCGACTTTCCGGCGGGCTTTAAAAACTCATCTTTTTCAGCTCGCCGGCTTAGCCTGATTCCTGTAAATATTTTATCATTTTAGAGTTTTTATTATCTTTTAAATGAATTAGTTTTAATCTACAGCTATTTATATTTGTTCTTTTACGAAATTTTAACTTTTGTGTATTTGTTTTTAAATTGGCTGTGCACCGCCCTGAGTCCGTAAGAAGGGCGGTATATAAATCTAAATAAATAAATAAATAAATAAATAAATAAATAAATAAATAAATAAATAATAAATAAATAAATAAATAAATAAATAAATACTGTATTTTTCGGAGTATAAGACGCACCTTCCCCCCCTCAAATCTGGGTGCGTCTCATACTCCGAATGTAGCCCCGCCCAGCTTCTCAAACGGAGGTTTCAGAGGCTGAAAAAAGCATCAGAAACGAAGCTTCAGAAAAGAAGCCCCCAAACAGAGCTCCAGAGGCTTTTTTTCTGAAGCTCTGTTTCGGAGGCTTTCAGAGGCAGAAAAGAAATTTTTTTTCTGAAACGGAGTTTCAGAAGTTTCAGAGGCAGGGGGAAAAAAAAGCAAGGCACAGAGCTCACAACCAAGGAACCTGTTGCTACAATTCACCTCTGGGAACAGCTGACTGGGGGTATTCGGGGAGGCCGATCCACCTGCCAATCAGCTTTTTTTCTTATTTTCCTCCCCAAAGACTTAAGGTGTGTCTTATACTCCGAAAAATACGGTGTATGTTTTATTTAGATAGACTGTATTATTTTGATATCGTTTGACTGCTTAGTAATATAAATTTCATATTTTAAGTTTTGTGTCTTTTTTTGTTGTTGTTAAACTAAAACAAGAATGTACAGGGAGGCCCCAACTTACATTCGTTTAGTGACCGTAGTTAAAACGGCACTGAAAAAAGTAGCTTAGGTAGGACCATGTTTCACACTTACGACCGGTACAGCATCCCTGTGGTCACGTGGTCAGAATTCAGAATGCTTGGCAACTGACTCACATTTATGACGGCGGCAGTGTGACCCCATTTTACGACCTTCTGACGAACCAAGTCAGTGGGGAAGCCAAGTTCACTTCACAACCGTGTTTCTAACTCGTCAACGGCAGTGATTCACTTAAAATTTTAAATTAATTTTGTTTTAATCATCAGCTAAATTTATGTTTGCTCTTTTTATAATATTTTAACTTTTGTGTACTTTGCTTTTATTTGGCTGTTCACCGCCCTGAGTCCGCAAGGAGAAGGGCGGTATATAAGTCTAAATAATAAATAAATAATAAATAAATAAATAAACAACTCTGGTGAGGAAAGTCATAATATAGGACAAAGCTCACTGAACCAATGTCTCACTTAACAGAAATTTTGGGCTCAATTTTGGCCGTAACTCGAGGATTACCTTGTATAGGCCAGCAAGGAGAAATGTTGCTGCAAAGACATGGCCGCTTACCTTGGACTTGAAAAGCATATTGTCCTTGGTGACCTCACCTATGCAATCCAGGTGAGGACACAGGTCTCTTGGGTCCCCCATTTTGTGCCTGGGCTCCCGCTAAAGGGAGCGGAGAAAGAGCTCGGAGGAAGAATTGGCTTCTTTTTCCAGGCCCAGCTCAGTCCACCATCCGTGCCTGAAATGAAAAAGGGAAAGGTTTCAAACCTGCTTCGTTGCATTAGAACGCAGATGACTGGATTTGAAGAAGGAGGCAACTGAAATATTTAATCTTCCAAATGTTAAGTGTTTTGTATAATTCATGAGCCCTTGGAGAGGACGGCAGACAAAAAATGCAGCCAATAAATAAACAGAACGGTATTTATAATTCCAGTACAATTCCAATACTCGGCCTTCTCAATTACAGGGCAACGAAGATGTAAAAGCAAATGGAAACAAATCAAAAATAAGGTTTTCTACTCTGTTCTAACATCCTAAAGCAGATGTCGGCAACCCGCAGCCACATGTGGCTCTTTTGTCCTACTGCTGTTGCTCCCTATCAGCTGAACCCAACACTGGCGGGCCCCACCTGTTGCCCTCCCCTTCCAGTCACTCCTCGCCTGGCCTGAGAGAGATGAGAGGAGAGAGAGGGAGAGGGAGAGAAAGAGACTTGTTTCCCACAGAAAACACTGGGAGCCACAAAACCTGGGTAGGCGTGGCTGGGGGGTGTCATGTGACTGAGAGTGAGTGACGTGGAGTTGGCCACACTCGCCCAGGTTTTGAGGCTCCCGGTGTTTTCTTTTCTGTGGGAAATGGATCCAAATGGCTCTTTGAGCATTGCAGACCCCTGTCCTAAAGCATGCCGGCCGGGGAATTCCAGGAGTTCACGTTATTTGAAAAGTTGCTAAGGTTGAGAAAAACACCGCATTAGGGGGGCTTGCAAACGACGGCAACTCGCAGCAATCCTTCCGTCGCTCAGTCGGATGCTTCAGCGGCAGTATCAAGTGAAAATACAAGGTGAAAAATTAACTGCGACCTTGATGTGATGTCCCCTCCTCTCTTCTGGATTTTAAATGCAGAGGCCAACTAGCTGATTTTCCCCATTTCTTTCTGACTCACTCAGCGTGAGCACTGTGTAAGGCAGCAAAACAACAGAAGGAACACGTCCTTTCGTATCCACTGAGCTAGAAGGAATTCCCGTGGCTTTCCAGCTACGGGCTAGATGTCCCAGCTACCGAGCACCTGGTCAAATGCAATAAAAATATAATACTGCTCCGCCGGCTTCTTGAATCCTTCTCTCTCAATCAATCGAGAGGCACACTGGCAGCCTGATAAATACTAATTAAGATTCAGGTCACAGGATGTTCCCTGTTCTGCTTTGCCTGGCTCAGTCAAAAAAGCAGCCACAAGAAGAGAAGCTTTAAATGGCCCGTAATTGGTTTCGACCTTGCACAACGTATAATGTGGTAAGTCTTTTGGCACAAACACAGGGCTTCCTGAGCAGTTTAAAAAAGAAATCAATGTTATCGCAGAGAAAAAGAACTCCAGAATTCACTTCGTCTCCCATGTAAGCAAGTAAACCTGCCTGTGTCTCTAGCTACAGTATCTATCCATCCCTATCCCTTCATCCATCCCTATCTGTCTCTCTCTCTTATTTATCTGTCTGTCTGTCTGTCTGTCTGTCTATCTATCTATCTATCTATCTATCTATCTATCTATCTATCTAATCTATCATATCAAGATATCATATCTTTCAATTTATCTTTCTATCTATCATCTATCTATCATATCTATCATCTATCTACTATCTATCTAATCTATCTAATCTATCATATCAATCTATCATATCTATATCTATCTATCTATCATCTATCATCTATCTATCATATCCATCCATCTATCTATCTATCTCTACTATCTATCATCTATCTAATCTATCATATCTATCATATCTATCTATCTATCTATCTAATTTTGAAACTGCTCATCTCCATGGGTGGTGTACAAATCATAAAATCACAGGGCTGGGAGGGACCTTGGTGGTCTTAAGTCCAGCCCCCTGCTCAAGCAGGAAACCCTATACCAGTCATAGCTAACCTTTTCCGGATTGAGTACCCAAACCCCCCAAATGCAATGTGTGTGCGGCCGGCGTGCATGCTCCCTCTCCTTGATAAGTTTCCATCCATTGCTTCTTGTCCCGCCTTCAGGTGCTTTGGAGAATCGCTTGACCCCCTCTTCTTTGGGGCAGCCCCTCAAATATTGGAAGACTGCTCTCATGTCTCCCCTAATCCTTATTTTCATTAAACTGGGCATGCCCAATTCCTGCTACCCTTCTTCCTATGTTTTAGCCTCCTAATCCTCTTTGTTGCTCTTCTCTGCACTCTTTCCAGAGTCTCAACATCCTTTTTATAATACGGTGACCAAAACTGGATGCAGCATCCACACTTAGAATACTGCATTCCCCCCCTCCCCCCAGTATGGTTTCGC